>VZRZ01000600.1:76309-163951 GCA_013398175.1 Climacteris rufus
GGCCTGCGCCGTGCCCCGCAATCCCCGCGCTGCACCGGCCGCCCGCGGCCCCTGCGTCCGGAGCCGGGAGCGGTGGTGGAGGCCCCTCAGGAGCGCTTCCAAATGGACAGTAACTGTGCAGCTGGATACTCTGGGAAGACAATTTTTTTTTTTTTTAGTTTTAATATCTGTTCTTAATTGTAGTTAAAACCTTAAACCTCTCGCTTTGGATATATCGTTAATTTCCAACTTTTTTATGCTTCCCTATATATACAGGGAGGAATATGGTGATGTTCCCACCATTTTTATAAAACCACAGAACCCCGGAGTGATTAGGGTTAGGACGTTAAAGCAAATCCAGTCCCACCCCATGCCGTGGGCAGGGACACCTTCCACTAGACCAGATTGCTCCAAGCCCCATCTGGAGAGCCTCTGCCATGGTCTCTCCACCCTCACAGCCAAGAATTTCTTCCCAATATCCTATTTAACCCTTCCCTCTGTCAGTGGGAGGCTATTCCTCTTTGTCCTGTCACTTCAGGCCCTTGTCCAAAGTCCCTCTCCAGCTCTCTTGGTGCCCCTTTGGCACTGGAAGGGGCTGTAAGGTCTCTTTGAAGCCTTCTCCAGGCTGAACACCCGCAGCTCTCCCATCCTGTCTCCAGAGCAGAGGGGCTCCAGCCCTGTGCATTAATGAGCTCAGAGGTGAAAAGATGCAGTGCCAGGCAAGGGGTCACTGTGACCATTCGATGCGTTTTCAGCCCCCCAAAAGAACCATCCTTTCCGTTCCACCTCCAGGCTGGTATTTGGTGATAACAGCCCTCCTGTGATCCCAATGGGTGTTAGTCATGGTATCTTTGTTAAAGTGCTGGGGAAGGCTTATTTTTGCATATTGGTTCCCTGGTGTGGCCTGTCTTCTACACAGCCAGGTGTAGGTACTTGGTGCAGGAGAGTGTGCTGAGGTGGAGGTGATGGAGGCAGTGTTTTCTGGGAGCAGTTGCTCACTGCATTTTCCTCAGTTATGTTGTCAAGCTGCACCTTGCAAATAAAAACCTGTTAATGCCATCTGTGGTCTTGGGATTAGGAACAATCAGTCTGCTCCTCACATGCTGTAGTTTTCAGACCAGCATGTTCAGGTGGGCAAAACTGGGGCTATTTCACCACAATGTGTTGCCTGACTCAGGTCACAGTTTTGGAAATGATTCCCAGGTCTGCTGTCCTCACCTCCCGTGGGGAACCCTTGGTGCAGAGGCAGGGGAGCAGTGAGGATGGGTGATTTGTCCAAGTGCGACCTGTTGCTGCACGTCTGCCGGCGCGGTCGGAAGCAGTGCCTGGCATGCACTGTTGCTTGTGCAAGATGAGTTCCTGTGTGTGAGCTGGGACCGGGTGCTCTGTGGCCATGCTGGGTGCAGTGGCTCTTCCTGTGTGCCTGCTGACACTTGCAGGGATATCCCAGAGTTGGCTCCCTTGCTGTGTAGTTCCTGAGTGTTTGTTTAACTGCTGGAGTATTTTTTATAGGTGGGTCTGCAGTATGTTAAACCTGTGAGACACCTGAAGTGATTGCACAGTCCTAGTGCAGTGGGTCTGATACAGAATTTGTGTTGCTGTGTAGCTGCTGGATTAATGGAGTCATTGGATTAAGTGGTAATGTGAGCTCAAATTTCTTGACCACTCTGAAGATTGAGTTTATGAGCTTAGATATGACTCCTTTTCTGCCTTTACTAAACGACTTGAAAACATTTGCAAATAGTTCTTCAACACCTGGTAATATGTTACATGCTCATGTCCTGCCATCACTTTCTGTTTGTATGGGCATCTTTTAATGGTCCCCTCCATCATTAATGCTCAGAACATACTTACTTGGAGAGGAAGGAATAGCAATCTGAGATTTCTGATGCTGAATGTGCCTCAAATTAGATAAGGTCAGTACTTGGGCGGATGTTCCCATCGTCTGAGAGGAAGTGTGAAGGGAGAAAGAGAAAAAGAGAAACGTGAGAGCAAGTTCCTTTCTACTTTGTGTACTTTGTTAATTGAAACACTGTGTGTGTTGTGCTGAGGCAGGAATAATGTCTGTTTTCTTTGATTACATTGTTTCACCTGTAAAAATTAAGTTGGGAAGATGATTGATCTCTTCCTTTGGTTTTGCTTCAGGTGATCATAGTAAAAGTTGGGAAAAGTGCTTGTGTTTAGATGTAGAGAAGAATGGAGACATGAGTACCTTGGTACTTTCAAAAGACAACTCAAAATCCTAAGTAAAGCATTCTGCTGAGAAGAGTTTTGGATGGGCATGGAATGCCAGTTCATGCTACAATTCCAGTCACGTGTGCTGTTATGGATCCTTTGCTTTTACAAGATCCTAATCTTTTGATTGTCATTGTTTGTATTCTTCCTGTACTACAAAGATAATGGTTGAGGATAAAAAAGTGACCCTAGAATGATGTTGCTGTGTTGTTTTGTTACAGCAACACTAATTTCTTTTGTGTTGAAAAAAATGAGTGAATCTTGTAAAGAAAACTAAGAGATCTGCCACAACCTTTTGGGGAGGTAAGGACAGTTATGAGACCGTGCCTGGCAGCTAAGCTGAGTTTCAGCTGTGGCCTAAGCTTGCTTACCTTAAGACCGTAAGATGCTGCAGCTTTCTGATGTAATGGAAAGATGCAGAGTTTCCTAATCAGCCTGGCAGGATCTGTGTCAAAGTATGATGGGAATGCTGTGAAGCTCCAGTACTTGAGGAGTTTTATTAGTCACTATAAAACACTGGTGTTTTGGGTTTTGATTGTTTTTGTTTGTTTGTTTGCTTTGGGAGTTTGTTTTGTTTCTTGCTTCTGTGTTCTGAAACACAATAAATGTTATAAACAGTTCTTAAAAAAAAAAATTCTGCACTGCAGTGGAGATTCTGTAGGAAAAGCATCAATGTGCATTTTAAAGCCTGTACCTATTCTATGATAGTACATCATATGTTTGTGTGTATTTTTATGTACCTAAATGTACTTGTACACTGCTTTGGAATTGGGTTGTTTTTTGCTTCTTCCAGGTTATCTGTGCAGGAAGATGCCTCGCTTGTTCCTTGCTCATCTAAGGACAAGATACATAGAAGTAGTCAAAGATAAAACTGTGTTAAGTGTCCATGTAGCAACGAGGACCTGGTGTCAGCTTGTGTTGGCTCTGTCTTCTAGCACAGGTGGTGGTGGCAGTGCCCTCAGCCAGCAGTTCAGGGACTTACAAGAATACGTGACTATATTTGTTTCTTTTCTTGAAGATTTTTGGTACTTGTTGCTATCTGGATCCAGTCAGTCTGGACCATTTGGATGCACAACATAGGATTTGCATTCAGTAAAAATTGGTTAAAAGCTGAGGAAAGAAACGTGTGCATGTAAAAACGTAGAGGTGGTGTTTGACCAGCGTGTGAATGGTACTTTCTTCTGTCAGAATTTCTGCAGTTTTAAATATTAAATATATGGGGTTTCTTCTGTTTGCTAGCAGTTGGTAGGTTGGAATTATTTTGGACGTGGTGATCTTGGAGGCCTTTTCCAGCCTTAATGATTCTATCAACTAAGCTAAAACTCTAAACAGAGATTACCTGCTGGAAAGAGGCTGAAAAGATTTTTTTGCTAGTTCAAATCAATTCCATTACTCCACCAGTTGCCAGATGGGGAATGCTGCCCTCAATGGCTTCTATCAAATGCACTACAGGATTAGTCCTGAGGTAGAAATGTACTGTCATGTAGCTTACCATCTTAATTATAATCTAATTTCCTGATTGATTCAGGGGGTGTATTTTCCAGCTCCTGCCATGTTGCTCATAGGTTTCTTCTAAGCCTGGCTGAGTTTTAGTGGCAAAGGATGCAGTTTAGGTGGAGTGGTCAGTGGGCTGGTTGCTCTGGTTCCCCATCAGGTGTTTACATCTGCCTGGACTCAAAGCTGACTCTCACGTGATTTTGATCCCAGTTTTTTATTTCCCATTTGAGAAAGGAAGAAGTTGTGTGTGTGACAAGGAAGGTTTCTCTGGTTCTTTTTGTTTGTTTATTTTTTTGTGGGTGTTTTGTGGTTTTTTTGACATGTTTTGGGGTACTGCAGGTAATTCTTGAGTGGAAAAAGCTATCAGCTATGAATTATTTCCTGAAAAAATTTAAAGGTATTTAATGTCTGACATTTTTGGCTACTGCAGATATTATAGCAATACTTCAGCAAATATTTTTTGTAGTAAGTCTGGTTGGGCGTTTTAAAAAATTAATTGATAAAAGAATACTTTGTTTTGGTCAGGACACCTTTTTTATAAAACCTAAAGCTAGTGGTCAGAGCTGAAAAGTTGAAGGGGAATATCTACTGACAATATTGATGTATTAAATTTCTGTATGTGAAATCAGGTGAGGAAGAGACACCCACACACACTTTCACCTATTATACTTGTGATGAAGTATGATATTTAGGAGTTAGGTTTTTTCTGATCTCAAAATGGTGACTTTCTGTTATGGAAGTCTTGGAAGTACTTGGAAATAAACATGATCTGAGGCTGTCAGTGGGAAGAACTATTGGGTCTGAGGAGACAAATGTCAGTCTGTGAAACTTGAGCTGCAGCATCTTTCTTGCTTAATTTCTGGGCTCTTCAAGTGAAACTGTTAATTGTGTGATAGTACCTGGGGCTTGCCAAATGCCCATGGGCACTGAGTAAGTCTCCAAAGCTTGTTCCCACACGTTAACACCCAGCGCAGGTCTCGGCACCTGGCTGACGTCCTTCAGGCTGCCTCGTGTCCTTAGGTCCAGTGTGTGACTGGAACAGCCATGCTGTGTTCAAAGGGAAGCAGGGGCTTGATTTATTGATTGGTTTATTTATTATAAAACAGTCTTGTGGCGTGGAGTAGGTACCATTGCAAGCTTCATGGTTGCTGTGCGCAAGGGATCCATTTGTTCAAGTGAAAAGCCTGTTCCTCAGAAAGGGAGCAGACTGTCACTGCTCATTCAGCTGTGAGAATGTGCTGCAGCAGAGGTTTTATCCAAACCTCTCTATGTCTTCAGTAGAATTCATTCATCAACTGGAGATTTAAGAGAGATGGCAGTTAACATAGGTGGCGTGAAGAGTTCGGAGTCGTCTGAACCCATCTACATCGAGAGAGTAAAACAAATTGACCCTTTTTCTTTTTTCTTGCCATGTCTGATGTGCTGGATGATCAGAGCAGATTTTTTTAATTCTCCCCTCTGTTTTGGAAGGTAGTGAGAAGGTGGTTAATGGACTCTTATTTGGTTGACCTAAAATATTAGCAACCACGTTAGAAAGCTCTATTGTAGCAGTGGAATAATGTGATTGACTGTGGTTTTCATCTGTAAAACACCTTCACTTTTGCTCTCATTCCCACTCTCCATCACATTCATTTTCAATCAGTGTTATTCTGCTGCCCCTTCTCTCTCCCCTTCTTTCCTTTCTACCTTCTGGAGCAGAGGAGAATAAGCAAGATGTCTAGTCTTAGCTGAGAGCATCCTTACACTTTTTACATTTAGTTGTTTCTAATGAAACAGCTTTGTGAGCAGTGAGGACCTGCAGAAGGACATCCAGTCTTACTTGTTCTCTCTGGCTTCCAGCTTAGGAGTGATGCTGATGCACTCAAAGGCTTACAAAAAAGAAGGGCCAAATGCACTATGCTGTTACCTTTATCACTGTGAGGAAACAAAATTCTGAACTAGGAAAACTGGGAGTGCTAGGTCATCAACTTCCTTTCCAATCGAAGCAGAATTTCAGACTCAACCAGTTAGGTGGTTGGGGCTTTTTTTTTGGTAGTCTTTTGGATTTCTGCTGTAGTTAACCAGCATTTAAATTAATCTATTCCTTGTGTTTGAGTAGAAATCTAGTTATTTTATATGTTGCTTTGTCAAGGAAGGTTAAAACCTGGTGAGGAACAAGAGTATGATGGCAACCTGTACTTTAAGAAAATTAAAGGAAATACATTTTCTTCCAGCTGTTCTTGTGCAAAAATAAGCTTCTCTTAAAAATATAAATGCACATATTTATGAAGTAAATAGACCTTTATTAAATTAGCCTTGAACACTGTCCTGTGTTCCACCTCTCTATCGTTCCCCTAAACTGCATCAAACTCTGCCAATATTAAGAGCATGAAATGACTTTTTTTCTTCCATTTGCTAGTTAAAATGCTGCTGGGGGTGTTTTATTTCCTTTGGCTTAGTTTGGGTTTTAGAAAGGAGTAAACTATTCTTCTTAAACGTGATGTCATTGAGGAAGGGCTATGGTATCTCTTGGACTAAAGAACAGTATGACACGGATGCAGGATTCCCAAGGTGCCTGCTTGAGGACATTTCATACAGCTGAGTTACAGATGTATCACCCAGTTCTGTTACTGAGACTGACTTTAATATACCTCTATGCAAGTGGAGAGGGAAAACATGTCAGTCTCTCTGATTGCATGACAGTCATTTGGTTATTTACCTTGGAATAACTATCAAAGTATTTGACAGTTTCTTGGCACAAGGTTTGTAGCTCTCAAGGAAACATAAACTTGATGCATTTGCCTGAGTTTTCTTGAAGTGATGACTGCAGACCCAAATTCAAAGATCATAGAATCATTTAGGCTGGGAACGATATCTGAGTTCAGGGAGTCCAAACGTTACCCCAGCATGTTGTGCAGTGAAATTGAGCATATGATTTTCCTGTGCAGGGGTTGAAGAAAGCAGTTCTGCAATGCAGAATTCAGGGGACCAAGTTGAAATACGTGACTGAATCACTAAAGCCTCCAAATCGGCATCATATCCTTCTATCACTTTCTCACTGGTTTATTATGAACTTTCTTCTTTGTCAAGCTGTTATTTCCCCAGCAGCATTTAACAGGACACAAAGATTTTAAACATCTGTGGATTTTTGGTACTGTTGTTTTCCTGTGTTGAAGCCTGTGCCTTCTAGTGGGTGTCTGCGATTTACAATTCAATGAAGAAAGAAGCAGCTCTTAATCTTCTGTGTCTGTTGTTACCTTTTAAAGGTCAAGACATTTCTATTTGATTATCTCCGTGTACATCCCTTTAAGAACTTGGAGAGACTTGGATAGACTTCCAACAGCTGGTGAATCTGGTTGGGCTTCATCCCTCAACTAGCAGGGACTGCTTTTTCAGTGTTCCTGCTGGATGCCAGTAGTGTCTGACAAAAATCTGCCTCTTCTAGGATTTGCTATTTATGGACACTGAAAATATACTAATAGCTGATTTTGTGATATTATAAAGATAGATGCAAATCATCTTTTATTCTGGCTTTTTGTTATAATTTACTGTGGCTCAAATTCTTTATGTTTTTTTATTTTTTCTTTTTCCTGCTTGTAGCCAGATGGCCTCAGAGCTGTATTGGGTTGAGGGCAGAAGGAAGAAAGAGGGTGCCAATACTTCAGCTTAGCTGCAACATGAATCCATACCCAAAATAAATTTTTTCAGTGTCTGCCTGTGTCTGAACGGCTGTTCCTTCAATCTGTCCTGGATCCAGCCTCAAATGAAATGTTGGACTTGCTGATTGTAGCAGCATTTTGTCCTTCTAGAACTTGAAATGTAAGAGCTCCCTTAAATCAAAATCAATATGATAGTGTCCCAGAGATCTGGGATTCATCAGATACAGGGAAAATACCAGCCAACTCAGCATTTTATCAGATAGTGTTTGAAAAGTTATTTGCTAACGGAGCAATGAAAACCTGTGTTGGGAGGTGGTTTGGATATAACTAGATGGGTTTAAGCTCCATCTGCAGCAGCTTCCTGTTATTAAGCCAGAATTCTGTCAAAGTCCCACACTATGAGATTTCTGCCTTACATTATAAGGAGGAAGAAATTTTAAGAAAATGCCAGAATGTGTCAGTGCACAGAAAGTGTGTCAGACAGGCCATGTTGTGGAAGCACACGGGTTGGCAGGGTTAGGAAAAGGCATTGCAACCACTGGGGCAAAATGTTTGTTGGCAATTGTGTGTTGTCTAACAAAATTACTGAAGTTTCTCATTTCAGATGTTTGTGTATAATCTGTAGTTGGTGGGAGTTACTTCAGCTTGCAAAGAATATTCATTGTTTTCAGACATGGCAGCTCAGTAGAGATTTTTCCCTTTGTTTTTCTTTTGGAAACTGTTGGAAGAAAGCAAGTCTTTAGGTTTGAGCATCTTTTCTAATTTTTTTGCCTAAGTTTTCATGTGCTGAGTAGTAATCACTAAGTTTAAACTTCATAAACCAGCTAGCTAAGGTTGTGTGGTAGATGTTGTAGGAATTAGAATGATTGTGCTTGGGATGCTTATTCTTGCTCTCTGCCTTGTTTCTCCTGCCCTTGGATTAGATGTGTGTAGTAAAATTCATGACCTTGAAGACTCCTACTAGTCGAGCAGATGAGCCCAGAGTCACTCCTGGTAGGAGCTAGAGGTCTATTTTTTTCTCTCCCTTGCTCTAGTGCAAGCATGTAAAGAGCTTCACTCTGGAGGTCCTCCCAGTTTGACTCTGGAGTGTCTCATTTGGCTTCTGGGCTACACTTAACTGTGTACACAGAAACACCACAGAGGTCAGGGTTAGTTTGGCTGCTGTGGGTTTGTGTGTTGTGTTTTTGCCGTGTGTTTGTCTGCCTTGAGCAGTTTGGTGAACTGAGAAACACTGTATTTTGTGGTGGTCAGATCCAGAACTGTACCTGGATGTGTCAATAGCATAGGAGTCGAGGTGATGTGTGGTGTCCCTGTGCTCACTTTCCAGCTACAGCTCTTTGTTAGAGATGGTTTGGGTTACTTTTTATGAATAATTCACTAAATCAGTCTGTTTAAAAGCATTACTTACAGTAATCAACCAGTGTGATCATGCTACAGATGAAGGAATGTGTTATTTTTAAACAGGAAGCTCTCTTCTGATGAACTTAGTGGTTGGAACAAATTATATCTGTGATTCTAGACTTTTAGCGATTGTAAAACCAGGATTAGATGTATCAGCAGCTACTGCCTAAATGAGTGCAAAGTCGTAGTTTTCTTTAGATTTGGGTTTTAGCAGATATTTGGTTTAGCCCTGATTTGGTTTAATTTCCATAGGACATCAATTTATCAGTGCCTGAGACTGACCATTAGCAAATGAGACTCTTCCCTTCCTAGCAAAAGCTGTTTTCAAGTGCCCTTCAGAATGTTTAGATTCTGGTAATTAAAAGAACTGGGAATATCTGGGAATATTAAAAGTGCTGGGAATATCTGTCGTAGAGGTGTTTACAGGAGACAGGGGCTGCTCCAGAGACCATGGAATGGAGATTTACAAAAGGTATCACTCTGGTCATTGCCCTTTCCTTTTACAGTGAAATTGATTTTTGTTTGTTTTTTATGTCATTGTTATTTACAATGTAAGTAACTTGTGGCACAGCCCACACAAAACTACAAAAGCCTTCCTTAAAACTCACGTTCTGTATTTGCTTGTAGCTATGGCTCGATATTCTAATATGAAGCTGCTTTTAAGATCATAAATCATATTTTAAATTGGCTGTGAGTAAATCCTTCTATATGTTACTTTGTTTCCTGGCACGTTGTATGGGTCTTAAACTGTGAGATAAGTCCTTGTTACAGGATTGTAACAAGGTAGTTATGATGATGAAGGTGGTTACAGGCTGATTTGAGATGGAGGAGGACTAGCAGGATGCTTCGTGAAACCAGTAAATGGTAGATAGTAGTAAGAAATAAATGGAGTCTTGTACTTCTGTTTAAAATGGAAGCTGAGATTTGACAAACTCAGTGGCTGAATATATACTTACACAACTGCTGTATTGCTGATCCTTCTTCCTGGCAGGACCAGTGTTCCCTGGCCTGCATCCAGAGGGGAAAAAAAACCCTAAAAATCATTTTAAACATACAAAACTTGTATATAGCTAATAACTGACAATTTGTTCTTGTGATTATTATGTGTTTTCTGTGCCCTACAGGACCTCACTGCATCTTCTATGGGCAAGCTCTTGCATGGGTTGCTTTTGCCATTTGTTTGGCTTGTTCCCTTTTGGGTTAGGCCAGTTTGGCCCTATTGTGCTACAAACAGGTCGATTTTTTCTCATTGTGGAAGGAGGCTTTTCGTGGTTTCATCCATTTCTGTCCAAAGTCTTCAGCATTAGTCATAACCCAGGAGTATTTTTGGAGGCTTTACCTTTGTTTAGTGAGTATTTGTAAGTGTGAGCTGATAGATGCTTTATGCTTAACTTTGAGCAGGGCTCAGTCACGTGTTGGTGCAGCTGGTGCAGTTTGGGAAGCCCAATAAACTGACTCATGACAAGAGGTAGCCTTGCTGTGTTCAAACAAGCAATGTTTTGACACTGCAAAATAAAGAGAGATTCTGAATTGGTATGAGATAATTCCCTGGGGTGATTGAAGGGGACTGTGGGATAAATTGGTGACTCATGCAATACTGATGCTATCAAAATTGTGTTCATCACATGAAATAGGTTCTCAATGCCCTTTTATAAGGGAAGCTATGAGCTGCAAAACTTGAGAAATTGTTTTGTCCTCATCACTGGGTGTTGTATTTGGGAGGATGACTGGAGTAAAATTGTTACCTGGTGCTGTGTAAAAACTATTGCCTAGTTTTGGGCTGGAAGGACAGTGTGACAGTTCACTAGAAGTTAATGGTCTTGTGTGCAATTGGTAGAAGTATCTTCAGCAAAACATGGTTGAGATTAATTTAAAAAGAGGTATTTCTCTAAGCACGGTACTTTAACACTGCCACCAGAGTAGGTAACCTGCCCTACTCTATTGCCCCCACCCCTGCCATCCCCAACCCCCCAAAAAATCATACTGGCATGCTACCTTCAGATGATCAACCTGGTGATAAAATAGTAACTTCTTCAGGTTTGTCGATTTGTAGACATTTATAATAACAGTGAAGTAATATGTATTTAGTGGAATTAAGACATTTGTGTTTCATGGTAAATGCCAGTGGGTTGTATTTTATGGCTAAGGAACCTTAGGTTTAAACGAAATCCAGTTGCCAACTTTATAGGAATTGGTATTGCTCCTTTGAGACTCATTTTTCAGGTTTTTTAGGTGTTTCAAAAAAGTTTCTGGTGTCTGGGCTTTCGCATAATGGTTCTGGAGAGTCTTGAATGCACATGAATTTATTAGCTGAGGTTTTGAGCAGCAGGTCCTTGACTAAGGGCTGTTGAAAGTGTGGCATAAAAATAGAAATAAATGTAAAATCTGTCATTTGACCAAAGAATGCTGTCTTGATGTCTTTAACTTCCTTCTGGTGTTTCAGTAGGTCTTACTGAATCTTGACACCATGTTAATTACATTACTGATTCCCAGCTGCTGCAGGAAGGGACTTTTGTAGTGAATTTTTTTGTGCTCATAACAGAGGAGGTAATAATAGGATCTTAAGGAAAATCTGCATGCAGAACACTGACTCTGAAATTACTTTTTCTGTTTTCCTTTCCCAACTGCAGTGACTTGTAGAGGTTTTTAGGGATGTGGCATCAGGCTGACGTGGGTAAGCAGAATTTCTTGATTTCAGTCTTTATTCTTCTGGGGCCTTTCTAGAATCTTGGGGAGAGGGAACCATAGCAACTGTAAAAGCTTTAGAATTTTAAACTCTTTAAGTATATCTCAGAATTTGGGAACTAAAATTACTTTCTAAATTTATGAATAAATCTGTCTAGCTGTTGAAAGAACACTTAAGCATCTAACAGAAATATATAAGGATTTGAAATTATTATCCCCTCATGTCAGGTTTGAAGCATTCTAAACCCATGGTTTATGGGTTAAGTCATGTACACTGGAAAAGTTGACAAGATAATTAAGGAAAACTAGAATGCCTTTGTCCTGAGAGAAGCTAAACAACTGAGGGAACATCTCATTTCTGAAGCACAGGAGGATTTAGCCACAAAACTGTAGAGAATAGAGGATTATTGAGACTCAGTGATTTTCATACAGACCAAGGCACATCCTAAGAAAATATATGTAAAAATCAGAAAAGCTCTACAGTTTGGGGTTATTGTAAACTTTAAAATTACAGAGTTCTGGCTGAAAAATTGAGAGTATAAATGGCAAAATGTTCATGAATTAATAAAAGTCATGTTAGAAAAATGGACTTTTTTTCCTGGTCTTAATCAAGACTGTAGAGAGAAAACTGGGGAACTTCAGAAACCCAGTCTAGTTAGATGAATGGGCAAGGGAAGTGAAGCAGCATTTGAACAGGTCATGTCAGCAGCTTCTACATATTAGATTAACAGGAATTTAATTGATTTAAAATTCCACAGCTGTTTATAAAATGCAGCAAGACCATTAAAGTGTCTTCTGATCATGAGTTAAAATGAAGGGACTAATTATAACCATTTGAAATTCTTAACTCTGAGAGTATCTGTGTTTTCTGTATTAGCAATGTGGGGAGTTCTTTATGTCAGTCTAAATGTAGATGCCTAAGCATGTGTCTGTTGTGAACAGGAACAGCTTTGTCTCATGAATGTTTAAAACAATTATTCAAACAATTTAAACATGATTTGGGGTCTCAATTTTTAAAAAATGCTGATTTATTCCATTTATTGTAGAAATCATCGAAGTCTTGGTGGTAATTGGAACAGTCACCACCATAGGAGGTGGAAAAAGCAAGCAGCCGTTTAGCATAGTCCCTGGAAACTCGCAAATTTATTTGCTGAACTGGCACTAACCATTTTAATGATTAATTAATTTTTTAATAATAAATAATAAACCACTGCAGTTTAGTGGGCTGCTGTTCAACAGAATCTTTCCATTGTCTGGAAAAGTGTGTCTGTAGCACAGCATTGGGAAGGATAATGTCAGCAGAGCTGAGGCTTTTGGAGACAAGTGTCAAAACCTACTGCTTTGACCTAGGACAGTTGCATTGCTAATGAGTTTCTTGGGTGGAGTCTTTTGTATTTATGTAGGCAATTGGCTATATAAATATATGTAAATATTCCAATTGCCTAAGTTTAAATGCAGGAGATTGAGTAAAAATCAACTTATCAGTAGCTTCCTTGATTTTGCACATACCTGGAAACTATTTTAATGCATCTTATACAAGGTGAAAGCAGATCGTTGAAGGTACTGACCTCTGTGCAGACAGTGGCCTCTCTTTTGGGGTTTGGGGGTTTTTTTTTTGGTTTGTTGTGAAGTTTTTGGGTTATCCTGCTTTTTGTACTGCATTCAGTCCAAAACATCCAACAGGTTGTTGCTGCTTCATCAGGTTTCAACACTAGCAAGAGGTGCTGCTGGTGATTTTGGGGATAATTTGAAATAAATCCACGCTCACACTAAATCTGAATTTAGAATTAGGTGATTTTTCATGCCTCGACATAGCTGAATGAGACTGTTTTGAGTGTAAACAAGTACAAATTTTCTGGTTTAGGATGAAAAAGTTGGAACAGGTAGTGACCTCTACTTCTTCAGTACCTCCAGTCTGTGCCTCCATCCATGACCTTCCTGTTCATGAGCTCCTGCATTCCGAAGCCTTTTCTCTCTTCGCAAAAGAATTAAAAAAACAAAACACAAACCTTTTCAATGTTCTGTTTATTGAACAATGTCTCTTCAGTGCACTGGATGAGTCACAGGTCTTGTTGAAAAATAAACGTAGCCATGTAGATTTTCCCAGTATTTGCACGCAAGGGTCTCTGTTGGAGTGAATGGACAAGCTTAAATCTGGTATTTTTGTACTCCTGTGTTTGTCTTTGTAAGTGTAATAGTTTGTCTAAGCTGGAATTCTGGGCACTCCAAGTGGTATGTTAGTACTGGATAGCATTGCATTGGTGGCCTGTTTTGTACTGGGTTTCAATTTTAAGGCATCAAATATGTGAACTTGCCAAAGTTCATAGCTGAATATTGTTTTAAGGGAATTGTTTGCAATCTTTTTATTTTAATAGAGATATTCCAAGTGATTAAGTGATTAGTAATTACTTAATAGTGCTCAGTGTTAAGGAGCTGTGGTGGAAAAAGCTGCTTGTAATGGAATGCTTGAGGAAAGCAAAACAGTTTGGTGTCAAGTAGACGAACTTTGGTGTTTCACCAGTTGCTTCCTTGAAATAAGGTTTTGTTGAAACTTTTTGTTTAATTGAAGCTTTGTTGTGCCATTGGTTTTGGGGGGCCTGGTGCAGAGCTGTGTCCACAGCAGTTGTTTTTGGGGCATCCAAAAAGGAGCAGGTCCCTCTCTTCCCATTGCAGTCCTGCCTCATGCAACCACATCCTTTGCCTCCTTGCCAAGGTGAGAAACTGTTCTGTTCTGCACCTCTCCTCAGCCACCCTCGTGGTGGCCAGAGTTTCAGCACATTTAGGTGACCTTTTAACAGCTCTGGCATTGATCACAGCACCAAAAGTGCACTCCAGGTTTGAAGTGAGCTCTTGATAAAGCTCTGTGGGTTGGACATGGAGAGAGCACACATGAGAGAAGGAAAAGGAAAACCTCTAAAGTGAGTTGCCTGACTGGCATTCGTGGCTGTTCTAGTACAGATTTTGTGAGTAATATATTGGTATTTTCCTGTCTCCTGTCTGTTTCCCAGACTCAAGACAGTAAGAAATTTGCCACGAAGAAACCAGAGGCATAATTTGGAGGATAATAGAGGAGCATATCCTAGAATAGGATGAAGTCTGTGTGAATAGGGAAGACTTGAGAAACCAGCTTTTTTGCATGGACCAAAAAGTGAATAACTCCCGTGGGGGAATCCTGGAAAAATAAGGTATTGGACTTAGTGATGTGATAGTAAGAAGCTGGGAAGTTTGGAAGTAACAATGAATTATTTGAAAAGCAGCTTAATGCTATCACCTTAACAATGGAATGATAAATTGTATTAATTATATAGTAATTATAAATTACAATATTTAAATAATGTTGTTGTGGGTATTATAATACTCATTATATAATAACTGTAAATTACAATTAATTACATGGTCTAGTGGAAGGTGTCCCTGCCCATAGGAAGGCACTGAAACTAGGTAAGCTTTAAGGTCCTTTCTATCCAAACCATTCTGTGATTCTATAAATGTGGTCACCTCCCACATGGCAGCATTTTTAGTAGATTTCCCAGGTTTGGCCCCATTACAAACACTTTATATTTCTCCTGCAACTGATAATTGAATACTTTTTGTTTTAGAGTAGTAAAGGTAATCGAGTAGCTTGGTAGGACTTTGAGAGGCAATGCCATCAAATATCTGGATACAGGATCAAAAGATGCAGGGCAGAATCCGTATCCATATGCATATTTTGGGAAGCAGCAATTGCAAAGATTAGGAAGAAGTGGTAAGGAGGAATAGATGAGTTTAGGTACTGCCAGCCTGTCTCTTCCTGATCATCGTTATGTTGGTAATTAAGTGTATTTTGCTGCAAGAGAGTATTTTTCAGGCATTTGATTGTAGGTATCACTGCATGGGACATTCTGGAAACATGTTTGTTTTGTATTGGCGTTGGTTCAGTTTTTCTCCCTAACATGCTTTGTTCTTAAGTGACAGATTTAAAAATTATTCTTGTGTGATGAAGGTTTTAACAAATCCTGCTGTATAGAAAATACTGCTGGTGAGCTCCTGCCTGGTGAGCAGCGTGGGAGCAGCGTGTTACATTCAGCCTCACACAGGTGCTGGTTGGGGGCCAGAGCATCTGAGACTGCAGACAGCAAACCTGCCTTTCCTTTGGCTCTTTCTAACCAGATAAACGAGGAAAAGGTGCAGTTGGCAGAAACCTCAGAATCACACAATGGGCCAGGTTGGAAGGGACATCAGTGGCTCATCTGGTCCTACCTCCCTGCTCAACATTTTGTTGCCAGCATTTTGTTCTTGCTGTTCAGGGAGAGCTCCAGTTCATAAGAAAATACACTTAATAAGTAGTGTCGCAACTAGAAATAAATTGTAAATAAGTTTAGCCACCACAGGGACCCATGCTGGGGCTTCCCAAGTGCAAGCACTGAAGTGTTCTTGTCCTAATAGGGATTGATGGTTTTTTTCTCCTGCTATGAGAGGATGTTTGTGTGCACCAGCTGGCTTGCTTTGCTGCCTGCTTCTGTGAATTATTCAGCTGGTTTCTTTTTTTCCAGTTTATCATTTTGTGGTTCAGCCAGGATCTCTGAATCATTCATCAGATTCTTTGTGATCATGTCAGATGACTTACGTGCATCCAATATATTAGTGAAGTCTGACTTCTTAGTAAAGTTTTATTGTGTTATGTTATTTTGTAGCTTTGACATGAATACTAATGAAGATTTTTTTTTAAATATGCCAGCATTTTATTTTGAGAAGTCAAAGTGTCTTCATTCACCATAAAATTTTGTCCAGTAGCCACCTCTCTCACCCCAGTTTTTTCAGGATTAAATGCATGTGAGGGTGTGGTAATGATGTGTCAGAAAACTATTCAAACCTGAAACCGAAACCTAGAAATCCATTGAAAAAGTTTCATAGTTTACAGATTGAACTTGTGTGTGACCTGGACAATGCAGGTTGTGCCTTCTCTTTGTATGTTTTGAATGTGAATTTTTAGTGTTGTGCTGCTGTTTGAGTGTTGTGGGGTTTGCTGGCGAGTTTTTAAATGGTTTTCATGGTCTAATAAATGAGTTGGATCTTCCCATGGTTCTGGATTTTTGAATCAGGCTGCTTCAGTCTTCAGTGTGGTGTGTTGTGCCTAAGTGGCATCTTTGCTGTGATCTTTGTGTCTGCCACCAAAGTTTGAATATGAGCTTTTTGCAAGTAGTAAGTATGAAATGCTTGGTTGCCTGTAAAATGTCTGCAACTGATGGAGTAACTTCTTGGGTATTAGTGGAGGGAGGAAAAGAAAAAGGCAATGTTGCTGGCTACCGAAAGCACACCGTAAAAGTAAAGCTTCATACTGGTTTAATAGTCTGAAGTATCTTCCTTGTGTTTATGAATCACTGTGCCTTATTAAGGAGTCTGTGAAGGATGTGAAAGGAAAAGAAAATCTACTTTAGAAAGGTTTTTTCTTTATGATTCCCCCATTTCAATATCAGGTTGTTTCTGGAATTGCATCTTTGGGGGCAGTTTCCATGGAGTCCTTTGGGGATACCATACAATGATTTGGTTCGGGCAATTATATTTTGGCATCATTCATTATAATGGTTGGTTCCTGCATGTCAGACAGTTATTCTACTTTGATATTTTATCCTTCATTCATCTAGAAAGTGACAAAAAGAAACTCTGAATGTTTTCATCTCTACAATACATTGAGACTTTGGTTATTTTGAAATAGCATTTTCATAATGGTGTTTAAAAGGGGAACACATTGCATGCATACAGGATCCTTTCTAAAGCTTTTCATGTGGTATCTTACCAAAATAACTGTGTCAGAGAATAATGTTTGGCTTGAATTTTAAAAGATCCTGTCTGTTGATCTGCATGAACACTCCTTGTCTGTTTTTTTCCAACTTCTTTTGTTGGCTTTTTTGGAAGCAGACAGTGTATTCCCTGTGGATCAGATGATTCCCATCCCTTCCTACCCATCTATGTAGCTTTCCTCAGCTTCTTAAAGGAAATGGCAGCATTAATGATCTCAGTAATAAAGAGAACTGGAAGCTGTACCTGTGTGATAGATATTGTTCACCCACAGGTGTACATAGAGCTGGCATCTGTCACTCTGTGTCTGTGTTCTGCAGGGAGCCCCGATGGCATAGAAGGGGAGTGGGAGAGTGGGAGCTTTTCCTGTCTCCCTATGGACCAAGCTTAAGGATTTACTGCAGCAGTGTAAGAACAATTCATTAATTGGGCTTAACTGAGCCTAGAAACTGCTGCTAAGGCTGCTTCTGTGATCCAATTATTTAACCTTCTTTTATGCTGTCAAATGCTGACTCTTGGCAGATGAAGCAATAAGTGTTTAAGCCAGGCAGTTCTAGCATTAAAAAGGAGCAGCTTGCTCTTCTCCCAACGCACACACACAGTTCACAAGTGTGGGTTGGATGGAAAAGTATAACCTGGAATGCACTGACTTGGCACATCCTCTCTGAACTGCAGGATTCACTCACCTTGGATTTTTTAATTTGTTAAATGTAAGTGGTGACTTTGTCCTGCAACTGCTTTGAAATTTCAAGGTGAAAAGGTGATATGTAAATGTGTCAGAATAGAATTTCTAATTCTAATTTCTAATTTTCTATTTCTAAATGTTATTTATCATTGCTTTGCCAATTGCAAAATTCCTAATAGCTTGATCAGACTAAATGCATTAGTTTTGATAATGCGTGGTATAATTTATTAGGCAATTAATGGTGTTGTAAAACAGATAGTCCCACTGTGTAATTGTGAACAAAGTGGAAGACTGAATCTTGTGCTTTAGCATGCTGGTCAAATTCCTTCCTATCATTAAGGTACACATAATTAGCTAGTCAATATTTGCCTAGTCTCTAGAACTTGATGTTTCAGTGATTCTGTTGTATATGCAAAGGTTTAATGAAACTCTACATTTATGTAGTTGCATGTCTCCATGCTACTACTTTTACATCAGACAAGTTTTGTACTTTGATAACTTAAGTTCTCTCAAAGGGATGCAAGTCCTGCTGCAAATTAAGAATTACCAGTAACATATATTTTCAGTGAAGTCATGCTAAACTTCTGATACTGCTTCAAAGGCATCATGATGCTCTCAGGATGTTTCAAATAGGATCTTTGAAATGGAATTTCTAATAGGTTAGTCAAATGCATCACCATATGGAATGATCAGATGTCATTTCCATTTTAAAGAGATTCCTGTGATATGAAAGATTCCAATCAAGATGTTTTCACACTTCACTTAGCTCATCATATGCAAACTAAATTAAGGTATCAGTTGACCTACCAGATGTGCTAGGCACAGACCTACCAGAGCCCATATCTCAGGGATGGCAGCAAGTGTTGGCTGCCGTATAGTTTCGAGATCCAAAACCCTTTCTTTGATTGCAAGTAATGATTTTCATCTTCTAGTTCCTTTATTGCCTGTTGATCAGTTTGGCTTTTGCCTGATTTGTACAAGTGTAGTGTCTGGGAGAAGAACATGTAGCGGGTAACCAGGGCTGGGAACAGACACTAGTAGTAGGTTTGGGAGAGTTGTTCTGGTTCCTAGATTTAGGTGGTGATTAAAGCTTGAGGGTTAGTAAAAAGAATTGTGAATTGTCACGGGCAGAGTCTTTTGATGGCACACCTGTATGTGCCTCAGCTTGAAGCTCAGAGGTGTGCCTATGGAGAAAATATGTCCCAAACCACTTCCAGTTTTCTTTGGAGTGTTTAACTTCTACCATTTTTTCTTAACCTTCTCCCATTTTTTCCAATGTTTCTATAGTTTGTCTTAAAGGATTTGTATTTTGATCTTTGGTTCATCTTCAGGGACATTTTTACCAAGGTTGTTTAAGAGACAGAATTAGCAGTGATGTCTGCTGAATTTATTCTTCCACCTCCACCAGTGTTTCAAATACAGTGACAGCCTATCCCAGAAACATGGGGGATGTACTTTACATATTTCCACAGGTGACATGTGAGTTATGTTTTCAACTGGCAACTTGCCTGCCTTTCCAAACCACGCAGGAGCCACCTCTCCAGGCAGAAGCCAATGTTCCTGCCCTTGACTTTATACTGAAGGAAGTGGCAAAGGTTTCTGCAGTGATTTGTCAAGTGGATGGACCTGAGATTGAGACTGTGCTTAGCAAAGCCAAACAGTGCAGTTCTTAAAGGCTTCATCTTGTAGTGGGCACCAGGAGCCATTTCCTTATCTTTAGCAAGTGCCAGGCTCTCACAGAGTCATCCTCAGCTCTGTTGAGTGACTTTGGCATTAAGATTATGTTAGGTCTAGTGCTAATGTGGTGGAATAGAACCATGCCTGGGCAGATTCAGGGTAACTTGCATGACACATTCTCGTGTGCACTAATGAAGAATATACTTTTTATAAATCATTTTAAGAAATGCCAACACTTTCGTCCCTGTCTAGATTAATCTGTTTGGCACCTGTGACATATTTTACAGTACATGTTTTACAATACTTCAGATATTTCAAGCAAAGGTCTCTTCCAAGCAGTGCTATAACAGCTCAGCCCGATGTCTGGCTTTATGCAGGCTTCCCAGCTGCTTTGCTGAGGCCTAGGAACCTCAGATTGCTTTTGTGTAATCCAGTAACTCAGGAGAAAGTGAGGCTAAATGACAGCAGCTGTGGCCCCGGCATACCAGATGTGGCTAAGCGGCTCTTTTTGGAAGAAATGAGGGATCACAAAAACCCCATATGATGGGTTAATCCCCCCGAGGCTCTGGGGATGAGGGGCGAAGCAATTGTCAGGAAGAGCCCACCCCCAGGCTTTGGAGAAAGAAACAAAGCCCAGCTCAGCTGGGCAGCACAGCCCGACCTGCCACAGGGCTGCAGAAGGCGACAGAGATGCTTTTGACTTCATCCTTTGCTTAACCTCATTCAACGAAAGTCCTTCAAGTCAGCACTCCAGCAAAATCAAAGAATTTCCAAGTGCAGCCAGAAGCCAGAGTTTGAAGTGCTCTCGTTTAAATGGGACTCTCTTTTCAACCCTGCCCTTTGGTCAGTGCTTCCATGGCTTACCTGTTCCACTGGGTAGTACCTGGCAGGGGCTGAGCTGTGCAGAGGGTTGGGATGAGGATTTTGTGGAGCATTTATGAAGCGGTGAAAATTGCTGTCCTCACTGAGATTGCAATATGGCACATTTGTGTAAGGTACACTTCTGATCCTTAAAGAATTTGCTGAACTTTAGTCTTGTGGTTTAAGAAAAATTGTTGTTCTTGCTGGTGCTTCTTGTCTCTTGGCTTGGGGTTTTTTTTTCTCCATAACTGAAAATTATTAATCTCTTATTCTTTTTTCTCTTTCTTATTAAGAAGTGTAGTTTGTCCAGCTATTCTCAGGCAGACAAATCTGCTTGGACATTTGCGATGTTTTGTTTTGATCTCATTCTCATTTTGATATAATAATTTTGTATATATATAAAAATCATCTTTCTTTGTATTTCTTCTAAAAATTTTCTGCTCGAGAAAAATGGTGATTTCTGTCTTGTGTCTAAATTTCATATGAAATATTTACACGGGTTTATGAGGAAAAACTGGCTGATTGTAGTTTGAAATACCCTCAGTGATTGAAGCACTTCAGGATGTGCATTTGTTTTTCTTACCTGTTTTGAACAGTGTCTTTGAACTCCCAGTGCTTGTTTTGGCAGAGTGTCAGTAGCTTTAAATGATGTATATTCAGTTGGTTGTAGGTTGGGGATGGTACAGTGAAGTGACTTTGTGTCTGTTAGTGTTCTCTGATGTAGGGGGGAGATGAATATTTGAGGAAATGGAGAATATTAAGCAAAAAAACCCAAACCTGATCCTTGCAGGTTAAGGAAAGTACTAAAAAACATTTTAAAATACAGAGTAAGTCATTTGCTCTGTAAAATCCAGCTGAAATAACCAGAGGTAGGCTGTTTTACTGAATCCATATATATGTAATAAATGCCTTTTTTTCTTGTTGTTTTTTTCCTACATAATTTGCTTTGTTAAACTCTTTTACCAGTATGTTGCTGGCAGAATGTACTTCAAGCAAAAATCTAAATGTAGAATTTCCAAACAACATAAATTTGTTTCTTCTTTTCTTTAGGTGACATAACTCAGAAGGGATATGAAAAGAAGAGGGCAAAGCTGTTGGCACGGTACATACCACTAATTCAAGGTGAGTAACTGCATGGAAGTGACACCTTTGTGCTAAATCTGTGAAAGTATGAGATGGAAAAGTTCTCACTAAATGAACTGGATGAATTATAGTAGTGTTTGATATGGCATCTAACCGGCAGTGGGAATTGGCTATCACAGAGATGTGCAGAGCAAGGGAAAAACTCAAAATATTTTCTTTGTATAATTTTATACTAAATGTTAAATAGTAGCGTTTTTGTCAGCAAACTGTAGTTCGACAGCTGCATGTGGGACTTTAAGATAACTTTTGAAATTAGTAAAGTTATTGCTAAAAGCAAATTGGCAGCTTTCATTAGATGACAATGCTCAGTAGTCATCACTGTCATGCTTTAATGTCCTGTTTTTTGCACTCGCCCTCTGCCTCACCCCATTTCCACACACCCCTTTTCCCCCCTCTGTTTCTTCAAAGTACTGACTTTCCTGTTATAAATTATTACTTCTAAAGCTGGTTATTATCAGACTTCATCTTCCATAGCCAAAACCTAAATGCCCAATTTGTTTTAAGATTTATTTTTATACTAGGACACTGAAATCACTTGGGGTTAGAGCTGTTGTGCTGCCATTGAGCTTTGGTGTTCTGTAATCCCCCAGTTTTCCACAGCTTGAGAGATTTTGGTTAAAATAAGGAAAAATGAGAAGAAAGACGAGTGGAAGCAATAATGAGACACTATAAACAGAGATATTGTTGAACAGTCAGAGTGTAATCTGGTGTTTCACCATGGGGTTTCTTTGCAAAGCTTTTTTTTTTGTGATGTTGGTTTTTATTTGGGTTTAGGATTTTTTTTTTAGACTAGGTGTAGGTTTTCCCATAGCGAATTTATAATCTCTATAGGCCAAGCAGAATGAAACTCATCTCTTTGAAATGACTCATTGCAAAGAAGCAGTTTGGATTTTTAGGATGACTTGAACAGTCAACAGCAAGCTCTAGCCTCACCTGCCATAGCTTCTCTTCTTTACACCATTTTTCTGGAAAGAACTGTCTCAGTTTTCTATTTAAAGTACTCTGTCCTTCAGCTCAGCTTAGTTGAGGATTCTGAGACCAGGTGAAGTATGGATTTTCACAGTGGATTTACAATTACAAGAAATATTCTATCAGTGCACTTTGTCTACTAGAAAGTTGTCTTTGGATTTCTGTCTGTTGTTTAATCTCTCATCACCTTTGATTTGTTCTGCCTTCACTCCTTCCTATTGACAGTGGGGGCTTTATTTTTTCATATTTTTTCCGTCTCAACTCTCAAAAGGCTATTTGCACAAATATTCAAGTCCTGAGCTCTCAAATGTAACTTAGACAACTACAGTACTTCGTCTGCCATACTTTTTAAAGGAAGTTTAGATTTTCAGCTGCTTAAAGATTTTTCTCCTTGTTCAGCCAGGTTTTCCCTAATCACCTTGAGCCGTGGTTTAATGAGTCAGCGAATCCTGTGGTTTGTCCTACTTGCTTGATAGCACATTTTCTAAGAAATACCAGATTACCTGATTTTTTTTTAACACTTCTGCCTACTCTAGCATTAAGCTGACAGGAATCTAGCTTTAATATGCGAAAAAAATGAATGGGCTCTCTGCCTCTGAGCACAAAGAATGGTACTCTGGCAAAAAGACAAAATTTGCTTAAAACATGAAGCTAACTGCCTATTTCAGTTTCCTGACATATGTTCCATTAACCCAGTTCTAGCTTGAAATTTGCTTAATTGACACAGCTTCAGCATGCCTCAGAATAGTGTGTGGGCGTCCCAAAGGCTTTGAGCCTGCAGAAGTTTTTTATCATTAACAATTTGATTGCAGCATTCCTGATAGGATTTGTAAGATTCATTATCTATCAGATTTTTGCAGACTGATGAATGTCAGCATTATAGATTTTTTGAGTTCTTAGTCTATGATATGACCATCCTCAGGACCTCTAAATCATGTCTTCCTACAGTTTTTTGTCTTAAAAGTGTGCTCACATGCTTGTAGATTTCAGTTCTGGAAGTTTAACTTGTCATGTTATACCTCATCAGCTGCCACCTACAAACTCATGGCATGCCAACTCCTGCTCTTTCAATGCCATGCAAAATGGATTGGTTTTTGTTTCTACTGCAGTGTGTAACTGAGTCTGTGGGGAGCCAAATCATTACCCAGACATTGTTAAACCACCCCACAGAGGGCTTGGTGAACAGAAAAAGGACAGAAGTGGCTGCAAAGCACATTTTCAATTAACAGCAAAATTAAGCAGAACGCATTGTGATTCAGTAGTCACATAGGTTGTTTTGTGTTCTAAAACTCTAAATCTGCAGTAATGAAGAATTAGTGGAAAGGTTAAGATTTCGCTTAGGAACCATAAAACTGTGTAGTTATATGGAGATGCCAACTGAAATGAGTTATTTTTCACTGATCTAGCCAAATGCACTGTGCAAAATCAAAAACAAGGGTTGAGTAATAGCAAGCCTTAAACAGTAATTAATTATTTTAATGAAGTAAAATTTAACAGTCAGTAATTGGCTTCCTCAGTCAACCTCTGCATGCAAATTACAGATAAAACTCTGAGGAAATAATTAATTATATCTGTAGGCAACCTGGCATGCTGCATGGTGAAGCTTCTGAGTGATGGATAGCAACAGATACACAGCAGAGGGTGATTTTGAATGTGGATAGAACTGGAGTGTAAAAACATTCTTAATATGAATAAATAACCTGATAAAATAAGCAGCATTTATAGTGAGTGTCCTGTCCTGATAGACCCCAAATCCTGTACTCCCTTCCTTCCTTGTAGCTAGTGTTCATCATCATCACTCTGTTGAATTTCAGTTTTCCCTTTTGCTTAAACCTAGTGTTAGCAGCTACATCCTGGCCAATTCCTTGGGTGCTGTCTGAGCAAGGAAAGCAACCACAAAATCCCTGTTATTTTCCATTTGCCATGTTCTGCTGAGCAGGGGATGGATGATGGGCATTAGCTGAGGCACACCATGCAGGTGCTGCTTGATCCTTCCTGTGTCAGTGTATTTCTGCTGAAACTCCTCTGAAGAAGGCAAGATGCAAGGTTGGGAAGGGAGAAAGTCCTCTATGGATATTACTGGCTCTTCCTGTCGTAAAAGTCCCCTTCTCCATCATCTCCTACATAGGACCCTGGGAGCATTGGTTTTGATAAAGCTTCAGCAAAAGATGCCTGAAGGGACTTCTAGAGGGAAAAAATGAGAGAGAATAGAGAGAATGAGGAGCCTTGCTGAAAGGAAAAAATTACTGCATTATAAAAGAAAATCATACCTTGCTTGGATGGATTTCACTAGATTTAGTTAGTGCTAGAGGAACACCTTGCTGAGTGACTTCATTCCTCCTCTGGTGTCAGAGTGATTCTGCTCTAATTAAAATTATTTGCTTTTGTTCTTTTCTTCTCTTTTATTCCTTAGTTCTTCTGCTCCAGAAATGTTATCATTTTCAATTTTTCATTTTTAAGGAAAATTATTATGCAACCTCCTCTAGTTTTGGTTGAGGCTGGCATGAGCCATACTTCTATTTTTCTTCTATTTCATTGTTTTATGCCTCTGAAAAATGTTTCTGCTGCTATCAAGGATACATATCCTTTCTATTCCAGCTGAAAGGCTGGACCAGATGATCTTCAAGGTCCCTTCCAACCTGTGATTCTGTGTAACTGCCATCTTTGTTTTTACTTCTTTGTGGGTACTTCAGCCTTGCATTGGATTAGAGTTTTACATACCCTATAGCACTTAGTACCTGCAGTTCCTTTTTCAAGAAACATATAACTTACTCTGGTGTCTTGGAGTCTACAAAAGCTTTTGTGATTTCTTATAATTTGTAGGAAAAAAGTGAAAATACCTTTCATGATGCCATGGAGTTAAAATTCCTACTGTGTATAATGAGTATAACAGGTATGATCAAAGTATGTCCAAATTTTAATTGGCTAATTTGGTTTGATCTTGGTGTAATTGGTTTAAATGAGGTGAGTGAAAATGGAATGTGTTCATGTGGGCAGTTGAAAAAGCTGTTTATAGCTTTGCTGCTCACAGTTTCTCAAAATACCAAGAGATTGCCTTTTCAATTCTGTGCACGGCCTTGTACATTAGCAGTGCTGGGCTACTTGTGAAGCATCTCCTGACCTGCTGCTTAAAATGGACTATTATTCTGAGAAATTAAAGTTCTAGCTAATGCAATGTAGGTGTTTTGCTTACCAGTCTGTCATAGTGTCTAAATAAGTGTGTCTCTTGCTTCTGGGTATTTTTATAGAGACAGTTTAGTTAATATTTAGATTTACTGAATTAGATCCAAATCCTGGCTTGTATTTGGTTTCACTGAATTTATAACAAGTGTCTTTTATGCTATTGTTGCTGTTTTATGCTTCCTTGAATGGAAAGCAGTAGCACCCTTACAATTGTTTCACATGCTCCAAGTGGAAATTTATGAGCTGGAGTTTGCTTCCTTGAGTAGAGGAAAATGTTACAGAATCATGGAAGATTGTCAAGCATAATGCATGCATATGATGCCTTTTGTTATCATTATTGGTTTTAATGTCCTGAATTTCTAATACCTTATTCTGGATGATAAATCACATTGGGTAGACCCTTGTTCAGTCCTTTTGATCTGGAAGATGTGAACACTTAGATAGTTTTGGATCTTGGAGACCAAAGGGTGTGCAGCAGGTAATATGCTCTGGGATGAGATATGACAGTAAAGAGTGATAACATCAAACTGTGACCTTGACTGAGGACTGGATACTCAGTAACTGGCCCAGAGCCAGACCTGTGCTTTTTTTGATTTTCTGCCTTGTCATACCCCTTTTCTTTTCTTTTAGTGCTTTAAACCTGGCTGTCATCTTTTGTTCCTTTCTTATTTCCAGACCCAGTTCTATAGCTGCAGAAAGATATGATAATGTACAAAGAGTCTGGAGTTTCCTCTTTGGCCTCCCTCTTCTACTCTCCTCTCTGCAGAGCTCTTTAATACGTAATGTTTTGAAAATTTGATCTCTGTCTACCTGATGTCTTTAGCTGCACATCCTCCCTAGTGATGCCAGCAGAGAATGTTCCTTGTCCTGGCAACTCTTCACTGCTCTTACAGTAAAATAACTTTTGCTTATATAAATCAAAATTGCTAGAAATGTCAGTATTAGTCTTAATTCTCTAGTGCTCATGGATGGAAAAATACAGTAATAATTCAAATACTAACTTTAATTTCATCCTGTAGAAGTGAATTGTTCAGTTAGTTGTAACATGCAGCCTCTTTAAATGACTCCATTCTTGCTAGCTTCAGCTAAATTAAAAATGGACAACATGCAATGATAGTGGATCAAGTGCCTTTAGTGTATATCCTTTCAAATGTTATTTTTGTAAAGACTGCAGTGTGAATGGGGGGAGCTAGCCTAATTATCCATCTGCTTTTGCTGAGAGCTAAGGTAGTGATTTGCATAGTAGGAGAATAAATGAACCAACTCACCAAGCTTGTGGAACGGGATTTTACTGGCACATAATTGTATAGCCTAAGAGTTAGATGCACTATCTTACTATTTTTACCAAAAAGTGACATTTTTCAAATTCATTATTGGTGTTTTTGCACTGTGATATAAAACCTTTTTTTGAGAAAGCATTTCTAACAGTCCCACTGCTTTCATGCCTCATCCTAATGTAAATGGAACTTCTGAGATTCACTGATACATATTTCATCACAATACCCAATAACTCTTGATTCACCATTCATTTTCATCATTGTTCTGTAGTTTTGGGAGGAGGAAAGTGTTCTAGTTTTGGGGTTGGTCATGTACTGCTATGGTTATATGTGGTCACTTTTCTTCCCTGCTCTTCCTGGCCCCAGTGCTGGTGTGGCCAAACAGGAGTGCTCAAGTTGCACCTGACTTGGGACATCCCACATGTAGGTTATCATCTGCTGATGGATTATACCAGTCAGCTCATTTTCCAGATTATTTTCCCCCCACATAAAATCACAAAGTGGTATAGGGGAGTCTTAGAAGTCCTGATTCCAAGGCTCTGTTACTACAACACTGGAAATGGGAAAAGTAAGGAATTGAGTAGAACATGAATATCTTTTTCTGCTTAAAACTAACAACTCTCCTGGAGGAAAAGAAACGGCACACAAAACATTCTGTTGTTCTTTTGCCATCTTCCTCACTCAAGGTCTCTTCTGACGAGATCACAAAAATAATTTAGATGACGTCCAAAAATTTCCTAGGCAGTCTTAGCTGAGGGAGCCTCCCAGCCCAGTTGCCTGTTCTGGTCTCTTTTGCACCACCATAATGATCATGTTATCCCTTTGCCTTGGCTGTTTCTTGGCTCAGGCTTGAGCAGATGACTTGCCTTGATCTCTTTAACAAAATCTGAAGTTGTTGTTTATTGTTTCCAGATCAACAAATCTCCCTGGACTGTTGGCTTGTAGTTGTGGAAAACTTGTGGTCAAGTGAAATGTAGAACAGAATTCTGCAGTGTTTTCACCACTCCTTGACTATCAGATCTGTTGAATCATTTCAGTTGGCAGACTGCATTTGCTTTTCTCTTAGAAGCAGAATTCTGTTTACGTGTTTCAGGGAGTGTTAGGTCTGTATATTGGGTACATGATGTTTCAGTGCTGCTCAACTCCACATTCAGCTGCTCTCCACTGAGGACACTTTGGTTTCTTTGCTGGTCTCTCTCAATTTATCCCATTGGGAAATGCATTTGGTGTTACATATTCTACCATCTACTTAAAAGCTTTGCATTTGTAAAGTAGGAAAATTTAGGTGAGAATGTGTTTGTTCTTTCTGTATCGCAAATTGCAAGAGACAGGAGCATATCTCTGGAGTTGGACTAATTTCTAAAAACTTGAATCTGTGTGATTTATTAAATGTTCCTTCCTTTTTCTATTATTTTGGCTCATTTTTCCCACACACATCCCCCTCCCTGAACCCATGGCTAACTCAAGGTTGCCTCTTCAACATCCGGAGGTGTCCATGGTCAGCTGCAAAGGGAATCGAAAATAGATTATGGAGTGCATTCATTCAAAGGTCCTAAGAGATACCTAGGGAAGTTGGTGTATAGCAGTTAATCCTGTCAGGAAGATGATGAAACGCTTTTCCTGATGATATAGTATTTAAATAGAGTGTTTGAAAGTTCTTTTTGATCAGTTGACATAGAACTGGGATACTTAATCCAGTTACACTCCAAATGTAAACACTGTATCTTACTGACAGGTATTCATAAAAATGTCATATAACTGGTAGATATGTTAATAATTACCACTATCTTTCCTGGTACACACTTTGGAACAAAGGTGAGGGAGCAGAAACTCCGTGAGAGAAAGGGGAACCCTTTCTTATTTGTTAAAGTAAGATCTGTCCTTGCAAAGGAACTGGCCCAGATTCCTCTAGTGGTGTCTTCAGCTCAGTGAGAGCTGCTTTCTGTAAATATTTGGATTTTAAAAATGTGGTTTTCAAGATACTTTGTTTCCAAAGTACTTTGTTTTCAAAAGACTTGAGGGCAGGTGGGAAAGCAGAAACTCTTGCAGGTAAGGAAGGAGTGAAATGAAAGATACACTCAGCCCTGTGTGGTACAAGGACTGAGTCAACACAGTAAACTTGGTGTAGTAGGTCTTACATGGTCCAGGAAGGTTTACTGTTAAACACAGCACTAAGCTAAATTTATGTTAAGATAGTGCAAAAACCCTTGCAGCTGCACTGGAATTTTTACATTGCATTTGTAAGTGTAGATGTATAATAAAATTGCAAATGGAAGTTCCTAGTCCAAATTTATATAGTCCTTGATGTATCAAGAGCCAGCGGGGAGTCTCCTCGTTTGGGGGATTGGGAAGTGGTAGGGAATATTTAGCAGTTACCGTCCACCCCTTTGATTTCTTATTCCTGATGTCCTGCAATGTAAAGGTGAGGTTAATTTTCTTGAACATTAGCCAGCCTAAAAGTAAGAAACTCATCTGGGTTATCTAGAGAACTGTTCTAGTCAGGTGCAGAAAACAACTAAAGAGTGGTTCAGTTGCTCTTATTTTTGTTACCCTGTATGGGGCTGGGAAGGTCTGTTGTCGTTTCAGGACTACATGAAGCACCCAGCCAACCTGGATTACAGCAGGAGTTTTTAGACAGCTCAAGCTGACAGTAATTCTGCCCTTAATATCTGCAAAGGTTTTATTAGAGAATTGAGCATTTTTGTAAAATGTGAGTTTTCTGAGTTTTGCTCTGTTAAATGGGTATAGATTAAATTGGATTAAAATGCAGTTAGAAAATGAGCTTTTTTTTAAAGGTAGAGTCTTAAGGCTCCAGTTGAACTTGTGAGTAGTTGTCAAGGGTGGTGAAAGAACATAGGCATGGGGAGCAGATGTTATATTTGCAAAGCTGGGTTTGTACTAAAATAAAACTGTGTTTCAGGTGTGGATCCATCCCTTCAAGCAGAGAACAGAGTCCCAGGCTCTTCCCAAGCCACTGCTGCAGTATCGAAACAGCAGAAATCCCGATCCACCAACTCGAGGGACGAGCGCTTCCGATCCGGTAAGGGACAGAGATGTGGCTGAGGCATCGTGTGTCCTAAGAGGAAAAGTGTACCTGTAAAGTAGTGCCTGCACCTACACAGAGAGCTGGGAGTGCTTTGGAAGAAGGGAAGAGATAATGAATGTCTTTCAAGTATCATTTTTTTTCCTTACATGAGTGGTTGTGTTTGAATCCAGACCGGAGGAAATGCTAGAAGGGGAAGAGACTGTAGACTTGCCTTCTGCTGCCTTTCTTGTTGAGAATTTTACCATGCTTAACAGTTTTTTCATGTTTGCTGAGAAAAGAAGATTGAGATTCCAGTCTGTAGAACAGTTACTTAAACATTCTGAAAACTACAGTGTCTGGGTTTGGGGGATTTTGTTGCTTGCTTGGTTGGGTTATTTTGTTAAAGGAAGGTTATACATTTATTGTAGCTCGCTTTCAAATATTTCCTGGTTTAAAGCAAGTGCACAAAAAAGGGAAATGTCACAATGGATATTCTACTTCTTTTTAAATGGACACCACAGTGACAAACCTGTTTTGCAAACTTGTGTGAAAATACCAATATCCTCATTACATCCTGTTCCCATTGTTACTTTTCAGGTGGTTGAAGTGCACTGTTTCCCTGTGAAATTCCTTGTCACAATAGTAAAGAAAAACAGGTGTTTGGAAGCTTTTCTCTCCTAAATACCTTTGGACTTGTAGCTGGACATTTTTTTGTTTGTTTTCCACAGTAATTACACGTTTTGGGTTTGGGGATGAGAAGGGCAGGTGATGACATGCACTGCACATCCTTAACATGAGGCTGGTCTTGGGTCACCTTGTCTTGCCACTGCTTGGGCATAGTGGTTGTTGCATCCTGTTTGTACTGGTGACACGTAAAACTTTGCTCCAGAAATGGAGCTGATGTGCCTGTATATGTTCCTTAGGGCTAATTGAAGGATGAATGAGACTTCTTAATTATTCTGAGGGTATATACAGACGCCTGGGAAAGATGCCTGTATTCAGCTGCACAGAGAAGAAACTTCTGAATGTCAGGGAATATTGCATAGTGTCATAATTAGCTAAATGATGTATTTGAGAATATAGAAAATAATTATTATAGAAAATATATTACAGAAAAAATTTAACATGTGCTGTTGTTTAACTAACAGAAATATGAATCTGCAAAAGGAGCACAACTACAGCAGGAAATCCTTGGGAGGTAATCCTTGATGGGAACTGCTGTGTCCTTCTGTGGTTTCCCATCTTGCCTTCCCTAACTCACATTTCATTAAATATTCCTGACTAGAACAAGTTCTTCACTTGGAAATTTGGAAAATCCTTAGTTACAAAACATGTAGTTGGATTTCTTTTTCCCATTAGAGATACATATGATGAGAGTTAATGTGCTTAGATGGTATCAAAACAAAATAGCGATGGTTTTGCTTGACTTGGTTTAGGCTAAACTTATTTCTATGCAAGGAAATGCAGATATGGCTTTCAGAAGCCAATATCTGTTCCCCTTTTTCCTTTCTAAAAAAAAAAATCCTTCAGATTTACTACATTAGAGATTGGCTTTATCTCAGGAAAGAGATAGATATTGTTGCCTTTTTTAACTTCCCTGTGTGCTGGCACAGGTTGCCTGTTGTGAGGGATAAACAGCTTCAGGCTCCTTCTCTCAATCTCACACCTTATTTATTCTGTAGACTGTTGTGGGCAGGGGAGGGTGTGTTGTTTCTTCTATTTTTCTTTCCTTCCAGTCTTTATTTCTTGTTTGCCTTTCTCTGAATCTCATCAGTTCTCCTCTGTCTTTTTCAAGAGTAGCTGATGAGGGTGGAACACAGCTTTTCCTAGAACAGGATCTCTTTCTGGAGCAATTATAGGTACTTTAGAACCATCAACATAAATTACTTAAAATAAGTAAGCAAGTGAAAGAGTTTTGCCTTTTATGCAATTAATCTGTCATTTGCTGCCTGTAAGAACTATTTTAATAGTTTCACAGAGGAGTTCTGTATTTAAATGGTCTATATGTTTTTATCATCCCCAGATTCTTGTCTTCAAACAGTAAATATTGCCCAAAAAGTTCCAGCAGTGAATACTATTGATAAATACAAGACTTCTCTCCTGGCGTCAGCTGAATAGGGTTAATTTTCTTCTTAATAGGTGGTACAGTACTGTGTTTTAGATTTAGAATGAGAATAATGTTCATATTTTGTTATTCTTGCTCTAATTCTATTATTATTATAGTCATTTTTATGGCATTTTAATTTACTTAAGTTATTGTTATTCCTATCTTAGTCCATGGATTTTACCTTTTTTTCCAGGTCCCCTCCCCATCCCACCCACCCAGTGTTGGTGCTTTACCTGTTAGTATTTGGAGATCTGTGAGCAGCAGGGACACTGGGTAGCCTATAAATGTCATTTTTTCTTCAACCAACTGTAGAAATTTTTCCTTCTATGCCTAAGGCAGGGACAAGAATCAGTGGCTGATAAATGAGCAGAGGCTACAAATGAGAATGAAAAATGCTCTTCTAATAGCTGAAGAGTTTAGGAGCTGTAAGGGTTTAGGTGATTTATAATCCACACACTATTTTAGTTTTCCTCCCATATCCTTTCTTAAGGACACATGGAAAGAAAGAAAATGAGAATAAGTACAAAAGAAGAGAAGATTATGTGGTTCACTACAACAGAAGGAAAAAAGTTTTTAATCAATTATTAATTGTTGATGGTTGCTTGCAGCTTAATAAAGTGCAGAAGCTTAGAAATATTTCTCCAAGACTTATTCTTCTGATTTTGCATGGCAGCATATGTATTTTTTCCTAACTTTGGTACAGATATTCTTTGTGTTAATGAAATGCTGGGTTTGCTGTTCATCACTTCCAATGATCACTGTTGCGTATTTGTGTTCCCTGTTCTCAGAAATGTGACACATGTAGTCTGATTATAGTGACTGTTTAATTCCCTGAAGAAAACTGAACTCCACAGTTCTTAAATGGTAAATCACTATCACAGTAAATTTTAAAGAATTTAAGTACCAGACAGTGGTAGAGAGCTTCTTTTTGCAATTCCAATATCCAGTTAAAATTTAATTTATAGTAATTCATGTATTTTTGTACATTCTGCTTCTTTAAAATAATTTCATTCCTTTTACTTCTTTTAATGAAAAGTGTTTCATCATGTAGAAAACCTCTTAAAGAAAACATGAAATAGGAACAAAGTGTTCCAGGGAAGTGAAAGCAATTACTTCATTGATTTGGATGAGAGAGGATGTTCCTACTCAGCTGTTGTCCAAGGACAAGATATTAAAAGAAAGATTTCAAGCCAGAAATAGACCTTAATGAGTATAGAGAGAATGATGAGTTAAATTGGCACTGTAAAAATAAAACATGGAATAGAATAAAATTTCATCCTGACTGTCTCCTAGTTGCATTTTTATCGTTAAATCTAGTCGGTTCCAGGTTTTAGGGTGGGATTTAGGACTAGAGGAGGAGATGGTGCTGATTTTGCCCTCTAGAAATAGAATAAAAAGTAGTTCCCATGCTTGCTCCCACAAATCAGTGTGATGTTATGACCTGCCCTGCTCTGCCTCGCTGAAAAGCCTCAGCACACCCTTTCCTCCAAGTAGGCCTTTCCATTCCCAAAATGCACAACTGCCTAAGAATGCTTTCATTTTTTATCTGCCACATTATTTAATGACTAAATATATTTATATGCAGACTATAAATATTGTGTAATTTTGCACTTTGGAAGACCTTTTCTAGAGAAAAACAGTTTATGTTCCCCTTCTTCCTACAAGACACTAACGTAGCAAAAATGTATTTTAAAATATATGTAGATGTGGGCATGGTGGAAGTGACTGTATCTCATAGTTACTGTCTCTTTCTGGAAACATTCAGCTTGGTTTTGACTGAAAGTTCTGCCAAGTAGATGTGTCCTGTAGAATGGGCATTTTGCCCCTACTTTAAAGGCTGCAAAAACAGCCTTTAATTGAAGTTGAATCCTGCTTAAACTTTCCAGAACTTGGGGACATAAAATGTTGGCTTCTGCATATCCATGAGAATAAACTTCAATGGTGAGCAGTTACAACTAAAACTAAAGATCAGGAGAAACCAAGACTTGACAAAAAACCCAGATGTGGGAAGGGAAAGGGAGATGGGGAGACACAAGGAGAGTGGAATTAATTTTTAATTTATAAAGCATCTATTATTAAGTCCTTTGTGTGGAGGACAGCAGCAAAAATCTGTCAGGGGGCCCAGGAAAAAAAACAAACCCTTGTATTTAAAGAGAGAGGTTTTCCTGGGGTTTTTTCTTCTTAATATTTTTCTCTCGTAACAATATCATCTTTGAACCTCGCATGTTAGTTGCACAAAAAGTTCTTATTTGAGATAAATATCTCCTTAGTACATTCCTAAGTCTTGTAGGAACACACAGGTGGGATAGTAGATTTGCATATATACATACTTTAAATACAGCTCTGAACAGATTATCTGGGGGGAGCAGCAGACAGAAAAGTGATATTATTGCTGCAAAGAGCTGGTTGGTGTGTGGGACCGTATGGCCAGGGCTGCTTCTGACTTTTAGCATCCCTTTGGCCAGACTGAAGGGAAAGGTTCATTAGGAAGGGCCTTGTGCTGAGCAAGACCAAAAGGCGTTCAGGGCTAGTACTGAAGTGTTACTTTTTAAACAAACAAACTACTGTAAAATACAGTGTTTTACTTGTAGTCATCACCCAGGTAGATTGTTGTAAGTGCAGGGATGGAGAAATTACATTACATTATAAATTATATGTGAGTTGTGTAAATATAGGTCTGTCACATACACTTACATTTGTACAAATAGTTTCATACCTTCAGATCTATCAACCTGATGCATATTTGCATCTTAACAGAATGAGAGATGGATACTTACTGAAAGAATATGTGTTTCCTTTCAAACGGAGTAGTTAAATTCTGAAAGTCTTGTATAGAAATTTCCATGTAAAAGAAATGTGGTGAGACCAATACATAATCATATATTCATTTTGGGCCCTATCCCTGTCCTGGTTCAGGTTCTGTCTGTTGTTGGGGGTTTCCAGGGTGAGCAGTAACATTTCTTTTCTTTTACCCTCATTGTTTTGTTGCTGTTGCTTTTCATTTTCTTACCCCATTGCTGTTTTTGGTAAATTGTTCTCATCTCAACCCATGATCTTTGCCTTTTGTGCCTCCAATTAAATCTCTTCTCCATCCCACCACAGAGGGCAGGGAGAGGGGGGAGCAGGCGAGCAGTGCCTGGCTTGGAGTGGTTTCAGTGGGAAGACTAAATTGGAGAATACCATTCCTAAACCACAACAAGCCCATTGTAACTATGTTTAAGTGTATACCTGTTGTATTGTGCTTTTCATGAGTTTGACTCTTAGGTGGTAAGTTGAAGTTTATTTTTGGTCTGTCTTATTTCTCATCTGTTCTCTGCTCATGGATTTTCTTCCTACATAAGTTTTAGCTGTTGTCACCATTGAAATTTAGATGTGGAAGAGAAAAAGCTGCTGACAAATTACTGGAATACATTCAGTTTTACCTGCAGTGAGGTCTTGACTGAACACTGAATTTCTCTTTAATCTCAGTTTTGGCTTAAAAATCAGAAAAGCTAAAATACAGTCCATGAGCCTATGGGGTAATTTTTGCTTTGAGGGAAGTGGAAGTTCTATGTGTCTTTGCCCTAATTCTTTATGTAGAATCATAGAATTGTTAAAGTTGGAAAAGACCTCTGAAGATCGAGTCCATTAATCTCTTTTTTCTGTTTTTTATTACTTGCATTGTTTTGTGAGACCTTCAGGTATGCATGTCTTGTACTTCTTTTCCCATCATGGATTTTGAGGATGAAGAATCAGATACTTTTTCAAATTTACAGAATCTGCCTTGAAATTTCCCCCCCAAATGAGAATAACTCACAGTTCAAAAGAAATGTCCTAGGTACTCTGTAACTTCAGCGTTTATTTCAGGATGTTCTTCCAAAATGCTATTCACAGAGCCTTTTCAGGCTGATTTCATGAGGGAAATGTGTCAACTTGGCCTTGCTTATGTCCTCCTTTAGCTTTGGAAACCATTGCTTGTGCACTGGGTTGGAGCCTGAGGCAGTGGTGTTGGTTCAGTCCTCCTGATTAACTGAATCTGTTTAACGTTTTTGTTTGTTTGTTTCCTAGATGTCCACACTGAAGCAGTACAAGCAGCACTTGCAAAATACAAAGAGAGGAAGATGCCCATGCCCTCAAAGAGACGCTCTGTCCTGGTGCACTCTTCAGTAGAGACGTACACCCCTCCAGGTACCTGTTGAGTGAACGCAGACAGTTCAAGAGCTGCCCAGAGAAGCTCTGGCTGCCCAGCCTTGGAAGTGTCCAAGGCCATGTTGCACGGGGCTTGTAGCAAACTGGTCTAGTGGAAAGTGCCCCTGCCCTTTGTTTTGCTAAGTTGTTAGAAGGTTGCCCTAAGTTCTTCTATATCATGGCTGTATTTCCCAGTATTCGGGTCTTGGTTGGATTTGTGCTTTGATGCTTTTCCTCATGGGTTTTAGTGTCTCATCTAGAGATACTGTAACTGCTGAAGGTCTACATGAAAGCAATCAGAGAGTGAGCCCTTCATGCATTAAGTATGTTTCTTACACCATACCTCAGAGAAGATAATGAAGCAAGCATGTCAGGGCTGGAAATATCTCGTTTCACATTGCAAAAATTCCATTTTTAAAGTTGAAGAAAATGCCAGAGCATTAAGTTGCTGTGTTAATTGCAGAGCAGTCATCAGATAGTTTCAACTGTGAACAAATTGAAACAGTCAGAAAATCATACCCTGTAATTGTTCAGATTGCTTGGGGCAGAATGCTGCCTTCAATTTTTAAAGGAAAAAAGTAATCTTCCTGTTGTCTTACAATGAATTCTCCGGAGGTTAAGAAAATCTTCTAACATATTGTGCTAGCAAGCCAAGTGATTTGGGGCCAATGTCTCGTATACAAAGAAGAGGAATTTCCAAAGCTCTTTAATTTTGAGGATGTGCTCTTGTCTTTTGTAATGTGGTGCAGGAGCAGAAGCACACTGACCTCTACTGCTCTTCTCCATAATTTCTTGTTCTTAACCCCCTTCTCTAAAAGAGGAGTTCAAGTGGGCTGCCCCCCGCTTCCTGAGCTGTATTTCTTCTTTCTGTTCTTCCCATTTAAAGAAGATGCCCCTTTTTTTTTGCTAGTCACAGCCTCTAGTATATTATTTTTTAGGGTTCTCCAATTGCTTCATTAGTTAATAAATAATAGTCTTCTGTATTCTAATATATAGTCTTTCTTGACCCTTAATGTTTCTGCCTAGAAGATACATTAAGTATCTTTAATTAAAGTATCTTTTATCAGCAACTATTAACAAAAAGCTGAGATGCTGTGGGGACAATGTTAGCTTATGTGGGAAAACCTGGCTTGCACACCTGCACAAGAACGTGGGGCAGCCCAAATAATGCCCTGTCCTGGGAGCCAGCAGCCTGTCCCAGATCCACCTGTACAAGCCCAGAGGAGCACTGGGAACAGCAGCAGGCAGGAAGCCAAGTTCAGGACTCGAAGCAAGGTGACTCTGTCCAGGCTTCTCCCAGGGCTGTCCCTGGAGAGCCTCAGCCCTCCTGGCAGGTGTGAGACCCTTCAAAACCAGTCAGCACTAGAGCACCTTCTGCACTGAGGCGTGTGGGACACAGTATGGGATGCAGAGCAGGGTAAGAGAATCAAAAGGGATGGTGGTGTGTAAATGGAACAAGTGCCTGGCCATGCTCTTGACCCCATGGTCCGTGCATGTGTCCTGTGCAGCCTTTATCCTGCTCAGCCAGAGCAGGATGAAGCCATGGGATCTGCATGGATTTGTGTGCTCGTGCTGCTGGAGTGTCGTCTTCTAACATGCCTGCGCAGGTGGTCAGCAGAGAAGCCAAGTGTGCTCACGCTGGGCTTTAGCTATTTACAGTAACACCGCAAATAATAGAAGCTGAAAGCTGGTGTCATGGCCTCAAGCCTGGCAGAGTTCCTGAACCATTTGGACAACACTCCCAGGCAAATGGGGTCATTCTTGTGGTGCTCCTGTGCACGGCCTGGAGCTGGACTCAATGTTCCTCGTGGGTCCTTCACAACTCAGGATATTCTATGAAGAGTTAAGTGTCTCTAGGATCTGATGAGCTCTTTCTAAGAGAAGGTGACTTGGTATGAGATCCCCTTACCTCTGTAAGAAAATGGGCCACTGGGTGAGTTCTGTATCATGGGGAACCAGGACATACAAAAATTTCCTAGGGACTTGCTTCAGCTATATCAAGTCATAAAAATAATGGTCTTTTTATGGGCCCGCCTTTATTTGCAAGGTTAGCTCATCAAGAGATCCCAGGCTGCTAAGAACCCATGTAGTGCTGAGCATCTAGTCCTGAGCCATTCACCCACTGCCTTAGATCCTTGAATTTGCAGAAGTTATGCAATTAAATCTTGCTTTGGTATTAAGAACCGAAATTTTGTTGCAAACAGCTACAGTCAGGTACCGGGAAGGAAGCATCAGATTCATGTCCTTTATGCTGAGGCTAGTGAGGCACTGGCCCAGAGTAGCTGTGGCTGCCCCATCCCTGGAAGTGCTCAGGGCCGGGTTGGATGGGGTTTGGGGCAGCCTAGTCTAAAGAAAGGTGTCCCTGCCCATGACAGGAGGTGGAATGAGATGAGCTTTAGGGTCCCTTCCAACCCAAACCATTCTGTAAATCTGTGATTCTCAGCACAACATTAAATTCAAACCCAGCTCTTGGCTGGCAGTGAAGGAACTGCTTTCATCAGTAACCCTTCCAAAAATTTTAATGTATTTTTGGTTTTATCCTATTGAGTCTCGAATCCTTCCCACACGGATTTCCTGTGATCAGAACTGGAGCTGTAGCTTTGATGCAAGTGTGGCTCCAAGAGTGGTGGCTTCTGTGAGTGCCTTGGGTCAGCTCCCAGCCAGGAAGAGCTGGAAGCCAAGCACACAGTATTCTGTCACTCTTCTGTCACCACACACCAGGAACCACAGATTAACCCTTGCCACTGCCACAGGGCTACTGCTGGGGTGACCTTGCTATTTCTTGGTGTAATTATGCTTTGATATTAAAATGCTGTTACCATGGATCCTCCAGTTTTATACACAGTTAATATTGCCCATTTGAAGGATGTGGGTTTTTCTACCTCTACTCAGATAAGACATCTGAAAGCTTAGAAATACTAGAGACTTCATTAGCCTTGAATCTGGGTAAGGGGAGGTATTGTCAGAGCGTGTATTCTGTGAGAAACCTGCTTTTTCTGTGGTTTTATTTCTTCCTTTAAAGTGATTATAGAATGTAAACGTGGTGGTTTGGTTTGGTTTGTTTTTTTTCAATCCCTGGCTGGTTTTAATCCTATCTTGTTTCATATTACTGGAACTATTTATTTTTGCTTTCTGCTTAAAAGAAAAGGAAGGTTGCAAGCAGTAGGGGACAGGTTTGGCTTCTCTCCAGGAGCAAATGGAGTCAGCTGCCAAAAACTCCTAATGTGGCAGCAGACCAGAAATATCACATGAGGCATGGACCCAGGAATGGGGATGCACCACAGCTGGATCCTCTCAGAGATCTATTGTTTGGGTATTTTTATTCAAAATTGTCATGTGTGGTGAGGGAGGTCAAATAATGAGAGATCTACAATTTTAACTTTGAAAATGCCATTGAATTGAAAGGGCTTCTTATGAAATGCTTTTTGATTTTTGTGGTCTTAGACTGTTAAGGGGAAATTATTCTGGCACTACTGGAAACGCACATATTCTTGAAAATCAGAAAATTTCAACTCTGGTAATTGAAATGCATTGTCCAAGAGGAGAAGTGGGTTTTTACGTTGTTTCAAGAAATTTATACAAAATCATATCTACCTAAACAATTATGTGTTCAGAGAATTTAAAAAACAACCAAAATTAAGGTTGCACAATTCCTTATGTAACCCACCCTGGATTTTCTTGTCTGGAACAGACACCCTATCTTCTATAAAGCATGTGCACGCTATCTTCTATAAAGCATGTGAAGGATCAAGTCATTAAAATGCAGTAGTCTCTTTAGGAGGGCAAGATTTTTTTCTTGTAGTAAGACTTTATATTTTTCACCCAAAATCAACAGGGATGTGTTTTCTTGATACTTAGAATGACCTTTTTATTTGTTGTTGGATGACTAATAAATATGGTAAGACTGTGTGCCAGAGGGAGAACTTCTGGAAAGTTCTAAATAACTGAATGGTAATTAAATTAGGAGCCCTTTGTCAGACTTCTAACAGCAGAAATATACATCTAGAATGAAAAGATGCTTTACTAAGCATTTCTATGTAGTACTCAGTAGTATCAGTTTATGTGGTTAAAATCCATGCTGTGAATCTAATTACTCTTTCATTGAACTTTAGAGCACCGTGGATTTTTTAAATAATTAGTTCTCAAAATAATTTGTCAGAAGAATTGAAAAGTTAAGAATTCCTTCCCCCCTCCAAAATAATAGAAGAAGAAATAAACAACAAGACATGTAATGGGATTTATTCAGGTGTTTTGAGGTAAAATTTACCTGTTCAGAACAGAAGTATTTTTCCAGTGGAATAGGGATGGAGTGGGATGGGATGCTCACTGAGAGTGGTTGGTGAGTGCAGTAGGTACTGGACGTAGAAGCTTTTTTTGACTCATGTCATTCCAAATACTGGAGATAACTGGAATTTGCTCCAAATGTGCTCTAGCCCTAACATGTAGAACTTGTGTTAACCTAAAAAACAGCAGTGCGAAGGCTTTGTGTGTGTGAATTCCCATTCCTTTAATGCAAGCCCCTGGTGTGTAGCGTGTGAGCGCTGCGGGAGCAGACGGAACACGGCCGGCTCCGTGCTGCTGCTGCTGGGTCACTGCCAGTCCCGGTTACAGGCCTCTCATCGTTATTTTGACCACAGACACCTCGTCAGCATCAGAAGATGAGGGCTCGTTGCGGCGGCAAGGGCGGATCAGCTCCACTCCGTTCCAGAGCCATTCCAACGTAGAGCCCTGGCTTAACCGGGTCATTCAGGGCTCCTCCACCTCATCCTCTGCATCCTCCACCTCATCTCATCCCGGAGGGAAACCTGCTGCTGCTTCCAATACCGCTCCTGCCACCACTGCTGCCACTGTGCTTGCAGATCTCATGGCACACACCCAGATAGGTCAGTAAACCTGCCGGGGTGGTTGGAATAAGATCAGATTACAAATCCCAAAGCAGGGCTAAACACAAAGGTCTGCACCAGGAGATACCTGTAAATAGCCTTAAAATGTGCAATTCAGAGACCAGGTATGTATGATGTATATGTATTTAATTTAACCCGAGTCAGTTGTTCATGAGATCTGAACGTGCATTCTTCTTGGTAAAATGCTTGATTTACCAAGAAACTGAGGTTCAGTGTTAATGAATGCCAAAGCAGAATTTCAAAGGAATCCTGGTTTTGGTGCATGCTTTTCAATCTGCATATATTTACCCTAAACAGTGTCAGGTTATGTATTTCAGATGTGATTCAGTTCATAAACACGGACAAGAGAGAAAAACACCGAGAATGTTGGGAAAGTTATGAAATCAGATTGTTAGGGAAACTTTTCCTGTTCATACAAAACCTTTAAAAAAACCTGATTTTTCATATTCCCATTTCCAAACTTATAAATAATGAGAAATTTGCAATTTTGTTTGACCTTGGTGGTTGTAAGTAAGATGTAATCTGTCAGAATTCACTTTGAGCCATTCTGGATTTCATATTATGGATTAATAGAAATCACGTTTAACTCCTTAAAATTACAAAATCAATTATGGCTAACCTTCCAAGCTCAACAGGAATTGATGAAATGCTTAATACAGCTGTAAAAACTTGCAAGATACACAAAATGTAACAGTATCTTGTTACATCTCATGCCCCCAGCCATATAATTACACAACAAAGTTCACAATTTCAGCTTCATGAGACCTATCCATCAGGACTGTTTAATCAGCACTACTGTATACAAAATCAAGGCCTTATTAAGAGTTCAGAGTCCATCATTCAATCAGCTGAATTTTGGGCTGTATGCACGTTTAAAACTTCATTAACAGCGAATACATAAGCAATTATAGTGTCTGTCAGGATAGGAAGCTCAGGGATTGTTAAGAGCTGATCTACTGAAAATATTTATAAAGGCGAAATTTCCAGTGCATTTGACCAAAAAAAATCAATTCCCATTTGCATAAGCATGGTCTTCCTCATTTCTGGAATGCTTGCCATGATCCATCAGTTTACATTCCTACCTTGGCAACATTCATGCATGGCTGTATCAGTTCAGTTGGAGCATGTTTCCTGTCTGTCTGTAGTCTTCCTAGCTCACAAGAATATGAAAACTTACTCAGTTCTTACATTGCCAACTTTTTTGATGCTAGATAAATACTTGCGTACTTTCCAAAAGGGGCTTTGATTTGTCCTCAAACATAGCAGCAGAGTTCATTTATTTTTTCAGATAACATGCTGATATCAGCGGTCTAAAAGGCATCTTACATATCTTAATTGCCAGACCCTACTGAAATATTCTGTGTTTTGGTTGTGTACTGAACAGCTATTCACAGTTTTGAGATGCTGGAGAATTTAAATTTAGCAGCTTGTTCCCTTGCAGCTCATCCTCTCCAGCCTGCAGTTTTAATGGTGAGCTCGGACTAAGTTCCCAGGCAGTAAACTGCAGTGTTGGAAGTGCAAGATTACAGTAATTAATGGAGTCAGATAGCAATGTGCATTATTTTTAAGGTGTTTGTCTTTCATGTAATAACAGCAAGGACAACCCTTCTGTTGGTTTGGTTTTTTGGTTTTTTTTGGTTGGTTTTTTTTTTTTTTTTCATAGTATTTTATTTAACTAATAAGGCTGGCAGTATGTCTTGTTTTTTTCCAAGGTCACCATATCAACTGTGGAGTATTTCCCACCTTAGTTCTTAGAGCAGCTGGAAATATGGATTATCATGGCTTTTAATTCTCTGTCATATTCCATATGTTCTTTATTTGGGCACACTGCTTTCTTGCATTTATCTCTGTCTTGTCATCACTAATGGAAAGGTCCTTCAGTCTGAATCAAATTAATTTTTCCTGAAGTCACAAGTCTGCTCACACTTTTTTATTGACTCTTCACCACTTCTCTTACCCTGCTGTGCCATGGTATTTCTGGATGATACAGACTAATTGCATGGGGTCTCATGGGCATTTATTAACAGAATGCCCAAATGATGAATCAAGTTCATGTGGTTTTTATCTGAGCATAAATCCTGAAAATTTAACCTATTCCTTCTCCCCACCTAGACATTGCTAATCACTGCAGGGTTTGTCAGGTGGGAGGTGGAAACCAGGCACACTTGGCTCTGTGACCTTTTCTGTGGTTGTGTGTTGAGGGAAGTCTGTGGTTTGAGAGTTTGGGAAAGCTAAGGGTAAAAACCCAACCGAAAAGCAACTCCAAAAATACACAGAACAGAGTGAGAGCATATACATGAGCCAGGTGTATACATGGGCTGTCTGTAGGTGCTGTGCAGTGGTTATTCAGGTCAGCTTTGCACACAATTGTCACCTTTGTGGTTACTGATTCCAGGGCGTTTGTCTGAGAGGTGAAGTGACACTTGGTCCTTACCCACATGAAAGGAATTTGGTCTCTGCAATACAAACATTGGCATTGCAGTGAGGTCCGTTGGAAAGGATGGGAATGGAGTTAAATTTTTCTCCTGGTGAACCCTCTAAAATGGCTCAGAACTGGACTGGTAGCTTGTGTGTCAGCTCAGGAAATGTGGGACCAGTGCAATGGGTACTCACTATCCTGGTGCTGATCACTGCCTCAGAGTGGGGGGATAATGTATGTGTTTCACAGCACTGCCTGGATCTCCCTGTGCCTGGAGTTCTTCTGGCAGGATGTGTGACAGGCTGAGGTCCTATGAGGGCTGTGTCTGCAGAGGCAGCTCCTCCAGCCCTGGGCAGCAGGGTTTTCTCCAGCTTTTCCCTGCTGTATCCCTATTCTCACTCATCAGCATTCTGAATATTTCAGGCCTCCAATTCTTGTTGTCTGTTGTTCAAACGCTTCTCACTAATACTGTCATTTCCTAACCTGTTCCATTCAAAACCATTCCATAACCTAGGTTACAATTTTGGAGGGATGATACCAACGTTTTAGCAATTATTGATAGGACAAGGGGAACGGTTTTAAATTTAAAGAAAAGATAGATTGAGATTAGATATTAGGAAGAAATTCTTGGCTGAGAGGGTGGTGAGGCCCTGGCACAGGTTGCCCAGGGAAGCTGTGGCTGCCCTATCCCTGGTAGCATCCAAGACCAGGTTGGATGGAGCTAGGAGCAACCTGGGATAGTTGACAGATGCCCCTGTCCAAGGCAGGGAGTGGGAATGAGATGAGCTTTCGAGTCGTTTTGCAACCCAAACCAGTCTGATTCTGTGACATTCCCTGAGTATTGCTCCACAGCCAGCAAACGGGGCACAGCTCCAAGCAAAGCAGGCTTGTGCCTCCAGGTTGTTACAAGGAGATTCTCAAGCCCCTGTGAGTATGTGAGGATTTGTGAAATGCCCTGCTGTGAGATGCAGCTTTGACTGTGTTAATTCTGAAGATGCCTGATGAGCTCCCGTGTCTGTCTTCTGCAGAGAACCACTCTGCCCCCCCCGACGTGACCACCGGCCTGGTGGAACACCTGCACCACGAGCGCCCGCAGGTCGCGTCCGTGCGAGGAGTGCCCAGAGGCTACAGCAGCAGCATTCTGGAGACTGCAGATGGTGATTGCATTGCAAACCTCCTGCCTTTCCATCTATGTCCCCCTATGTATAGATCTTTATGTGCATCTTCGTTTTATATTGCCTCAGAGCTTGAACTTTATAAATTTATAAACACATTTATATTTAATTTAACGTGCACGAATGAAAATCGGCATTCAGCTTGGGTTTGTGTTGTGATTATTTTTACAAGCCCTGTAAAATACTGAAGTATTCACTGTTTTTTTCCAAGCATTGTAACACTTTCAGAATGGAATGAATGTTAATCTGTAACCAATACCTAGACTCCTGGAGAAAGGAACATTCTTCATGTTTCTATTGGATTCTCATGATAGAGTCAGTGGTTTGAAAAGCTAAAATTAAGTGTGAGAAGCTGTCTGCATCAGCCAGGTAGCCAGGGAACAGCATTGTTTGAAATCAGATAAATTAGTGGTGGAAATTCTTATTGACTAAACAAGGTAGTCATTTCTTCAAACAAGATAGTCATCCTGAATGACTTTTCCACTTGAAAGCTGTGTGATTTAGTGTATGTTTGTTAATATATGACAAATAATAAATCCTTTCCATTTGACAGGTGTCCCAGTGAATAGCAGAGTGTCCTCTAAAATCCAGCAGCTGCTAAATACCTTGAAAAGACCAAAGCGCCCACCTTTGAAAGAGTTTTTTGTGGATGATTTCGAAGAACTGCTAGAAGGTTAATTTTCTTTCAAATACCTTGTTACTCTTTATGGAAGTGGCTCAGCACAGAACTGATACTTCTTAGCAAGTGTTGGTTTCTTTTTCTCTTACCGGTAGAAAACAAGTCATGGTAGAATAAATATAGTGGCGAGAGAAAGGCCATGTGTTGCCACAGGTGAAAGGTAATCATTAACCCAACCCTCCTACTCATTGTAACATTTCTGAGCAACTCCCCCTAGATTCCCTCTGCTGTTGTTTTGATACTTCAGGATACAACATTGTCATTCTAGTCTTTTGCTGAAGTTTTTCCAGATGAGCTTCCATTGAGGTGCATGTAATTATGAAGAGCATAACTTGCAATCATTAATTTTACTTACTGCCTAGACTGAGTGTTGACTAACTCCATCTAGGACTTTGCTAACTAAGTTAAAGATAGTTCATTTTCTAGAGCAGCTTGAAGCAGGATTTTAACAGAAGGCCTTTCTTTAAAAAATATATTGCTGGAGGAGCATGGTGTCATTTTTCATCACCTGTTGATAAATCAGTGCAGCAAAAATTGATGTCCAGATATCACTGAAGCCATTGTCTCTGATAATCCTTCTTGGTGGAGGCTTTCATTGAAGTTGATGTGGCAAACAAGCATCAGAAAATAGCAGCTTTCCAAAGCAGAGAGAATTGAGCTCAGGATTCAAATTCTGGTCCTTCAATAATGTGGAATCACAACTCTAAAGTGATGGTCATTGTTTTTTGGGAAGCCAACAGCTGATTAGCACAGCATCATCATAAAGTAGAGGAGAAGTAGTGATAGATGTGAGGAAGAGGAAGAATGGTTCACAGAACAGTCTGTGAAATGTAATTTGCACATTCTGTACGGATTGACATTTGCCATTTACTGTGCTCTGGTTTTAGTGCAACAGCCTGACCCAAATCAACCAAAGCCTGAAGGAAATCAAATGAATGTACTGAAAGGGGAACCCTTGGGGGTTGTGACCAACTGGCCCCCCTCACTGCTGGCTGCCCTGCAGCGCTGGGGAACCACCCAGCCCAAAGCCCCTTGTCTGACAGCTTTGGACACCACTGGGAAAGCAATTTATACCCTGACCTACGGTACGTGCTGGAGCCAGCTGGGAGGAGTGAGGTGTTCATTGTGGAACAACAGTTTGCTTTGCTTCAGAGGGACTGCCGGTGCTCATGGCACGTGGTTGGAGATTGCTATAGGAATGTAAATTATGAATTCATTGTATATGAAAAATGTTTTTAAATAAGTTAAGGAAAGGAAAATGTTTATGGTATTGATTCTTTCCAAGTGGCTATTTGTAAATCTCATAGAACTGTGGGAGCTTTTTCATAAAAGGACACTAAAAATAGCCCAATATAAACTGTGAGGTAGAAACAGATGACTAATAAGACACTCCTCCGATTCCCAGAGGAGACATTCCATTTAAGCGTCTTCTTGCACATCCTTATAGAAAAAGCTTGTACTTCAGGGGCATATTTAAGATATTATAGTGGGAAATTAAACTTGCCTGTATCAATGAACTCGAACTATTATAGTAAATTGCATTTTTTGGAAGATAACTCTGTCCATCAGGACAGCTCACTGCAGCATTTCTATTATATAGTGTGTTAGAATGTTAAACGGTATTGTTTGCATTCTCTCAGATAAAGGATGCAGGAAATACAGCTGAGCAGCTACATTAGTTTAATTACTCTGCAGAGGAGCTTTGAGACTTGTTTAGAATATTATGTTTAGTTTTACATTAAAAAAAAAAGGAAAAGGTAAACTAAAAAGAAGCCAAGCTCTAAATGGTACTTGGACTCTCTGCCAACTGTTCTGATACAGTCATGCTTAGTGCATGTGTGAGGCACTGAGATTTAACAATTAAATGTTAAAATTTTGGTTTTTCTTCCTTAATTTTTTTTTTTCATTAGGCAAGCTGTGGAGTCGAAGCCTGAAGTTAGCCTATACCCTGCTAAATAAGCTAACCACTAAGAATGAGCCCCTGCTGAAGCCTGGAGACCGGGTAGGCTGCTGTTGGAAGTGGTCCCTATGGATGAAATAGTGAGGAACAGCTTTAGATGAAGAAAGCCCTGTAATAATGTATTGTGAAATAATCATTACTGTGACTTTTAATAATACATTGGCCCAATGCTTAGTATTTCTGTTCCTAGTTATATATGAACCTGTACATTGTTGTCAAGATTTTGTTCCACAAATTAAAAAGCAGCCCCCCTCTCTGCCAAATGTCAGAAAACCACATTTCTTCTTATTTTACTGTATTTTTGTAGGTAGCTCTCGTATTTCCTAATAGTGATCCAGTTATGTTTATGGTGGCATTTTATGGATGTCTCCTGGCAGAACTTATTCCTGTCCCAATAGAAGTTCCACTCACAAGAAAGGTAGGCAAATACATTCAACGTTTTTATGGTTTGGTAAATAAATTGGTTTTTGTGTGGGGAGAGTGTCGAAATCCCATGGGCCTTATGTGGGATCCTTCAGGGCCTGCTCTTTTGTAAGCACCACCTGACCTGCTCAGTGTACATACTATGCTTGGAATTATATTTAATATTCAGTTAGGGAAGGGGGAAAATAGCATTAAGCTAGTAATTCAAGTATTTTAGAATATGTAATCGCAGAAATTATTTTAATTCATTATTTTTGAAAATATGAGTGCAAGTATTTCTCGAAATGTATCACAGAAATACCTTTTCAGCTCTCATGCTGAGTAATGAGGCAGGCAGAGAGACCATAGTTACTGGAAATACAGGTATAATTAGGAAAGAGCTAAAAAGCTGCAGGCTCTGCTCCTCAGTATGTCAGGACTCAGAAACAGCCTCAAACCGGGTTCCTGTTTTAGCAGAACTTGCAGACATTGCTGTTGGTTTGAAGAGGGATACATAACCATTGCTTCTGACACTGCTTTTCTTGCCTGATCTGCTACCAAATCTTAGTCAGCACTAAGCAAAACTAAACCTTCTCAGTCATTTAAAGGTCTTAGGGGATAGATGTTTGTTTTTTCCTGTGATATAAATTGATTTAATGTTTTCCAAATATGGATGAGCTACGGCAAACTGTCCAAAAGCTTTCTTATTTGTAATTTTGCTATGACTTGGTTTCTCTGCAGGATGCTGGCAGTCAACAGATTGGGTTTCTTTTGGGCAGCTGTGGAGTCACATTAGCTTTAACCACTGATGCCTGTCAGAAGGGCCTCCCAAAAGCTCAGACTGGCGAGGTGGTGACATTCAAAGGTGTGCTTTTGTTTTTTTTATGGGATAAAATGAGGGTATATTCATTGTGGGTGTCAAAGCTTTTGGATTTGCTTGCGTGGTTCTTACACATAAAGATCTGCCTTGATTCCCTTGGCAGTGCCTCTTGCTATTTCTTCCTCTTGGGCAGGGGATTTTGCCTTTGCTTGCCTTCTGTCATCCCTGAATACTCGGGAAAATCCCTCTGATTTTTGGAACTGTGATGACAGAAAACTTTTCTTTCTCTTTGAAGGCTGGCCTCGTCTCATTTGGTTTGTGATTGATGGGAAGCATCTGGCAAAACCAACCAAGGACTGGCATCCGCAGGTCCGGGATGCCAGCGCTGAGATTGCTTATATCGAGGTGATCCAGTGTAATATGATAACTTCTGTGGTTACTCTATCATAGTTTATGTGAAGTTTTCTTCCTTTCATCTCTTGATACAATAAAAGAGGTTACTATAGTATTTTTAACTGTGAAACAAGAATGTTTCCCTCAAGGCTGCCAGGCAAACTGTCAGCTGAGTGGCTGCAAGGAGTCAGGTTGAAGATTGGGAATAATCCGCATTTTGGGATCCCCAGGACAATTTGTTTTATTGGAGTAGAGATACAGAGTTTTTACAATATTAGTGTATTCTGTGGACATAAGTATGTTTTTATGCTAGCTTTTTGACTTTAAAGCTCACTCTATTTTTATAATATATTTTCAATTCTGTACTGTAAATTTCCTTGTTTTTGTTGTTAATCTAATGTTTGTGTGCTCTTTCTCTTCTCAGTACAAAACAAGCAAAGAGGGCAGCACAGTGGGCATTACTATATCTCATGCCTCCATGCTGGCACACTGTCATGCACTGACCCAGGCATGTGGTTATTCAGAAGGTAAGTTAGATAGGTGTAACTTCAAAAGGATACTGACGGCTTTGAATCTTCAAACAGTTTATGTTGCATAATTGTGTTTACTGCCTTCAAAGAACTTCAGATACACAGTCATATCTTTAACTGCAGAGGGAAAAATGAGCTTCCTCATCCATAATAGGTCTGATGTGTGAGAGAGAGTTAAGCCACTTGTGAAATCATAACCAAGGAAGGGAGCTTCCTTTTAGCTAATCATGTCCACAAAAGAACCACAGGGATGTGAATATAGTGAGAGATCTGCTTGTTTTCAGACATTCTGCCAATGAACAGCCAAGAACAGCACTTGGTTTTGACCATCCACATGCAGTTAATATGTGCTACCAATAACCACTTTGCTGCATACATCCATCCTACATCAGTGATAAGCAAGTTTCACCTAATCAGTACAAGAGATCCCTCGAAAATCAGGTTCAATCTTTGATTTAAAACCTTTCATTCTTGAGAGTTTTTTGAATCACATAAGAGATTCAAATTTCTCAGAGAAAATATTCAAGAAAACTTAGTATAGCCATGCCAGTATTTCTCACTAGATTTAATTCTTTTCAAATACAGATGAACTTTTTCAGTTCAGCTGAAAAAGTTCACTTAAAGACTAAATTTTCAGTCTGCATAGTTCATTGGCAGATGTTACAAACACATGGAAAGGGTATTACAATGAATCAAGGTCTTAAATACCTTATAGTAATCTAGTCTGTAATCATAATTCAAAGATGATTGCTGTAAGTAAAACAAACCACTTGGAGCTCAAGCGGCCTGTTTGTTATAGGCAATGGAGCTTTGATTTCTTAGCAGCGATGGAAGTTTCAGAGTTGCTTTAACAAATATTTAGAGTTCTTAAGTATTATTATAAATATGCTTTTTAAATCTAATTTTTTCCTTTGCTTTCAGCTGAAACGCTAACAAATGTCTTGGATTTCAAAAGAGATGCTGGCCTTTGGCATGGAGTGTTAACAGTGAGTATTGCAAGGAAGGAAAAACACTGCAGCAAGTTGTTTGTCCCAAGGGTAGTGTACTGGTATCAGAATGAGGCCATAAATTCCTCAATTCTCTCAAATGGTTTTTGTTTCAATATTTATATTTTTTGGAATAAAATTTTACTTTTTCAGTAACTTTTGTAGCTTATTTTTTCATAGAGTATACACACAGGTTTCATTAATAGTTAAGTGTAAGAGTTATGCTGTAGCTGTGATGATGGGGGGGTTTAAGCATTGATACATGTCCTGTGTTTTTTCAGCCACTTGAAAGTTTCTTTTTGAATCTTTTTCTCATAGAGTGTTATGAACAGGATGCATGTCATCAGTATTCCCTATGCATTAATGAAGGTTAATCCACTGTCCTGGATACAGAAAGTCTGCTCATACAAAGGTAAACGAAAAGGTTTTTTTAATTTCACCCATCTCCTTTGGGGTTATTTAAAAACAAATGGAATTGCTTGTATAAGATGTCTGCATTGGCCACTGAGTACTCCACTTCACTATTCTGTGTGCTGATAGTTTCACTGATGAGTGACATTGATGGCTTCTCCTGAGAGACCTTAAAAGAAAATGTGTGTCTCACTATTTGAATTTATAGCAAACATTTAAATTGTATAATCAAGTCCATCTGGAGACATTGAGTATACATGTCATAGTAGCTGAATATTTGACATTTATATTTCTTTTCTACATGTGTAATTTGTTTCATGAATTTGTGTAAATACACAAGAGTATTTATATGACTTTATAATGAATCTTTATTTTGTTCTGCACATGCAGCATAATTCCTTTTTTGATTTGTAGCCCGTGTAGCAGTAGTAAAATCCCGTGATATGCACTGGTCACTTTTGGCTCAGAGGGATCAGAGAGATGTCAGCCTGAGCTCTTTACGGATGTTAATAGTGGCAGATGGAGCCAATCCATGTGAGTATGGATGTGTTTCCTGAGTGTCAGTCTGGCCAAGACTGTATTTGTTGTAAGCCCTGTGTCAGAGCTGATGCTTGGGAAGTTAAACAGTTTGTTCTATAGTAAAATGCTGTTTGTGTGCCAGTGATGCCACTGCTTTTTCATTGCTGTGTGCACTTTTTGGCTATATCTAGCTGTGTAAATTCATATTTTGAAGTTCATGTTGTTGTTAGTGCTACACTCTTAGATGATTTGACATGAACAGATACCTAGGAGATATAGAGATATAATCCATTTTGGGCCGAGTGCTAGAAGCCAGGTAGAGTTGTGAAGTGAGGGTATGTCAGAAGCATTTGGTGTTCCATTTAAATGCTGTGACCTCTGTAAGAAACAATCAGATGGGAGCTATGTAAGAAGTTGACATACAGTTTCCCTTAGTGACAAAGTATTCTGATCCCTAAAGAACTTTCCATGATGGTGAGTGTTAGTGAGTGCTGCCAGAGAAGGAGTATGCAGTTGGGGATTTCAGTCAGTGAATTAGTTGTTAGTCACTGGGAGTTCTTTTTCCAAATTTACCATCTAATAATAGGCTGGAATGTTGTTCAGACATTTTGAAAGAATATTGGCTTTGTGCACAAATGTGACAATATTCATATAGCTGAGCTGGAAGTGAGCACAGGCTTTGAATTCCTGCAGGTCAACCTTTCTGCCCTTAGCAGAATGTTTCTAATCATGTGATTGTTCTTTTTAGGGTCAATATCATCCTGTGACGCATTCCTGAATGTATTTCAATCCAGAGGTTTGAGACCAGAAGTAATCTGTCCCTGTGCTAGTTCTTCAGAGGCACTAACAGTCGCTATTCGCAGGTAATTCCCTTTCCTGAGAAGTGAACTTTAGCTTTTCTTGACTATTGGAATGTGTCATAGACTCACAGAATGGTTTGGGTTGGAAGGAGTTCCAACCCACTGCCATGGACAGGGACACCTTCCTCTAGACCAGGTTGCTCCAAACCCCATCCAGCCTGGCCTTGGACACTTCCAGGGATGGGGAATCTCGTTTTAAGATGGTGGCCAGAAAAGACCATGACTCACACAAAGATGCCCAAAGACCTCGGTTGAGGAAATCTGAAGCTCACAGATATTTCCTTCACTGAAGGTTGGGTGACTTTTGTTTGTTTTCTTTAAAAAGTGTAACATTTTCCAAGAGTAGTCAGTCCTAAGGTGTTTTTTTCATGGTTTGGGAAAGCGAGGTCTCATCCTGACCGATGTTACTGGAGGACCTTTTAAAATGCTCCCTAAACAGGGCTTTATGTATTTGGGAGGAAGAAGATGCTGAATCTTCAATTAATTGCTTATATACAATGTCTTGTATACAAGGGACTAAAGGACAAAAAATATTTGTAACTGCCCTGAAAAATACCATTGGATTTCTGGAGATAGCAGGGGATGCTCTGAAAAAGGAAGTATTTTAATTATTAATAAACATGTGGATGAGATATGCTGAAATTTTTTGATAGTGGTTCTGATCAAAATGCTTTTTCAGAAAATCAATTTCAAGAAATCTTGAAGCAAAAAAGTGTGACATTTTGGAGAGTTTTGTTTTTTCATCTAGTTAAAATATATTGCCAGTCTTGAACACTTGTTTGTTTAAAGTGAGAAACCATTACTTCTCTTAACCTTACCTAGCCTGAAAAACTGTCACAATGTTTTTGGTGACCCTATCACCAATATTGGCTTTTTGATTCATATCTGACTGGACTTTCTGTCTTCCAGACCTCCTGAACTGGGTGGACCCCCTCCAGGAAAAGCAGTGTTATCCATGAATTGTCTGAGTTTCGGTGTGATCAGAGTGGATACAGAGGAGAAGTTGTCAGTGTTAACTGTGCAGGATGTTGGGCAGATTATGCCTGGAGGTAGGAAAGCATTTCATGTGGGTTTAAACATATTCCACGTAAGTTATCTTTACTATTATACTTATGCTGATGAAATAAATAAAAAGGTTAAATACCTTTAAGTTAGTATGACTTACATTTTGACACATGACATAAACATGTGATGATTAAGTGCTGTCTCAACTGGAGTATTCCACTTCTTAAATAGAAATTAATCCACAATAAATGTGAATAACTGTAGGTTTTGATATAGGCAGATGCTTTTGGCTGGTTGCACAGGTATTTTTGGAATGGAATGGAGTGGAATAGAATGGACTGGAATAGAATAGTTCAGTCGAAAGGGACCTCATCTCAAACCCTGCAAAGATGATGGAACAGCTAATCCTGGAAACGATTTTCCCATGCACATGGAGAATAAGAAAGTGATCAGGAGTAACCTGGATTAACCTGTTTCATAATGACCTCTGTGCAACACTGTGCTTCCTGAATTAGGTGGAGCTGGGTATTATTCCCCAGCCTGTTAAGTGGATTGAAGCGAAGAGCCTTTGTCTCTTCCCTGTAGTTCTCATTAGAGACCAGGCTGCTGAGTCATGCAGCATTTGGAGAGGAGAACACTCTGAAGAATGTTAATAAAGGTAGGGTGCCAAACCAGACCTAAGGCTGTGGACATGGGAATGAAAGACTGGACACATAGTGCCATCTACTCCAGCTTTTAGGCTGGCAGTGCAATGTTCCATGGCACTGGAACCACTGTACCACTAGCTTCAGGCCCTGTCCTGACCTGCTCTGGTGTACATGGAGAGGATGAAATACAGATTATTTGGACTTCTCCTCACCTCTCAGGTTCACTGTGTAGTTACCAAAGAACGTCATCAGTTCTGGTCATTTGTTACTTTTGGCTTTGCTATTCTTGGTCTGCTTATGAACCTCATGCCTTGCAGAGCTGTGGTTGTAGAGCATTTACTCAAGGTAAAGATGGAGAGTCAATTCGTGTGATTTCAGCAACAGCCTCTTCTCTGTACACCAAGGCCCCTGATCTGAGCAAGAGGAGGCAGACAGCTTCCCACTCAGCTGATGAAAATTCCAGCCATCATGTAGCAAGTGGGCACTGGCCTTGTTTAATATTCCTCATTATCCCCAGAAGCACTTTGCAATTCCTAAAGTCAGTGGTTCAGTTACTGTTACTGAATTTAATTGACATTTCGAGCTTCTTCCTTCTAAAGACTGAGCTGAAGCTCTGCACTTCGTACCAAAATGAAGCAGACAAGTCACTTGGTTGTTGTGTGTTGTGTTAAGACCATTTGAAGCTGTTTTGAAAGCCCATAAAAAATTCCAAGAGAGTCAGTAACTTCAGCTTCACAGTTGTTCTTGATGATCTTAAAGGTCTTTTCCAACCTAATCAAGTCTCTGATTCTGTCACTGGCATCTTTGTCTCAACAGACTGGTGATTTTTCTGCTTCAGCTAAAATACAGATGGCATGGACTGCTACTGCTGTCTGGTTTGGGTTTCCACACTGCTGCTGTCCTCTTGAAACCCTAGTGAAAATCAGCTGTGCTCCCCATCTTTTCCTTACAGTGTGGGTTAGTCACAGGGACATGGAGGGAGTGAGTTTGTGTGCCCTTCGGGTAGTCATGAACCCTTTGGTGAACTGACTGAGCTTAAAATCAATGTTGCTCCAGGTTTTGTTCAAAGAAGTGGTATTTGATGCAGGATCAATTGAAATCTTGCTTTGGATCAGTTAATCCCGTGGGGATTCTCCTGGCTTTACTGTAGGCTTGCTCTCTGGGCAAAGTATGCTTGACCACACCAAGGCACAAAGCAGCCTACAACTGAGGTGCACCTTAAGCTGCTCTTCATATTCAACTGTTAGAGCTGCAAGTCCCCTTGGTTAATTTTCCATAGAACATCTGCCCAGTGGCAGGTTCAAGTGTGCCCTAGGGTGTTGGAAGAGTTCCCTGTATGCTCGTGGGTAAATAATTTCACCTCACTGTGAGTCATTAATGAAAAATCTGTGCCTGTCCTTGTGAAATGCCTGATTGAGCAGTGAGAGGGGTCTGTGACAAAACCATTCTCCTTTGTCAAATTCCTTGGGGCATTGTCTGGCAAATCTAAGGGGCCCTTCTGGATTAGAGGGCCACCAGCAGGCAGTGATAACAGAACCATAACTTTCTACATGAGTAGTAAGTGTTGAATGACTTGTCTGATTGTGTGAGGGGGGAACAAGTGTGTGTCATTAAGTCCCTCAAAGTGATATGGCTTGTAATTGATTGCTGTTGCTATTTGAAAATACAGTAGTAAGTGACAGAAGTACTTGTAGGTCAAGCAGAATATGGGCAACTTAATAAATTAACTCTTTCAAAACTCTGATTAGCCTGGGCTGTCAGAATCTGAGGCAGATTTGCTTCAATTTGTCTATATGATAAAAATTCCAGCAAAAATCTCTCTGTGTTCGTTAAGTCAGAATATATACGGTAGAGTTCATTCTAGAGGATAATTGATAACTTTGTGTCTTAAAAAATCTTCCAGAGTAGGAAGAAAGTAAAAAAATTAGCAGTTACTTACAGGGATGTGCCAAATGAAAAGAAATTAATGACTCAAGGAAGTGAATTACTTTGTTTCAAATGAGTCTGCATGTACATTCTAACAGTGGAGATACTTGTGCCTTACCTGGTAAGATTTATGCTTTTTCCTATGTAGTATTCATGGAGGGTGTGCTCTGTGCATTCTGGCTTGGTGTTTGGCATACAGGAGAGAACATACCACCACCTGTTCATTGATCCTCTGCTGACTGACAAGTCTTGCTCTTTATCTGCATTTGGTTTTGTCTTTTTTCCTGGAGGCTTTGTTCCATCTTGTGATCCCTACTGAACTTGAAAGTGCTTACATGCCCTAGTCTTTCAAATATGTCGAGACATAGGAGCTCACACTTCGGAATTTCATTTGGAAATGGTCAAGCCAAATGGTTTTTATCTCATTTTACCTTCTACCTGTGAAGATCCTCGGCATGCTTTATTCAGGAACTACCTGGTTAAAAGGTCATGGATAAATTGTCCACTTTGACCCTGTTTTTCTTATGATCATGCTATTTGTTCTGAGACACTGAACCCACCTGCTCGGGGGTTCTTACTCAACAGAGCCATCAGTACCAGGGTTGTGTGTCACTGCTGTTTAACCCATACACCACTCTTGATGCCACATTTATTATCTACCATGAAAGCCCATCACAAGAGCCTCAAGGGAACTGCAAGCATCCACAGAGAAATCTTCCCCTCCAAGATAGCATGGGAATTCTTAAGAGAAAACCTGTGTGCATTCCCCTTGAATCCTTTCCTAGAGGGATGATACTTTGCCCCACCTGTTGACCACCTTGGGCTATTTTGCATGGTTTCTTTCTAGGACTGGCATTGCTAAATTTGGCTCATAACAATCTTCAGTTCCTTTTTTTTAAAATTGGACTGGTAAAGGTAGTAAGGAGAATGCCAAACCTCTTCTGGCCATTCTGTGCTTCCAGCTTTCACATCAGCTGGAATGTGATTGCCATATTATCTGTCATCTTGGAAGCATATTATACCTTGTGTTTGAGCCTGGATATGTTGTTCAGGGAATTCAGTTAAGTTTGTCTCCTTCCTGCTTCCCAGCTAATAATTTCCATTCTTTTACAGGGATCCTCGCCATGTTCTTTCTTTGACAGGAGAGTAATACATTTGAATCCAAAAGTATATATCCATACAGCTCCTAGTCATACAAAGCCTGATTCCTAGAAATAGTGCTGCTACAGCAGCTACTTTCTTATACTCAAGCAGAAAACTTCAGGTTGGCACCATAATTTGGGCTTCTGCAAGAACATCTGCATATACAGTGTCACCTTCTGGATTGTGACTGCATTCAGTACCTTTTCTAGAAGTTCAGGGAGGTGGTTCCAATTTCCTAAATGTCAGGATGCTCACATTGTCTCCAGCCCATGGATGTCTTGGATGTCATTGTTTCCTCTGTCCACATCTCAGCAAACCTTTGCCCATGTTCTGGTAGTTACTACAATGCATCTTCACTGCAGAGGGATCTGGTTCCTTCACCTCAGTGGAAGGAGTTATTACAGAACAGCTTGGTGAAGCTTTCAGTCTTTTTCCTTCGACTGTGAGATAGCAGCACCTCTTTTCCACTCCGGCCTTGGAATTTATCATATTCATCAATTCTGTGTTACACTTGACTTCAGTCTGTCACACAATGGCACAACAGCCACTGCAGAACAACTTCTCTTGGAGACCTGTGCCGATATGTGCACTTGGGTGAGATGTTTTCCTCCCAGTTTAAATGCTACACTTTGGATGCTCATGTGACCTCCTTTAGAGTCTAGATTTATGCTCATCATTATCTAGGAAGTTAGCTTGCTTTATGCCTGTTGCCATTTCCATAGGAGCAGAGAAAGATTCAGGTCCTTGCATTTGATATCTCCATATGCTGTTTTTTCTCAAAGATTAGGTTTCTCTGGAAACCCTGCAAATACCTTCCACAGTGATTCTAGAAGCATCTTATCCTGGCATTTTAGTATTTTTCCTAAGCCTTTGTGCCTGTAGAAGAGAAGTTCTAACTAAAGCTGGCAGTGCAAGGGTAGCCATTGTTTATGGATCCACTATGAAATGCTGGAAAGGGAAAAGGAGGGCCCTTCCTGACCCTCATCAGCACCTTTGGTCACAGCCGTCTGCTGTGCAGGCCCCTGGCATTCTTCTTGCATTCCTGCTGTGCTAGTCTTGGAACATCCAGAACTGAATCCAGTCTTTGGTAGGGCATCAGTGTGGTCCTTTGCACAGCAGGATTCTCATCCTCTGCCAGGTTACTCCCTGGCAGGTTTGACTGCTGCAAGTCGCCATCTGTCAGAATGTACATGTGGACTCATTTGAAGAAAGAAAGCTTTCTTACCAGGAATCTGTGTTCTTCATGATGTGCAGTCCACATGTACATTCCCGTCCCATCTGCTTTTCCCTTCTTTCTAATTCTTTTTCAGATGCAATGCTGTTGAGAGAGACTGAAATGGTGGTAGATGCACTCTCTTGTATGTCACACATGAAGCAGGAAAAGGAGGAGAAGCGAGAGTAGAGGCTCCACAGATACTGCAGAAGGGCAGCCTTGCAGTATAACCTGGCAGGGCAGAACTGTGCCTGCTGTTAGAATGTACCTGTAGTCTACCTGTATCATACAGTGGTTACTGGTAAGTATTTATTTTTTTACTTGATGAGGGTGTTAGGATTGTCCTTGGGCTTCATGGATTGAGCATCATTTGGAGATTGCAGGCTGATCCATTGGTTTTTCTGTGTTTATGAATGCACTGAGGGTTGTACATTTGTGTATATGCAAACATTGTGTTTTCTCTAATTACTAATGCCTCTTCCTGCATCATTGCTTAAAAATGTTACAGAGTTCTGATATTAGCTCAGGTTATTTCCTGTAGTAATAAACTATTTCAGCAGTTTCAATTTACCGTTAAGTATTAAGCAGCCTCTTTTTTTTCCTCATAAATTGCAAACTATGGGGGTTTGCATGACTGGTAGTTCATACTGTAGAATTTAATTAAAGCCTTCTAGTTCATACATACAATACATAGCAGTTGTTATACTAATTTGTACTTGGACCTGTACCAGAATTTGAGTAGCATCTCCTTACAGGGTCACCCAGGGTTATCATTGCAAGGTTCCAAATAATTATTAATAATTGCTAGTTCTTCTGTTAGGTAATTTTTATGTAAACAAGATAATTTAGAAGTTGATCTGTTGCTAGGGTGAATGATTATCTTGTTGTTCAGACCTGGGATGTTGACAGTTGAACACTTTTCTAAGATTTGAAAATGTATTCACAGATCTATATTACCAGATTTTCTTGGTCTATGTTGGCAGCAGAGTTGGATTTGCCATGTTTATTTTGTATTGACTTGGGTAGACTTATTGATTTCTTTCTTAATCTTGAATCCTAAGTACTAAATCCAACTCCCTTGCTCCGTTGTGCCTTGTGTTCAGGTGCAGCTGATGTGGAGGCTCGGAAGCACTGTAAGGAAAAAAAAATCTGCATCTGTGAATTTATCTTGGAGAAGACGTTGCACAGGCTGTCAAGAAGCTAAAGAGAGCTCTCTTACATGCTGTGGTTTTTTGCTGTAGCTGATGAATAATTGATGCTAAAATCTTTATCTGACAGTGGCAGAGCACCATGTGTATCAGCTGCTGGAGCAGACTAACACTGTGGTTCTCTGTTCTTCCTCCTTGCAGCCAATGTGTGTGTTGTGAAGGTGGATGGGACTCCTTATCTGTGTAAAGCTGATGAAGTTGGAGAAATATGTGTGAATTCAGGAGCAACTGGGACAGCATATTTTGGCCTCCTTGGAATCACCAAGAATGTGTTTGAGGTTCGAATTTCTTTGTATTTCTTCTTGTAAATAGGCTTATTTATTCCTTAGATGTCCTTTTTATATTTTTTCTTTTTTAGTTAGTTAGAAAAAGCCCTGGCTAGGTACACTTTTCTTCATTCATAGAATCATAACAAGAAATTCTGTCTTTTATAACCAAAAATACCATCTGCAGTCAATCAGCTGCTTCTATATCGCACAATCCAGTGTTGTGTCTATGTGAGCATTTAAATTTATCTTAGCTCTGAATTAACACAGTGGTCTTATGTGCAGTTACCTGAAGGCATTTCAATCTTTCTGCCCATATTTTTCCTTGCAGTGGTACCCCATTTCATGTTTTCTGGCAATAAAGGAGTGAAAGCCCTTGTCAGTCCAGTGAGTGTCTGAATCCTTCTGTGTCCTTCCAGGCCATCCCAGTGACAGCAGCCGGCGTGCCTGTATCAGACCAGCCCTTCACAAGAACAGGATTGCTTGGCTTTGTGGGTCCTGTAAGTGTGAACAAGCCCTCAAGGCCCTGCTTTGTCCTGACTCCCAAGTTTGAAGTGATGCCCCTGAATGCAGCAGGATTATGTGTCAGGGTACTGACCCCCTGTAGATCTTGAGGGTGTCGTTGGCTTGAGTCAGGCACGTATTGCCAGGAGCGAGGAGGTTTTCCTGCTCTGTTTCTAACCCTGCCTTCTTTTCAGGACTATTTGGTGTTTGTGGTAGGAAAATTGGATGGCCTAATGACAGTTAGTGGCCGCAGGCACAACGCAGATGATGTGGTAGCCACGGCGTTGGCAGTTGAACCCATGAAGTTTGTCTATCGGGGAAGGTGAGTCTGTTAGAAATTTCAGCACTGCTTATGGGGCTTTGTTGCTCCTTTTTTCACCCACAGACATTCAACAAGTAACACAGCATACACAGGAGCAATGCATGTGAATTTTGTCATGTGTGTTTTGTAGAAAAGGTGGCACTAGGTTGTGATTTTGCCGGATAGGAATTTGGCTGTCCCTGTGAACTTGAAAGACAAATATTGACACCCTGCTTTATGCAAAATAGATTTTAAATTACATTCACACAGTATAAAGATAGATACTGAAGTATCTGTTTAAAACTTCTTTCAAAGTTTCTCTTAAGACCCTCAAATGAAGCTCATATGCCAGATGTAAAACACCTCTGCTCTCCCTTTTGGGTGGCCAAGGGAGGAACTGTGCAGCGTGTTCTAAAGGAGACGCTAGTAGTGTTGACGCTGCTGAAGGACCCTCAAAGATACTGTGGGTTGTGGAAATAATCAAGGTGAAGTTGGAGGGGGCACTGAGCAACCTGATCCAGTTCAAGATGTCCCTACTTATTTGGGGGTTGGAATTAGATGACCTTTGAAGGTCCCTTCCAACACAAACTATTCTATGATTCTCTGAAAATTTAGCTTTCCTAATTTTTGCATCACTTCTGCAATTGATGTAACATAAAAATAATGGCACATATCTGGCTGAGGCATTATTAATATTTTATCCTAGAAGAGCCAAACCTAAAACTAATGTAATTCCCAAACTGGAGTTCAGTATTTTTCAGTGCAAGCATCTGGTGGTCAGTAATTTGGCATAGTTGTCTTTCAGAAGGGACATCATGTATAGGGTCCACAAGTCCAGTGTGCATGATGGAGTGCCCTAGGCAAGATTTGCACAGCCCCTGCACGTATGGAACTTGCCTGTCAAACACCTGCTACATTGGTGACTGCAAATCCACCTGACCCCCACGAGAAATCAATTACAGCAAAGAACCCACATGGTGTTCTAAACTCTTCTGTGATTTTGTGATGATGTGGCATGAGTAATGCTTGTGTATGTGAAGCGGTGCCATGAGAGGTCACAGCCATTCCTGTGTGATGATAAGCCATGCTCTGGTCACCGTATGTTGCATCCTATCATTCTTCTGTCCTTTGTGTTTTAGGATAGCAGTGTTTTCTGTGCCCGTTTTGCATGATGATCGGATAGTGCTTGTGGCAGAGCAGCGCCCTGACGCCTCAGAGGAGGATAGTTTTCAGTGGATGAGCAGGGTTCTACAGGTAGTCAGTCTGTCCTTTTCTCTTTCCAGGTGAATAAGGCTGATGTATGAAATGAGAATATTAGAGCATCTTCTTTTTTTTTTTATTCCATAAGCAAAACCTATCAGAGTATCCAGAGAGCTGTAATAAGCTGATTTTTTTCAGGGTTGAGAGTTAACAGAATTTTGTAAAAAATAAGACTTTCTCTCAATGTTTTTTAAAATTCCTACTACTAGGATTCTCGAAGTCCTATGGGTGATGGATTTTGTTTGGGTTAACGCTACATGTCTCTTCTGATTTCATACTTAGAGTTACCTCTGAAAATGTTCACAGGCTTACTTAGTGCCTGTACAGTATCAGAACAGCCCCTGAAAGCTTTTTATGTCTCTAACAACCTTATCCTAGATCTTCAACAGGAAGCAATAAAAACTTTTTCCCTTGTCTACTTTATTGTATTTCCTTGGGGATTGGAGGGCAGGAGGAAGGGGAACTGTGGTAGATTTGCCTTTGCAGATTTCAGAATTAATCAGGAAGTAAAAATTGAGAGAGCAATTATGGAAGGCTCTGGTGAAGGGACAACTGAAGGGAAGGATCCAGAGAACAACTTAAGGGATGTTTGCTCTTAAAAGTAAGGCACTTGGGTAACATTTTCTGTCTAATTTCAGCTTTCTAATCATTCTGGAGGAAATATCTGGTAATAGAAAGGCTTTTTCATGGCAGAAAATATTTTTATTTCTCTTTTTAGAAGTGTCATAGCTAAAATAGACACTTAAGTTTTAGGCAGCAAAGATGCTTCCCTCCTAAATTTTGTGAGTTTTGTGTTTTACTGCGCTTTTGTGATTGTGCCATACATGCTAAATTTGCTGTGATATAATTTTGGCTTTTGAAAATCTCTGCACTTTTTGCCCACTTTTAAGAGACTTTCCTAATCCCTGATGTGCAGGTGGCATCCCCTTGATAGAGGGCACAAGCAAAGTCCTGGGTCTGCTCCTGCTCCCATTGAAGTCATGGCACAGCTTCTATGAGTTCAGTGAGTGCAGAATTGGACCCTTTATTTGCAAATTGTGGTGCAAGTAAAAATTTTAATGTTATAAATGACTTGAATTCAAGTTCTTGCTCTAGCTACATCCCAGTTGATAATGTGGAATGTATTTTTTTTCTTAATTTCTGTGAAGGCAATCGATAGCATTCACCAAGTGGGTGTGTACTGCCTTGCCTTGGTGCCAGCCAACACTTTGCCAAAGGCTCCACTCGGAGGAATTCATATTTCAGAAACAAAGCAGCGCTTTTTGGAGGGTGCTCTGCATCCTTGCAATGTCTTGATGTGTCCCCACACCTGTGTTACCAACCTGCCCAAGCCTCGACAGAAACAGCCAGGTGAGGATGCCAGAATATGAGCTAGTTCTGCCAGACCTGTGTCATATATGGCACTTACTGTGATCTGCAGGCTGAATTTTTGATTGTTGCGTGTTCCTTAGGTTACTTTTCCTCATTTTGCACTGTTCTTTTTGAAATGCAGATGTTGGTCCTGCATCAATGATTGTAGGAAACCTTGTAGCTGGCAAGAGGATTGCACAAGCCTCGGGGAGAGATGTTAGCCAGCTGGAGGACAATGACCAGGCAAGAAAGGTGACACTTGGGTCCTGGTATTATTAAATATTTGAATTGGCTTATTCAGAATGAGAGAAGACAAGGTATGATGTTCTGTTGAAAGTAAACCTGAGGCATTTTGAGTGAATCTCAGTGTCTTCTTTTTCTTCCATTTCAGTTCCTGTATTTAGCAGATGTTCTTCAGTGGCGAGCTCAGACAACTCCAGATCATCCCCTCTTCCTTCTGTTGAATTCCAAGGTGAGATGCACTTTAGGTCATACTTGGAAATTAAGATCAAAACAAAAGATTATTTAGATGCTAAGAAAATTCCATCTAGAAGTTTTTTCCTGAAATGCTTCACATTATTTTAATGAAGCAGACAAAAATTGCTGATTTTTCCATTTCTGGAATTCTATGCCATGTCTTTTATTCCACACCTGGAATTTCATTATGCATTCTGCCTAGCTTAAAACACTGCAGTAATTGCATTTCCTGCTGGAACATGACTTTTGTCATCTTAATGGAAGCCATGAGTCTCTCTTTGTCCCTGAGCACAAGGGTAACTGGAAGTCAGAACTGGAGGATTTCTTAATTGGAAGATCTAGAACCTAAATAGAGAGACCTTGGGACAGCTTTGGAGTCATATTTTGCAGGAGCACTGTCACACCCTTCAGGTGATACTGATGCCTTGTCCTGGGCTAGACTCTGCCCCCCAAAAGGATGGCACTTAGAGTGACAGTAACAGCCCAGTGACAAATTGGATCTACTTTGTGCTGTACTGTACTGCAGACAGTGGTTCTTCCAGAAGGTCCAGCAGCAGTCCTTGGGAAGTGAAGGATTTGCCTTTGTCCATCTCATTCTGAGAGGCAGTATGGTTTAGGACATGGTTCAAACTTCTGACTTTTCTTTTGAGAGTGTGCTTTAGGAAAAGAAATTGTTTCAACATTGTTACTGTTAAATTGGTGTATTCTCTTAGAGTGAAGGGGATTTTGAGGGAAGTTTTCTAGTATGAGGAAGCCCCTTCCTGGGTTACTTTGTTCAGGCAAGTTTTACTCTTTACGAGGAGACACAGAACTTGGGCACAAAGAAATTACCTGTTGGTGAATTACCTGTCTTACATAAGCTGGGGACTAATGAGCTACAGTGCTACATGGTAGTGTGTTCACAGCTCTCCCTGAGAAACCCTTTTGTTTTACACCTTTTCGTGTCAATATCCAAGCCACTGAGCTGCTGCTGTTCCTGTAAATGTTTCTGGTCTCACTTGTCTCCTGTACAGGGCACTGTTGCCAGCACTGCCTCGTGTATCCAGCTGCACAAGAGAGCAGAGAGAGTGGCAGTCGCGCTGCTGGAGAAGGGACGGCTGAATGTTGGTGACCATGTGGCCCTGGTTTACCCTCCAGGTAAGGCAACAGACAGCAAAAACAACAATCACACAGCACAGTAAAAGGAAGTCCTGTCCATGAATTGGATTAGAATAATTTTTGCTAACTCTTAAATGCAAAACGTTGTAAACTGGGTATGGTCAAGAGCAGCCTGTTGATTCGGAGAGACCCTTGTGACAGATCGTTGAATCGTAATAGAATAAATCAGTGTGTCTTTTGATTTTGGTGAAAGAGTTCAGCCTGTTGTTCTGATAAAAATGGCTTTAATTTCCCAAATATCCTTTACAGGAGTAGACTTGATAGCAACTTTCTATGGCTGCTTATATGCTGGTTGTGTTCCCATCACTGTCCGCCCACCTCATCCACAGAACCTTGCTACCACTCTGCCCACTGTCAAAATGATTGTAGAGGTAAGTATGAGACATTCTCCTCCTCGTACATTTGTGGGGCATGGAATGGTTGATGCAGCCTCATGAATTGTTTTGCCATGGTCAGTGTAAAATAAGCTAGAAAAGAAATACTCAGTGTGCTGTGGCAGAGTCAATAATTACTTTCTTTTCAGAAACTTTTATTGCCATGATTCAGTTTACTTTGTTTCAAATTATTTTCTTGATCTACTCATCTTACTGGTTATCACCTCTGGATGGATATGACATCACTTTTAGGATGTATTACCTGGTTTTAGCAGTGGTTTTAATTCTGTGCCTTTTGCAGGTCAGTAAGTCTGCGTGTATACTGACTACCCAAGCCATAATGAAACTGCTCAAGTCCAAGGAGGCTGCAGCAGCTGTGGATATTAAAACATGGCCCACTATTTTGGATACAGGTACACTAGCTAAAATGGACATAGTTTGAAGAGTGATGTATTTATTTTGCTATACCATAACTGCCTGACTGGGTGGATGTGTTGTGCATTGCATTAAAATAGCTGTCCAGAAACTATAAGGAAGTGATAATGCTGTAAAGATATTTTTGTTTTCCTGTGCTTGTTTCCAGAATAATAATATGGTTCTCTTCTCATGTATTTTAAATAGATGATATGCCTAAAAAGAAGCTGGCTAGTGTTTTCAGACCTACGTCTCCAGATATGTTGGCATACTTGGACTTCAGTGTGTCTACTACTGGTATATTAGCAGGAGTAAAGGTAGAGAAACAAGAGATAATTATACTTTGTTTACTTATATTTTTGAAGGAATATGTGATACCCTTTTTGACAAGAAGTCCCTAAGAGCTCCTGTTTTCCTCTTGCAGATGTCACACGCAGCTACAAGTGCCTTATGTCGCTCCATAAAGCTCCAGTGTGAGCTGTACCCCTCCCGACAGATTGCCATCTGCCTGGACCCCTACTGTGGCTTGGGCTTTGCACTGTGGTGCTTGTGCAGGTATGGCACTGGAGCTCTGGGTCTCCTCACGTGTGCCCAGCCCCCTCCAGAACCCCAGGGAACAGTCATGGATTAAACTGTCAGAGAACCCCAAATTAACCTTTTTATCAGTAGTTCAGGAAGCACCTTTTGTGGTAAAAAAATTCATTTAAATTAGTTAGTTACTAGAATAACTTCAGGTTTCTAAGTCATATTCATTAGATACTACATTCAAGGAAAAAAAAGGATTTCACTGTCTATTTCACATTGATTAAATAAATCCTTTAAAAGTCTTTTGAGATTAAGCCATAGGTTTTGACAAGATCCTTAAGGTGTTCACTGCAAGATAGGCTTCACTGAGAAATACTGCTAAAGGAAGCATTGAAATGTTTCTTAAAATGAATGAGTCCTGAGTTGATTCCACCAGATAACTACTCTAATGCAGTACCTCTCACAAAGCTGCAATTTTTTTTGTGTGTTTTTTAAAACATGCCATGTGCATTAATTAATTTGAAATGTTCATGTTCTTGTTACTTGCTCTCCCCAGTATATATTCAGGTCACCAGTCCATCCTGGTGCCTCCTCTGGAGCTGGAGAGCAACGTGTCTCTGTGGCTGTCTGCTGTCAGCCAGTACAAAGTGCGTGTCACCTTCTGCTCCTACTCTGTGATGGAGATGTGCACCAAAGGCCTTGGGACACAGACAGATGCTCTCCGGGTGAGTGGGCTTCATTTTTCAACACAGTGACATATACCTACATGTATCTTTCTAAAAATGCTTTATTTTGGCTTGCAAAAGGTGAGTTCCTAAGTGTTTCTGTAAGAGCCTTTCAGTATTACTTTATTTTTGGGGAGTGCTGAGACTGCTGGAAGATTCCGCTGTGTTTCTCATGGAGGGAAAAAAAGAAGTCTTATATGTTTCTGAGATTTTGGGCAAAATACACAGCCAGCCTATCAACTTTCTTGTATCTGAGACAAAAAAAAAAACAAAAACAGAAAAAAAACCAAGCAGACAAAACACATGCCAATGGAAGAACAAATTCCAAAGCCTCACGGAACACAAAAAAGCTCTCCTCCAAACAACGAAAAGAAAAAGCCCCTCAAAACTCAGCAAGTCTCACTTACTTTCAGATATCATTTGATACCAAAAATGTAGAGTTCTAAAATGAATATAATCTTCCCCATCCCTGGAGGTGTTGTAGGCCCAGGCTGGATGGGGCTTGGAGCAACCTGGTCTAGTGGAAGTGTCCCTTTTTATGCAGAGGGGTTGGAATGAGATGACCTTTAAGGTTCCTTCCCACCCAAAGCATTCTGTATGATTCTTTGATTGTTAACAACAGCAATTACACCTTAATGCCTCAATTTAAATTTGAGGGAAATCTCTTAAACTTCATTTCCTTGAAGCATAAGGAGCGTTCCCACAGCTGTAGTAACTTGACTGCTCAGGACTTCCACTGGGAATGTGTGGCAGCTCATTCACACAAAAATGGCTGCATTGGGCTTGTTCTCAATAAAGATATAAAAACCTGTCCCTCTGTTCCCCTGGACCTCACCAAAGGGAATCCTGGCCCAGTTGCTCCAGGTTCACATCACACTGAGAGGAGCTAATGATGTCTGGAACACCTGAACTGTGCAATGCTGGGAGCCAGCAGGTCTCTGGCGAGCCCACCCCTGTGGCACAATGACATTTTGGGGGTTTTTCAGCTTAAAATCCTGAATGACTGTGTTGTGTTTTGAAAGCCCTTCTGTTGCACAAATTAAAATGGTGAATTTCTAGAAGTGCTGTCTTTGAGGTTAAAATGTTGTTCTCTTCCCCCACCCTCTCAGATGAAGGGAGTTAACCTGTCCTGTGTGCGCACCTGCATGGTGGTTGCCGAGGAGAGACCGAGGATCACCCTCACCCAGTCTTTCTCCAAGTTATTCAAAGACCTGGGCCTCTCTGCTCGTGCAGTGAGCACTACCTTTGGGTGCAGGGTCAACGTAGCAATTTGCTTACAGGTGAGATTAAACTGCTTATTCCTTACATAGGATCTCTGGGAACTTGGTAGGAAATCATGTTCAGCTGTATGGATTTCTTTTTCTAATGAACCAAGCTTTATTGCTTGCTTGCTTCATCACCAGTTAAATTAGCTTTTTAAGAAGATGTTTGATATGATGTTGATTATGATAATTTCACTTTTCTGTACAGATTGACCAGTTGATTTGCTTTTCTAATCCAGAGGGTCAGCACTAAGAAACTTGTTTCCTTTCTGCTATGCAGGAGCAGTATCATATAAACATCTTTCTGTTCATAAATATTACGTGTTACAAGCAGTGCTATTTCAGCTTTTGTGTGATTCAGGTTTTGTCTGCTTGAAAAATATCTGTATGTATAATATGGAATTAAATGGAAGATAGAATTCCTCAAATAAGGAAAATTGGCCAGGTTGGCAGGATTTTTTAAATTTTAAAAATCTCAAATGCATATTAACAAGATGCAAATACATTTGTCTTGCCTGGTGTGAGAGCTGGACTTTTTTTTGGACTTTTTGTAACTAAAGATATAAAATCAGAAGCTTTGAGGGCAAGGATATACCCATAAAGTACACAGCCCTGCTTCACAGACTAGAGATGATTACATGCTGCGGGCCAGAACCACCTTGGACAGTTTAGTATTGAGCTGATAATAATCTTCTATGTGTAATTTAGCCAGATTAAATCTAACTTTTCCTAATGAGATGTTTCTTTTTTAGTCAACAGATAAAAAAATATATATATTCCAAAACTTACCTGAAAAATCAGGTATTAAGTAAACATGGAGTGGGAAACAGGAAAGCACCCTGGGGTATGGAGGGTGCTTGAGTTAATAAATAAAGTGCTTGGGTTTCAGATGAGGCAGTATGTAGCTTTGTATGTGGGAAATATCTTAGGTGGCACATGCATTAAGTATGTGTAATTGTAAATTTAATTTTAAATGTGTAATTTTAAATTCAATTTAGTTTACTTTTATTGGTATGGATTACACTTAATAAAATAAGATTCTATAAAGATTACTACTGTACTTCTGCAAAGCTTCATATTTCCTTTTTTTTTTCTTCCTGGTGCCCACTAGATGAAGAAAAGCCTTTTTTCCTCTCAGAATATATTACAATGTTCTACATTTCCTACAAGAGAGATATTTTGGGACAGGAGTTACTTAAGTATGTTGCCATTCACAGTTGTTCCTTTAGTTTCTATAGTTTCTTTCACAGTTAAAGGAGAAAGGGTTTTTAAAAAGCCCGAACTAAATGGTTATAAAGAAATAGGGACAGAGTGATTTTATGAATCAATAGGTGGAAAAACAGAATACACATGAAATCAAGATGACTGTAAATTCAGATTTTTACATTCATTGAATAAAAAATCTCAGCTGCCAAGTGTGAAAGAACAGCTTTCCAAATTACTTATGTGAATAAGAATTTCAAAAGCCAGTTTGGGATAAAGTGGAGGAAACGGTTTTTCTGCAGAATGTGGAATGGTAACATGGAAAGTACTGCAAAAAACCCTGTGAGGTGTGTAGGACTGCTGGGCACTTAAGCTTCCTCTTCATTTTACGCCTTTTTCTGTTTTCCATTCTTGAGCCCTTTTTTAGTGTGAGGGGTTTTCTGCCCCTTTTCCCCCATTCTTCCAAAGTGATACCTGTATTAACTTTTCTAATTATTGGACTTAAATGAATGCAAATGAATGGTCAAACTTTTGATACAAATTAGCAGGCAAATAAATACATAATGTCTTCCAACCCTGCTAACTGGTTCACTGAGAAGGTGTTTCTGAAGCTGCAAGCAGCCTTAAAGAGGGAGGAGTGATTTATGATAAAGCAACGTATAAGCTGCCTTAGCCCTCTTTTGTTCGTTATCTGTGACTTGCATGTTTCCCAAAGAACCACCTCAAAGTGCTAAGCTCTTAAATAATCTGAAATGGAAATTTTCTTTTCACTCTAAAACAGTATGAGTTTTGTTTTCTGTCTTACTGTGTGTATCTTATGTTTCCAGTGCCTCTTTGTTTGTATTTTCTTTTCTTCCCCTTTCTCTCTGTTTCCTACACTTTGATGGCCTCTGTTACTTCTGTTTGTGGTCCTGCTGTCAGCCAAACAGGCTGGGCAAGCTGGCTGAACAGGTATAGTGCTGCATGTGTGCTTGTCATGTCCTAAAGTCCATCTGGTTCTGCAGTGTGAGGGACTAGGCCCACATAGGTTTATGCTTATATCCTTTTGCACTGGCTATGTGGGCTTTAGAGCTGGTGCTTACCCAAATAAAATCTTTAAAATTTGAGTTTTAAATTTAAATAATTTAAAAACTTAGACTTACCTGTGCTACATACTTCACTTGTGCATTCATTGACTGATGCCATAAACAGCAAAGCTCTACAGTAGTCACTGTAGAAAGGGGGGCTTTTTTATTAGATTAGGGAGGTGCTTTATAAGTGTCAGTTAAAAAGGGAGAGAAATTTGTGAAATGTGAATATGTGCCTGTGAGAATGAAAGCAGGATCTTGTGGCTTCTGTTGAATTTGTTTCTTCCTCCTTATTCTCAGGGAACAGCAGGACCAGATCCAACAACAGTCTATGTGGATATGAGAGCACTTCGGCATGACAGGTACAATCTGTGTTACAGCCTTGACTCTTTAATGGCTGTAGAGGGGAAACCTCAGCCTCATTGCACTGGTTTGTTGAAATATCCTTGGCAGCAGCCAGCTGACTCCCTGCTGTATTATATCCCTATGCTGTGCAACTCCAAGAAATCTGGCTCCCTCTGCTCTCTAATGATCCTTTGGGCAGTGGAAAAAGTAGAGGTCCAGGAGAACCCAAAAAAGAAGGTGAATTTAAAATGCTGGTGGAACTGCAGCCTTGGGACTTTGTTGAAAAAAGTTACTTATATTTCTGGAGGGCGGAGTTACAGATTCTTAAAAGAATCATGGTCTGTGGGAATGCTAATGGGGAAGCCTTGAAGAGAGCTAGAAACTTGTAAATGCAAGTTGTGAATAACTGAGGGTAATTGGGTAATTCATTACAGCTCAGTCACTGCAGCTAAGGGTGGGGTATCAGTGGATATACAAAACCACATCTGTTTAACTTCTCTTTAAGTTCTTAAAGCCTTGTACAAATGTATCCTCTTATTTTCTCAGGGTGCGCTTGGTAGAGAGAGGCTCTCCACACAGTCTGCCACTTATGGAGTCTGGGAAGGTGAGAGACTGAGTGTGATCCTTTCTCCTCACAGAATCCCAGAATGGTTTGGGTTGGAAAGGACTTTAAAGCTCATCTTGTTCCACCCCCTGCCATGGGCAGGGACACCTTCCACTAGACCAGGTTGCTCCAAGCCCCATCCAACCTGGCCTTGGACACTTCCAGGGATGGGGCAGCCACAGCTTCTCTGGGCAACCTGTGCCAGGGTCTCATCACCCTCGCAGGGAAGAGTTTCTCCCTAACATTTAATTTAAACCTAGTCTTTCAGTTTAAAGCCTTTATGACCCTCAGTATGTCCTCATGACCCTCACCTGGGTGGGGAGCTGCTTCACCTGGATCCCAGTACAGAATATGTGGGAAGAGCTTGTCTAATCGAAGTGCATTTAGGAGAGTATGATATGATGGGGTAGTTAAAGTGAAGCCAGGTGCATGACATGAAGCAATAGGATACATTGCTACCACTGAAAAAAATCAGGCCTTCGTGTGGAAGGCATTTTCTGGGTGTGAAACCAAGGCTAAAGCTGCTAACAGCTGCTCAGACTTAAAATTATTAAACGAGTTAAACAGCTTGGTAGGAAGAGATGGCTGATGTTTGTGGTGCAGAGAGGAGTAGTAGGGGAAGCACAGGCAGTTGACTTTTGATTAATATCTTATTATTAAATCTTCTGTTTCTTATTAATTTGTTTTCATAATTTCTATTTTGCTTTTCATTCAAGATTCTTCCGGGAGTAAAGGTCATCATAGCACACACAGAAACAAAGGGACCTCTGGGAGACTCACATTTAGGAGAGGTAAAGCTTTGGTGCCGTTGCACTGTGTTTATCAGCAGTGATTTGATACATAGATACCTCCTGTTAGATAAAGGCCTGCCCCTGAGTGGGACAGCCAGGATCCCCGTGGGTGTGGCACGTGAGTGAACCCCCCAGAGAGCTACACCCCCCCCATTCCCGCACCTGTGGCTACGTAGCTTCCCTTCTTCCCTGCCAAACCACTCTATGCCAGCACCAGGTGAGATCAGGGCACTAGTCTGTGTCTGTCTGGCAGCTGGAACAGGTAGAGATGTGCTCCATCAGTGGGCAGCAGCAATAAATTAATTGGCTGTTTGGTTTAACCTTTGTTTTATTGACATCTTTTGTTGTGTAATAAGATGCCCCGCTAATAAGTTAGTAGGTGTTCCTTTCCAGTAAGTCAAATGCCTGGTTCATTTTTCACTTTTACCATTTCCCAATTACATGTATATAAACCTCCTTTTTACTCCTTTTTCCCCGGTCAGAAGTTAATGATTTCAATAAAACTAGCATTTTTGAGCAGTAAAAATTGTCACTGAAACAGATCTCTTAAACCAATAAATAGCGCTGCCTGTGTCTGGCACAATAACCTGTATTTATTGTATTTTGGGTTTGGTTTATCCCCTAGATCTGGGTGAGTAGCCCACACAATGCCACTGGTTACTACACAGTGTATGGAGAGGAAGCACTGCACGCTGATCACTTTACTGCCCGCCTGAGTTTTGGGGACACTCAGACCGTGTGGGCCCGCACCGGGTACCTGGGCTTCCTGCGCAGGACAGAGCTGACGGACGCCAGCGGAGGTGAGAGCAAACACCTGGACCTGCAGGGGCACCTCTGTGAGGCTCCTTGGGGCAGCTGAGCCATCAAAGAGTAGGCTGTCCTGCAAGTTTGTCCTGACTTCCATCACAGAAGGCTCCTGAATTAAACAGGAGATGTTCTGTCGTCCAGCAGGTACAGGACATGCACAGGCACCAGTGATTTCGCAGCCTTTCAGAAGTTAAAGGTCTAGAGGAGAAACTTTGCAGTATAGAAAATAAATTGTTCATCTTGGGGGTTTTTTGATCTAAGCCAAGATGCCTAAATTTAATATAAGCAGATGGAAGAAAAACTGCTGTGCTTTCTGTTGAGACAGAACACAAAGTAGGTATAGCTCTTGGTTATCATATATTTAAAAAAAGAAATCTCTGAACATCATAAGAAAAGGAGTTTGAATGCTTCTAACTTAATAACAAATGTATATTGCTGGTTTTCTGCGAATGGACTTAAATGAGTGATGGTGTCTACATGGATATTGTCAGTGTCCCAACTGCTGCCACTGGATAATAACAGAAAGTTTTTGTGCCTTGTAGCTTTCTGAAAAATCACATATCATAGAGATTTTTATCTCCATGGAACAATGTCGGTTGTCCTTGAGCTTTTGAGAGGCTTTGTACAGTGAATTAACATAGCAATGCAAGAGAAATACAGCTTCCCAGCATGATTTTCATCTCCAATGACACAGTTGAGCAGAACATTTAAAAGAGATAACAAAGGAAAAGCCAAGCTGAACTGAACAGTGTTACAGGATGAATGTGGAGTGTGTCTTTCAGTGTGTCTCTCTAGGAGAGCTTTGCTTATTTAGTCTGGCAAAGCTGAGGCTGGGGAAGAGGATAGAGTTGTTCTCACTGCATAAACTGGGAACTTAAGAAGCTGAGTAGAATTTTGCTGGCACGAGGACAAGTGGGCATAAGGTGGTGTTAAAAAGAAAAAGAAAAGTTAAATTTGGAAATTGGAAAAGTCTTCCTGATTAGCAGAGAAAAGTTCTCTGGTAGGAATACTGGGACAAAAGATGCTTTAATGGTGGATTTTGATTTGGTTTATGAGCTAAGATTACATTATGTGAGAGAAAGGACAGAAATGGATGACCCAGAAATTCTTTTCAGTCTGGTTTCAGTTGCTTGGATTCAATGGGCAGAAGTGCTACATGAGCTCTTAATTCTCTCCAAGTGCTAGAGCTTGATGTGTGTTACAGACTCTTTTCCCTAGGGGAAGCATGGGAGATCTTAGAATGTCAGGAATAAGCAGATACATGTGACCACGTCTGCCCTGTGGACGTGATGGTGTTTAAATGTGTGTGCTGTATTGCAGAGAGGCACGATGCCCTGTATGTGGTGGGCTCTTTGGATGAAACACTGGAGCTCAGAGGAATGAGGTACCACCCCATCGACATAGAAACCTCTGTAATCAGGGCACACAAGAGCATTGCAGAATGGTAAGAACCTCAACATTGTTTTTCTGTATCCTTGTATTTCTTCTAAGGCAGAAGAACTTGTAACTTCCTTGGCTGTGTCAGAATGTGGGTGTGGTAAACACATCTGAAGGATGTCATGGATGATGTCTCCTAACATATACTATTCCCATTTGCCCCTGATGAACGGTGTATGCATTCGTGTTTACTTGTGAGCTTTGGGAGATCTCATTTTTTTTTAATAATGTCTATTAATAACTACCTTCCTTTGCCTGGGTGCTTTTTCCTCCCCATTAACGTGTGTCATGCCAACAGTGCTGTGTTCACATGGACAAACCTGCTGGTGGTGGTGGTGGAGCTGGAGGGCTCAGAGCAGGAGGCGCTGGATCTGGTGGCGCTGGTGACGAACGTGGTGCTGGAGGAGCATTATCTCATCGTGGGCGTCGTGGTCATCGTGGACCCCGGCGTCATTCCCATCAACTCCCGCGGCGAGAAACAGCGCATGCACTTGAGAGATGGATTTTTAGCTGATCAGTTGGATCCTATTTATGTTGCCTACAACATGTGAAAACAGCAAATGACATCAAGGCCAAAGCACCAAAATCCAAGGGACTTTCCTCATAATAACATCGGAATCCATGCTCTGTGTTTTTAAAAGCTGTTGAAGACCTTGGGAAAACTGAGATACTTCTCTTTACAGACCTTCATCTCCCAGATTGCATTTGCTTTCATAAATCCATTGTAACAGTCACAGCTGTCTTAGGATGGAGAGTTTACTGGAATTCCTGAAGGAAGCTTATTAGAACTATCATGGACCAATTTTATTTTCTTTGGGGGGGTGGGGAATAATTATGAATGTCAGTACTTGATGCACTGCATAAAAGGACATAGAGTGGGGTGGGGAGAGAACACCAGCTGTGAGGAGGACTCCTGGAAACAACATCCAAAGTCGTGAGTAACCATCCAGAGTTCACCCTCCGCGTGACTGTTTGCAATATATCAGCAGTATCAGGGTTGGGACATGACCTTCCACATTGCACACACGTCTGCCACATTCTCTACTGAAAGGAATTTTGCACATATTTGAGATTTAAAAATGCAGCCTTTTAATTTTAAATCACGGACTCATCCCTATTCAGAAGAAACCACCCCATTCCAATCCCGGATTTGATGTAACAGTTATGCTGCTGTTCAGCTTTTTTTTGTACCAAGCAAAAACAAATACTGCATCTGTAACAAGGTTACTTATGGTGCCATGCTGGACTCTGTAATGCTATAAACTTTATAATAAAATGCAAAGTAATACCCAGTTTTAAATACTTGATGGAGGAGCCTTCAGTGCTCTTGCTCTTGTAACTCCATGTCAAAGTCGCTTGTTTTTGTAGTGTTAGCTGTTAATTCCTGCCCTGCATAATGCCAAGGATTTGAAAATCCGTTCCAAAGCCACTAGTTTCTGAATGATTTGTACAAATGTTTACAAAGCATGGGCTTACAATATGTTTTCCCTCAATATCCTGTGCTAAAATTTAAAATAGTGACTTTTTTTTCCCACCGTGGAAAAGCTATTCAGTGTTAGTTAGCTTGAGCTGCTGTGGTACAAACTTCCTTTGTTTTCTTTGGAGTTGTATTTAAACTCTTTTGTTCAGGCTAAAATATCCAGTTGGTTGAGTCACACTTGGACTAATTAAGGTTTTGAAGTTTCTGCCTGATCTAATACTGCAGTGAACCTAATGCAGAAAGAGAATATGAAGTTGTTCAGATACTTCTGTGTTCGAAGGTAAGCACGAGACTAGCAAATAATTATTTTTATAGATTTGTTAAAGACTTTGAGAGCTACAGAGAATTTTTTTAATAATGCACGAGTTTGGCAAAAGAGCCAGCTTTTTCTGCAAGGCGATTCTGCCTGGATCAGTGCCTAAGAAAGATGGATGTCAGTCTCCTGATATATCAGATTTATCCATGGTCAAATAAACTCTGAAATCTTCAAGAAAAAGCTCTCCTCTGTAGTAGTCATGTGCCCAATGGTGTTTACCTGTGGTGTATTATACAGCTGCATACTCTGACTGTAATTATGTACAGAACTTGTGTAACTTATTGTTTGAGTACAGCAGCCTCCAGCAGTGGGCTGTGGGACACCCCTCCTACTAAAACAGCTGGCAAAAGGAGAGAACTCCCTAACCCCCAGTTCCATGTTGTAGTTTTTTAGCAAATAAAGCGTTGTAAGACTTTTGTATTGAGATACTGATGACAGTGAGACAAGTTGCCTTGTAAAGTAAATCTTAAAACTAAAAGCTCATTAAACATTTCAAAACAGCTCTTGCCAATCTGACTTCATGAATGTTGAAACTTAGGCCGTTAGGTCAAAACCTTGGCTTAGCACAGTTTTCACCTGTGTTCCAGTTTAATGCCTAAGGAGCTTTTTCTGCAAAGCTTCACTGCAATTGCTTTACAGGTAAAGTAGTTGAAAAGCCTGGATGGTCCTGAATGTCCTGTGCTCTGAACCTCCCCTGAGCCAGAAGGCTGATGTCACCATGTCACATATGACATCCCTGCCATGGTGCCAGCAGGCCTCAGCTGGTGTGGTGTCACTGCCATGGTGCCACTAAGCAGCTGCTCCGTGCGTGGCTGACCCTTTCCAAGACCTCTGAGCTCCAGCTCCAGGCACGGAGCAGCCATGCCCCTGCTTGGTTTGCAGCAGGATGTCCACCAAAGTTTACACCCTTGGAAAACATTGCCAAGGACACCAGCTGGATGACAACAGGCCTGCTGCCAGATCCAGGCTGATGACTGCCAGGGAGAAAGCACTGGCTGGAAAGGAAAAGCTGGAGCAGAAACAGCAGGACCAGGATGACGCCCTCCAGTAACCTCAGCAGGCAGCAGCCGCTGTGCTACTGAACTCCTCCAGAACTGTCAGGGTAAAGGAAAGCCTCTAGCACTGTCTTTGTAGTGCTGGCAAGTAAGGCATTACTTTATTGCTGGCCAGGAGATGTATGAGTGGCCAACAAAATTCCAGCCTGCACACAGACACTGATACAAAACTTTCACCTATTTATACATTTTTAGCAAACAGAAATTAACGTTCATTGGTTCTATATTACATAATTCTCTTTCATTCATTAGCATTCTGTCCTCTATTGGTTATTGATTCCTCGCTGTTCATGCTAATTAGTCCATATTTTTAGTCTTTTTAGTATCTGTTTCCTCCAGTAGGGACTTTCCAACACACACACTGAGTCTTTGTTAGTCTGTTCTGGTTTCTGCAAAACGTCCTTGTAGTCCATAAATTCTGCATTCCAGATGTCCAACTTTAACAATGCATCTTTCTCTCCCAAGCTTTGTTCATTGAAGCATATCAGAGTTAGTTTATCAAAACTGCAAGTTTCAGTAATTTTCCCAAGCTGTGTTCCCATAAAAATAACTTACGATGACTTTGCTAAGTGCTGGCTAAAAGTGATTTAGGATAACACACTGCTTATAATTAATATACTGGTAATGATTAAAACAATTAAAACACAATTAAACCATTAATTTAAAAATTTGAAAGTTACATCATTTCCAACAGCTGCAGCAGGTTGGAAAAGCTGTAAAAATCCCTAAAACAATTGTTCCTGTCCCTCTGCAACATGGCTCATGGGAGAAGACTGTGGTTTAATTTTTATCCCCAAAAAATGATGTGCTGCACCAACATTACTCCAGAGTGTGTTTCCGAGTGGTTTTCTTTCTTTGACACAAAGTTCAATGCAAACACTTCTTTGAGTTGCAGCAGATGGGTCAGACTCTGCTGAGGCTGCCCACAGTCAGCCCACAGTGTGCAGAACACTCTGTGGTTACAGGGCATTCCATCCTGGAAAGGAGCTCTGGGAGTTTTTCATATCATCTGCATTTTTTAACCCAGACTTTCTGGGGTTCCTGACCAAAGCACCTGCTTTTATTCAGATTTAAAGAAGGATCCTTGTTTATGAAAGTAAACTAAGTTGTAGTCTCCCAGAAGAACATAAAGGGTTTTTTTGTAAAGGCAGGAGAGGTGAGGCACCTCCAGAAATCATTTATATTGACAGTAGTTTTAGAAAATAAGCAGGAATTGATCCTGGAAAATGTGATCTGCATTTAAAAGCACTACACATAATAAGACAATGGCATCTTGGAGCCTTTGCTATTTTTCTCACTTAAAAATTAATTCCAGCCAGACATTGTGCCTGGCATCCAGAAAGTGCTGTGTGTGACATGTTTAAAGCATGGTGGGTTTTAGTGCTAAAGCATCTTAACTCATCTTTCTCAAAACTGATGAGGATGGGATTCAAAACCCTGTAATTCATTTTAAATGAAGGAGTGTGACATTGGAAATCCCAGCATGTAGTAAAGGTACAAGGAAGATTTTTGATTACTTGGTTGGTTGGTTGGTGGTTTTTTTACCTGATTTGTGGGAATATAAAATGTACTAACAAGGGAATTCTAAGCCTGTCTCCTGAACTAACATGCTGCTGTTGCTGGCCACTCACCACACTGAGGGAATGCTGTTGAAGCAGAATGTTCCAGATCCAGTTCCAGTCACTTCTGGTTTATTTAACCCTGTTCTCACCTAAACATAAAACCGCTATTTTTCTAGCATTCCTTAAACCTTGCCTGGCAAAGGTAACTGCAAAATCATGACTGGTCTTTATTTCTGCCACTTTTCTCTGCCAAGTGTGAATGACAGTGCTGTGGCTGGTTGTGTTCTTTCTCTGGGGTCTGTAAATGTCCACATCTGATTTGTGGAAATAGTTTTCTTTTTAAGATTAATTAGTTTTTCTTGCTGTCAGCATGTGAGTTCTGCTATTGAATGATTCAGGCTGGGTGCACTTCCATCAACACTTAACAAGATGAAGAAGATGGTTTTTTACATGTGCTAAGAGCAACATCCTGGTAAGATTAGATTCTATGTGGAAGAACATTTGGGACAGGGGGGGATGTCTGTAAGTGCTCTTATAGTCGTGGTAATTTTTTGACTGATCCAGGGAGGAGTTCCCTTACAGATGCACATCTGAAGTTATCTGGGGAAAGAATAAAAGTGCAGATTCTAATATCCCAGAGGAAAAAGTAATGGCAGCATTTTAGATTCTGAACATGTGATTCAGCCAAGGTACAATACAGCATGGATGTACAAAATCTGCCCCTCTGGAACTTGAGTGTCAGAAGTGAGTCTGGGTCTTTTAAACATCTCAGGCCCTTCCTGTTGCTGTACTTCTCTTTGTTTCACGTTTAGTGCTGTTGGTAATTAGGAAACTGCTTGTGTCCTTCCTAGTGGGAAATACACTTGCATCCTCTTTTTAGGGAGTCAACAGCATAGCTGACAAATGTGGCTCAGGGGCAGACCCTTGTACTGCAGCATCAGATCCCTCTGCTGAACTCGGGTTCAGGCTTGACAGAGGGTCAAGAGAGTCCTGTCTACTCTATCAAACCTTGGGGGCACACAGAGAGGTGGTCTCCCCACCCATTGTCCCCAAAAACTGCCTCAGGTCTGTACCACTGTTGAAAGCAGCTGAATGCAGATCTAAGGATGTTAAAATTGTGGTGGAATTAACTTGGATGCTAAACAAGTTCTCAACAAGTGAGCACTCCCCTGAGATGGCAAAATGGCTTTTTGTGCAAGGTGGAGTACAAGATGCTCTCCCTTGTATGCCTGTCTCTGCATGAGTGTCCCCTTGCACAGCTTGGGGGAGGCAGGTGAGAATAGCAAGATGGTCACTGTCCAAAGATGTCATTTTGTGCATGAAATCATTATAACATGTGGAATGAGGTAAAACCAGTTCCATCTGAGAGCATCTTTGCTGTTTATCTGTCACTATTGGTGCTGCAGGACAAGAAGGCCCAACTCACAGGTATCTCTGAGCTGGATGGCAGGTGCAGTCTGAAAAGGCAGGAGCACAAGCTTTGGGAAGGTTGTCTTGGGTTTAGTTTAGGTTTTGCAAGGGCTCACCACTGCAAGCCCCCGGATGACCCTGGTAGCAGCAGGCACATCCTGCAGAGGGGTTCTGTGCTCCTTTATCCCTGCAGGTACACCTGCCAGTGTGGAACAAAGTGTGGTGACAACTTGGAGCTGTCTGGCCAGTCACAGTGACACCAGGGAGGAGATGAGGGGTCGATGCCCAACTAGAAACCCAGGTAACATGAGCTGCAGCAGTGCTTCAGGCTGGAATCCTCCAGCCTTCCCCTCTTCTTAGTGCAGGCAGCCTGGTACAAAAGGACACTTTTTTCACCAGAGGCCAAAACAACGTTTTATTCTTGCCATTTCCATACTCAGGAGGCTGTGCCTGGTCTGTGGTCACATTGAGCCAATCTCCCTCCCCTTTTGACTGAGCTTGGACACCCTGCCAAGGCACATCCCACGCCCAGGATCTGCCTCCAGTGCAGGAGCCTCATACGCTGTTGCTTCCAGTTCTGCAGGCTGCTAAAAGCAGGAGGATTGATCAGTAAGAGAAAAGCCTGAGCTGTCAGATGGTTATGCTTTTAAAGGTTATTCTTTGCCTTGCAAGCCAAGGGTGTCTCAATGTGCCAAGAAATGGATGGGGCTCTACTGAGCCCCTGTGAGGGGGAGCTGGGCTTCTTGGGTTAATGCCATGCACAGAGCCCACAGGAATCACTGGGAGCCTTCCCCTTCAGGCCAGTGGGCTCAGCAGCAGGCTTGCATAACCAGCCCCCTGCATCACCTCTTTCAGCCCTCGAATTTCCCTTTTTCCTTTGCAAGCAAGCTCGGATCACAGCGTCCCTTTGCTTCCAGCCCTGTGCACATTCCTGGCTTACAACAGCAGGGAAGGAGCTTGAGGCAAGGCACTCACACTGCCCCCAGCCCGGTGGGCACTGGCCAATAGCCTTTCCTGAGCTGTGCAGTTTTTTCCTTGTTCACAAAGCCACAGGACTTAATAAGCTGCTGAAGTCTAGCACAAGCTGAACTCTAAGGAGCCTGTAATCACACCCAGTCCTTTTCCTGGAGTAGAGATGCTGTCTTGCCTCTCTCCAGCATGAGCAGAAGGGGCTCGCCTGCTTCCCACCAGTTCACTCGTGCTCAAAGAACTCGTGGCAAGCGGCCGTGACCATGGCGATGAAGGCCACAAACTCCTGGAAGTCACACTCTGCATCCCCGTCACAGTCCAGTGCCTCCATGACTTTGTCCACAGTCTCCTGGTCTTTGATCTCCTGAAGGGATAAGAGCAGCCAGTCAAAGCTGTGGAGGACCAGAGCCCAGACAGTAACACATCCCCAGACAGCAGCACGTCCCCGTTGCTTGGGTGCTGTCATGGCTGAATGTCTGTTCAGACACATCCCTAATAGCTTGTGGCTGTTTCCAGCCTGTGCTGGGGCACTGCCGTGTCCCTCTGGGAATCGCAGCCACCACTGTGCTGCTGGGAAGGGACATCTTGAGCTCCTTAGGGCAAGGCTGTCCCGCCTTCCTGGGGAAGGAAATTTGCCCAGTAGCCAACCCACACCCCAGCCTGCCATGCAGGCTGTTGCCCTCATCCCTCTGCAGAGCTGGGGCAGAGGATTTAATGCCCTGCTGTGTAAATAATCCCATTCCCTTGCGCTGGCTTCCCGTGGGAGACAGAGTTAGCGGAGTTCAGTGGCTGCTCGATGCCCGCTGAACCCAGCAAGGCTGTGGGGAGGGCAGTACTTACACCGAGGAAATGGGTCAGCTCGTTGTTAATGAGCTCCTTCAGTTCCGACTTCTTCAGCTTGTGCTTGTCTCCCTCCTTCCCGGAGTACTGGTGGAAGGCATCGATGATGGCGATCATGGCCTTTTCCAGCTCAGACATGGTCGCTGTGTGGCCCTGGGGTCAGAGGGGACGGTGGGAAGGCCAGGCTGGGCGAGCTCCAGCAATTCCCCTTGCTTTGGAAGCACGGGCACCGCGGGGCTCCGCCCATGGCTCAGCAAGGTCGGACCCCGTGCCCAAGGCGTTCTGCTGGAAAGCCCTGGCAGTGGCTCTGGCTTAAGGGGGGAAGGTCCCGAGAGACCAGGGGCTCTCGAGGAGAGCAGACCCACAACACGAGGAGAGGGGCAGACAGAGGTTCACTTCTGCTCCGGACCTTCAGAAAGGTTTTACTGTCCCCTCTGTCACAGGCCCCCTCGCCGCTGCCTTTGCCTGCAGACCTGTCTGCAGCCCAGCGGGGCAACCGGGCAGGCATCAATTTTGATGAATGCCAGCAGGACAAAATAAGCACCTCTCGAACCTCCCTCCTCCCGCACTTGTTCTGGAGACCCTCTTGGGAATGATAACAATTGGGACTGCAGCTTTTCCTGCAGACTTCACAAACGGACGAACCAAAGAGACTGATCAAAAAGGGAGAGCTGCCAGCTCACCTTCCCAAAACCTGGGGAAATACAAAAGCCTTATTGCCTGGCACCGGTTCATTCACATCCCACAGGTAAACGTCTCCTGCCCAGGGACCTGACTCCCGTTTCTCCACCACAAGGCACTGAATCTGATCCCACACTGCTCCCACAGCGTCCGAACTGAAAGACTGTTCCCAGCCAAGGTAGGAAATATCCTAAGAGCCCTTTCCGTGCTCCTGCCCTGCCTGCTTCCCGTCCGCAAGGCTCGGACGCGTGCTCCATCTCCCCGTCGGCTCCGCAGAGGTGACGCGAAGCCCCGACAGTGTCCCCGCCCCACGGGCGTCCCGGGCCCCTCTCACCTCCCTGCTGCCGGCGGGGCTGTGGCACAGCGATTCGGCGAGGCCGGGCGCCCCGGGGACCCGCTGGCTTCTTATGGCTGCGGGGGGAGCCGGGGCGGGGTGTCGGAGCCGGGCGCTGTGCCCGCCCCGCAGCGCTGCCCGCGGGGATGGACCCGCCGCCCACGTGGGAGCCGCTGGAAAGGCTCCCTTGGGAGGGGAGAACACCGCCCGCTTCGCTTGTTTTCTGAAGGTAGTAAGCGGACATGGTGGCAAACAGTTTTTATAGGTGACATTAATAGCCCGTTTCAAAATGCTTGCAGTAAATAGAATTTTTTGTAAACAAATCGTCCAATTTTTTTGACGATTGTCCCTAGACCTAGTTGTTACACGTTACAGATAAATGTATTATGGTGCCATTTATTTGTTCATATTTGTCAAAGATAGAATGCCTGCTCAGTGTTCGTTAGATGGGTGTCTTTCAATGCACAGAATGTTCTGTGAGTTGAGCTTGCATTTCAAAGATGTGAATGCTTTCTTTAAAGCTGCTGAAGTGCTGTTCTGCTCTGAACTGTGAGTATGCAAAAATAGCAATTCCTTGTACATCTGATCTTTTCACTATGTTTACCCCGGGTCATCGGGAACATAACATTAATATTGCAAACTTTTTCTGCTTTTTACTATTTTAAGATTGTAGAGTCAGGTCAGATAGGGAGATGAGGTTATTTCAATTCACTCAGCTTCACCAAACCAAATGGTTTGTCAAATTGAAACCCATGCTGCTTGTGCAAAACCATTCAAATCACATGAGTGAGTGAAAGCATCAGTGGGAATACATTTTGCAGTCAGTGTGATCATAAGCCTTATATTTTTCTTCGTGTATTGTTCAATAAATGTTGAAATGTTCAAGAAATATCGATCTAATACCAGAGACAAGTGAAACTGGAAATAGCTTGAATTCTGACAAGGGAAGTGTAAATCAACATGCTAAACTCAGGAAAAGATGGGTTATTGTTTGAATACTGATTCACAGTAGAAACAAACCTCTTTATTTTTAAGAAACCTTGAATAGTTATCTCAAAATTAAATTCTTTATGTACTTTTAAATGGGGTTTTGATACAAAACTTGCTCATAAGTCCCCTGCCAGGCCCAGCAGCCACCATTAGCTGGCATTAAATGCACTTTTATCTAAACCCCACTGCTGGACAGACAGATTCTCTGGCACTTCCTGTGTTCCCCAGATCTACAGAGACAACACCTACCATGTTGCTTAAAAACTTTTTCAGATACTGATGTGAAAGAAACCCATCTACATTGATCATTTCCTTACATCAGCTCATGAAAACTTTTCTAACAGGTTCAAACACTGGTTTGGGAAAAAATAATTTCCCCGTCATTAAGCCTGAGTATTTTGATTCTAAATATTTACCGGACCACTGACATTCTTGCATTTATGGCATTGCAAACAACACCAGTTATCTGTGCTCTGGTGGGACTAGCTGGGACACTTTTAGGTAATGGTATTTCTAGTGTGGGAGGCAGTTTGTCAGCAATTTTGCACTAGTTGATTTGATTTTTTTCCAAGGATGTTTGCATTCCTATAAGCTGGCTATAAATGGGGCTCTCTGTCAGCAGGAAAGAGACAGCAATTTTCTCTGTTGACAGCAATTTGATCTGGTAGATCTCTTAGCTCAGTCCTTAGCCAAGAAATGCATTAAAGCAAACCATTTCTAGTCAGAGATGAAGTCCTAGCTCAGCTTCTTAAACCATTTTCTGATGTCATTCTGGAAAGTGACTTTTCCTTAAAATGGAACAGAAAAGTTAGCATTTGACAGATCAAAAGTTGAACAGTCTTAATTTTCTCTTTCCTGATGATTCTTCCAGTTCATTTCACCCCAAATCATTCTGACTTCTGTATTTTACAGGTAATTATCTGCTAATAGGTTGGGAAGGAGCATCAGGATCAGCTGTGAACACCAGAAATCTTGACCCTTTCCTGCCTCTGCCAGTGAGCAACTCCAAGTGCCTTCTCTAACCCTTGTCCAAGCTCATACCCTCACCAACACTGCTCTCCTGGCCTGCATCATCCCTGACCCAGCCTGTGACAGTCCAGGAGCTGTGGGCATGGGTGTGGGCCTAGGAGATGGCTGTGCTTTCAGTGTTGCCCAAAGAGCTGCTTCTGTTATTTTAAAATTCATGTCCTGAACTTCAAACAGGAGAGTGTAAGCTTGGGGCTCCTTCCCTCAGGGTCAGTGCTTCCTTGCCAGAGCTTTGGGCTAATGTGTTTAAAGAAGCAAAGAGGTTTTACAGTGCCCAAGAACGAGCAAAACACTTCAGCCCTCTGCCTGTCTCCCTCACAATGTGGGCTCTTCATACCAGGCTCGGGGAGAGAAGCCAGCCTACTTCTTTGTCTCTCTGGTGTGTGTGGCGCCAGGCTCTGCCAGACCATGAGACAAAGGCCATCGGTCATTGAACTTGGGAGAAAAAAAGTGATGAAAGCAGAGGAATTTGGGTGGGAGGGTGAAGAAGCTGCTCCTGCCTCTTCAGAGCTGTGCTCACAGTGCCAGCACACAGAGCAGCATTGCAGGGAGGAGGTTCCCCAGCACCCACAAACACGGCAGCCAGAGGTGAGCTAGTTCCTGGCTGAATCCAGCTGAGGGTCAGACACAGAAAAAATTGTAAAGAAACAATGCCCAGGTAAACAGGAGTTTAGCAATTATTAAAGATTTCTAAGGCAGACGCGCTATATAGAGATAGAAAAACAAAACCAAGTCATTCTTCCTCCATCACTGCCCTTAGGGAAATATTACCATAAATTACCTTAAGATTTTGGCATCTGCAAGGAAGTGGAGATAGTTACATGAGGCTAATCTCGGGCAGATTCATTGTAACAATTTTTTTTTTCTAAAACCAAAAACAAGCAACAAATTATTAAACCCCAAATACAATACCCATATCAGTGAACTTCTAGAGTTCTCTCTGTTCATAGAAACTGTGCAAGAGAAGCAGCACAGCTCTCCCTAGTGAGGACCAGCGGGATGAGACACAACTCAAAGACGTTATCCTCATCCATTACCCCTGCAGGAGAACTCCAGCACTGCCCAAACAACATTCTCTGCTCTTACTGAACACAGCCAGGGCTGAACCTGTGCGTGAATTAAGCCTCATTTATAAAACAAATACCAAATTAATTCTTCAATTCCAAAGTAAAATTATCTCAAAAAAATCCTCTCCAAATAATCCCTGGGGTTATGCTGGACATGAGTGAAGAGCTATTTGCTAGAAAAAGAGCATTTTAAATTCAACTTGTGGTGTGCATTATATACGATAAGTATTAATAGACAGGCGTGTTTCTCTCCTGAGGTGCTGACAGATGCCACATTTGGGAGTAGCTCTTTTATCCCTGGGCCCCCAGAGGTCCCTGGGGACACTTGTGCCAGGCAGTGCACAGACACAGAGGGGCTCTTCCACTGGCTTAGCTTGATTTGGTGTCACCCATGTGGTAGGAGGGAAGCCAGGTCACTCTAAAAGACAGCAGAAAGAAATTTTATCACTCTATTTAAACCAGCCCACATTAAATTCTCACCCAGCAAGAGCACAGCAGCAGCCAGTAAATCCTGGGATTTACAATCCTTGTGCACCTCGTGTAGTTTGTACCACCTTTTTGGGAGTCCTCTTGAGCCAAGGGCCTGTGAAGGGCTTAAGTCCACTTGCTTAGTGGCCTGGGAAGGAAGTGATGCCACATTGGGGGTGTTAGGAGAGACGGGAGCATGTCACCAGGACAGGACAGGACACGACAGGAGGAGTTCTGCTGAGCTGCTGTCGTACAGCACCACCTGCATGAAGGGGACACCCCTGACACTGCACCTCTGCTGTGGGCACTGAGGCAGGGTTCACGGTGGGGATGCCTGACTCACCTGAGACCAGAGGTGAAGCCACCACCCACCCTCACCCCAACCCTCATGGGGCTGCCACTCTCTTGTGCCTGTGACAGCATGTGCCACATCTCTGTGCTTCTGTAACCCCATGGTTACAGCACCTGTTAAGCAAAACACAGGATTTTATGGGTGTCACCCCCGCCCGCCACACTCCTTCTCACCCGGGCAGGGCCCCGACGTTTAGCGGGTGCCCGACATCCCGGCAGAGCCGAGCTGAGGACGGTGAGCAAGAGTGGTCCAGCAGCCGGGGAGCACGGGGGCAGCGGGAGCGTGGGCACCCGTGGGTCAGGGTGCACTGTCCCCATGGCTGGCGCTGCACCCGGACACGTGTCCCCAGTCCCTCGTGGTCCGCGAGGACATGAGCTGGGCACCCAGGCTCGGCCAGCGCTGGTTTGTTGTTTCCATTAACGATGGAAACCGCATGCCCGGGCTTTGGGGGTGCACGGAGGTGGGGACAATCGCTCTGGGGTTGGCACTGTCACCCCAAGGGACAGGCCGGCTGTCGGGGTCTGTGGGGGAACGGCGCTCCTGGGGAAGCGAGCGCGGTCCCTGTGCTGGGGGCAGACAGGTGGGACAGAGCAGTCACATCCCAGCGCTGTCCCGCGGCGGGAGGGACGGGGCGGGACCGGGGCACCACGAGGGGCGGGAGAGGCGGGGCGGGGGCGAGGCTTCGCCCCGACCCGCGCCCGCATTGGCTGCCGCC
>VZRZ01000600.1:164452-184473 GCA_013398175.1 Climacteris rufus
CGCTGTTCCTGCTGCCAGGTAGGCATGGGGGAACCTGCCCGGCGGGTGAGTGCCCGGGGTTCGGCTCTGTACAGTGCTGGCCCGTCTGGTCTTCCAGGTCTCCTCATCACCTGCCACACGGCCAAAATCCAGCTGCCCGAGGGGGTCCGGAAGGAGATGGTACGCTACTTGCGCTCTGTGCAGCTCCCGGACGGAGGCTGGGGCTTGTGAGTAGCAAAGTGCTTCTTTGAGTGACAGTACCTCCAAGGTCCAGGACTTGGAGCTGCTTTCAGATCTGCCCAGGCTCGGGCTGTGGGGTACTCAGTGCCTGTGATAGCTCTGGGTGGTTGGACTTGCTTGTGCAGCACTACAGGTACACCTTTTGTCACAGAGGTGGCTGGAGCATCAAGTCTGGCTGCATCTCCTCCGTGGTAGCATATCCCAAAGCATCGTGTGTTATAGTGCAGAGCAATGTTTCTTGCTGGATTAGCTGGGACCCCCTTTTTCACAGTCACCCCTGGCATTCCACTTCACCCTGACAAAGACAGCCGTGTGCAGTGGGTTGTGTCTGGCTAACAGCAATAGGTGACTAATGGCTATGGTGTCTCTGTGTATGCTCCTGACAGACATGTGGAAGACAAATCAACAGTGTTTGGCACAGCCCTCAACTACGTAGCCTTGAGGATCCTGGGACTCGGACCGGATGACCCTGACATTGTGCGGGCCCGTGTCAACCTGCACAGCAAAGGTCAGCCATGGGGCTGGTACACTGGTGACCGAGGTCTGACCACACCTGAGGGCTGCAGGGAACATGGGGGGCTGCCAGGTAGTGGAAGAACTGTTACTCTTGCTTGCCCTTGATGGCAACTCCATTTTCAGTCAATGATGGGAAGCTGTGCTGCATTTTTGTTCCATTGCCTGCTTGCCCTGTTTCAGGATGTGTGTCCCAGCCTGAGTAGCATGCTACCACACATGGGGAGAAGTTGGTCCTATGATGGGGTAGGAAGCAGAGAGCTGGCATGGCTCTGAAACCTGAAAGCTGATATCATTCTGTGCAGGAGGTGCTGTGGGAATCCCTTCCTGGGGCAAGTTTTGGCTGGCTGTCTTGAACGTTTACAGCTGGGAGGGAATGAACACGCTTCTCCCAGAGATGTGGTACGTGCCCCCTCTGCTGTGGAGGAAGGTGGTCGTGTCAGACCTGCTGCCAGCCTCAACTCAGAACTGTCCCTGGCACTGGTGTTTTCTGGGATAACTCCAGCTATGGCCAGGACCTGAAGGTGCTCAGGCTGCTTGTCAGCTGGGAGGCAGCTGCAGGCCAGCCAGTGGGTGGATAGTACTGAGCACACCCAAGGGAGCTGCCAGAGCTCAGCGCTGTTAGCATTTCCAACAGGGTCCCTGATACACCTGTGTGCTCCCTGCCTGCCACCAGTATCTTCTGACAGCCAGAACTGGGCCCTAGCAGGAGGGACAGCCACGTGTAAGGCTGCCAGCTCTAAACCCTCACTTATACCCTCTCTGATTACTCAAGGAGTTGCTGGGTGTCAGAGAGGGAAAGTGTATGACACTATCCCTGGGGGAAATCAGGGGCTGCATAGTGGCAAGGGTTGCTGGTGCTTTGTCATCAAATGCTATTAACTGTCAGTCCGGGCCTCTGCCTTCAAAGTGCCATCTGACTAAACTGGCTTCTCCCCTCCCTCTTCTCTCTGAGCTCGATGTCCTCTCTGCCCTGTGTCAGCTGGGCCAGGAGTGGTGTCAGGAGGGAGCATCCCTGTTGGGGGGGATCTGAGCAGGGCCAGGCTGTGTGTATGTCCCCTAGTGCAGGGGACAGGGAAAGGCATGCACTTCTCTGGGCATTCTGCACAATATCTCTCTGTGTTGCCCTTGGCTCACATTCTCTGTTGCAATCAGGCTGCTTCCCACGTGGTTCCCAGCCCACCCGTCCCGGCTCTGGTGTCACTGCCGCCAGGTTTACCTTCCCATGAGCTACTGCTACGCCAAGCGTTTGTCAGCAGAAGAGGACGAGCTCATACGGAGCTTGCGGCAGGTGAGGAAGGAGCTGATCCTGCTGGACAAGGATCAGCTCTGTGCTCCATGACCACCTGCTGTGCTGGCCGTGTCCTTGTGGACCTACAGGGTCTCTGTCAGACAGCAGAGCCAGATCCCAGCAGTACCTGCCCAGGCGCTTGGCCTCCCAGCAGGCCAGGCTGATGCCCTGTGCTGTCTCGTGCCAGGAGCTGTACGTGCAGGACTACACCAGCATAGACTGGCCAGCACAGAGGAACAACGTGGCTGCCTGTGATGTGTACACCCCGCACAGCTGGCTCCTTGGCGCTGCCTACGGTGAGTGCAGGAGCTGCTGGGGGGGCAACTGAAGCGATCTTGTATCCTGGGAGCTCCTTGGGGTCTGCTGCCAGCTATTGGTTTATGCCCTGCAGCTGGGATGGAGACAGGGATTAGTGCTTCTGCCTCCCTGAGAGCAGCAGGGCCTTGTGCCCATGTCCTCAGGCCACTCTAGGGCAGAGTGTTGCTCTGTCCTGATGCTTTGCTCAAGCAGTTGTTGTGTGAGCTGGGGTGCAGCCTGCCCCAGCAAGTGAATCTGGCTGCACGGGGTGGGGTTTTTTCATTGCATGTCCCTTTCTTCTCCTGTAGCCATCATGAACGTGTATGAAGCCCACCACAACACTCACCTGCGGCAGAGAGCCATCACAGAGCTGTACGACCACATCAAAGCTGATGATAGATTCACCAAGTGCATCAGCATTGGGCCGGTAGGACTCTTGCTGTTAATCCTTTAAACATCCTGCCCTTTGTTCTTTAGGGGTCAGCTTGTGCAATTGTGCCATGTAATCATAATCACCAGATTTTGCTCAACTCCTGCTGCTCCTGATGCTCAAGAGCTTAAGGCTAACAGGGCACAGAGCTGCAGAGGGCACAGGGACAGCTCTGGCCCTGGTGAGGGGTACCTCTCCTTGAGATCCAGGGAAATGATCTGAGGGGAAGCTCTGAAGTATTCTCATGGCACCTGCCCCACTAGCTCAGCTATGGTGGGTGAAGCCACAGGTGGAGCCCTTGGGATCAAGGCTGGGACAACATCTGAATGGCTTTGTGCTAGGTGGGAGGGATACATGTCTCTGAGTCTGGAAGAAGCTCTATCCAGAGCAGTAACAGTGCTCCTCTTGGCAGATTTCCAAGACAATCAACATGCTGGTTCGCTGGTTTGTGGATGGGAAGGACTCTCCAGCTTTTCAGGAGCATGTTTCAAGGATCTCTGACTATCTCTGGTAAGGGCTGAATGTGACCCACCTGGCACAGCATAGGGCTCTGATCCCTGTGGATTAAGCACATCATGGCTCCTGACCTGCCTCCTGGTGCTCCCACTGTGCCTGTGCTGCAGCACTGTGCTCTCTCCTTCCACAGGCTGGGCCTCGATGGCATGAAGATGCAGGTGAAGTGCTGTAGGAGTTCACCTGTGACTGAAGGGACCCTGGTGTGCTGGGGCAGCCCATGGAGTAATGGGATAGCGTGTTCATCCCAGACCTGAGCTCCTGGAGTCTCACCCCTGGTGCCTGGTGGCCTTCTCTGTCTCACTGCCACTTCCCCTGGCTGCACCAGGAGGGAATAATGTCTGTCCTGCTAGTTTGCCTCCCTGTGGCTGTGAGCTGGGGGGCAGCTCTAGGCCTCCATTCCGTTCATCCCCACAGGTCCTGGGAGGAGGGCAGGAGAATGACAGTCCCCTGATCCTGCATGTGGGCTGGGCTCTGCTTCTCCCTGAGCCGTGGAGTCCTTAGCAGTACCTCTCCTGCCTTGGCTGTGCACAGAGCAGTCTGAAGCAGCTGTCTTATTTCCTGTTCTCTTGCTGTCCCTTGACCTGCTACGGCTGTCCTCTCTGTGCCAGCGCATCAACCATGATGCAGAGTGACATAAAACTGAGACACAGGGTGCAAGGAGCTAGTGGGGGTAGTGCAGGAGGGAGGCGCTGTCCCATAGCTGGGTCAGGCTGCTGCTAGCACCTGCCTCTCACTATCTGCTTTCTCTCTTCCAGGGCACAAATGGATCCCAGCTCTGGGATACTGCCTTTGCCATCCAAGCCTTCTTGGAGGTAATGCACCCCTCAGTGCTACATACTGCCTTGGGAAAACGGTCTCTGCTCACATCCCCAAATACCAGAACTGCTATGTCTTTCGGAGCACTGTTGTGCCAGTTCTGGCCTGGCATCCTGTGACTAAGCTGGGCAAACACGCATCTGGCTACAGCACCTTGCTGACTGTTGACTGTGCACCTCTGTTTCTAGGCAGAAGCCCAGGAAATGCCTGAATTCACCTCCTGCCTCCAGAACGCCCATGAGTTCCTCCGGTTCAGCCAGGTGAGCAGAGCTGGTCAGTGGTGTCTCATACACCTGCTGTGCAGGCTTGGCTGCTGCTCAGAACCCTGTTGGGTGCATCTATTGCCTTCTGAAGAGCTCTTCTGAAGGGCTGGGCTGTCACAGTCCTGGGGACAGTCTCCTGTTTTCTGCTCCCTGTCTTCAGGGAACCATCTTTGCAGCCTAGAGAGGACCTTGGCCAGGCCTAGGGATGTTTGGGTTGGCTGCCTGAGCTTAGAGAGGCTGGAAAACAGAAAGCTTAGGCTTGTTTGCCCTTCATCTTGGCTGGTACCGATGCATTTGAGACGCTGTTCTGCGTAACCCAGGGTCTTTGGATAGTGACTGTGTGAGCTCAGCTTCTGCTGACCAGGCCAGTGGCTCAAGGTGAGGGTCATTATCACCAGCAGCTTGGTGCAGATGCAGTCACAGGTCTTGTTCATGGAAAGCAGATGGTTGCCTGGCAGGAAAGCTCCCAGAGAGGGGACTTTAGCAACACCTGCTGAAACCAAGCCAAAAGGTGAATTTTCTTCAGCACTCCCTGCTCCAGAGATGACCTCTTCCCTGTCTGCCTCCCTCAGTGAAAGACAGGTGATGTTCAGTCCCGTATGGTTCTGCATCTGCAATGGTTTCAGCCCGTGGTCTTGCAGCCAGGCACCTTCAGGCTGCTCTCACTTGTTTCTTGTCTCTTACAGATCCCAGAGAACCCACCCGACTACCAGAAATATTATCGCCATATGAACAAGGTATGATGGCTGGGACTGGTCTCTGAAGGATACACAACTAGGGCAGGGATTTGGACAGAGGGAATAGGAATGAGGGACAGCATCTGTTCCCTTCCAAGAATAGAGTGGGTCAGGGGAAGGTGATCCTGCTCCCTAAGCCCACCTGATCTCTTTCCAGGGTGGCTTCCCCTTCAGCACACGGGACTGCGGCTGGATCGTGGCAGACTGCACAGCAGAGGGGCTGAAGGCAGTTATGCTGCTGCAGGAGAAATGCCCCTTCATAGCCAAGCCTGTGCCCCCTGAGCGCCTCTTTGATGCTGTGAATGTGGTAAGTGCTGCAAAATTTAGGGCCAAGGGACATGCAGGCCTGTAAGAGAAGTCAAGGCCCAAGGAGTTGTTAGATCTGATGGTAGATCTGGTGTTAGATCTGATTAGATCTGAGCTAGTATGAGGCCTGGTGTGGCAACACTCTTTGCTGTGATACAGAGCTGCCTACTTGACATATTGGGATGTGATGGCCCAGATTTGGCCTGCCCGTGATGGTAATTTGGGACCTGGGTTGTGTGCCAGCCTCATAGACCTGTGGGTCTGACTTTGTCCTCACAGCTGGCTTGGGGCCAGACTGGGGTGGTACTGCCCATGAGCTTGTCCCACCCCCTCTCTGCTTGTCTGGGTAGTTGCTGAGCATGAGGAACTCGGACGGAGGCTTTGCCACGTATGAAACCAAGCGAGGAGGCCACTTACTGGAGCTGCTGAATCCCTCAGAGGTGTTTGGTAAGGGGAACTGTGGGGGCTGGTTGTCCTGTCCACTGTGAAGGGACAAAGTGGCTTGGCCTCGCCATGCCCAGTGGGTGCCTGATGTGGGATCAGTGTGTCCTGGGTCCAAGGGAAAGGCTGGCAGTGGCTGGGGCTATGGCACTGATACCCTTCACCTGCTGGCAGGTGACATCATGATTGACTACACATATGTGGAGTGCACATCAGCTGTCATGCAGGCACTGAGACACTTCCAGAGCCAGTTCCCTGACCACCAAGCCCTGGAGATCAGGTGAGGCACTGAGATGAGAGATGGACAGGGGAGAAGACAGGCTCGCTGTCCCAAGCTGCTTGCCATGGCTTTCTGAACAATGTCGCTGCCTGTCTGCATGCTCTTGCCTCTTCTGCTCTCCAATAATGGGACCCATCTAAGCCTCAGAGGGGTTGTGTCAATGAAGCAGACACTGAGTTTGAGCTGCTTTTGAAGTGGGTGGCTTCTTTCCTGTCCAGGGAGACTCTGCAGAAGGGCCTGGATTTCTGTCGTAAGAAGCAGCGAGCAGATGGATCCTGGGAAGGGTAAGCTGTGTTCCCAGCCCCCAGTTTTCCTCTGGCTGCCCCAGTGTGAGAGGGATCATAATGCCAATCATTCCTGGCTGTCAGGATCTGTGGGAGGGGATGTAGGGGCTGATCTTCCTCTAGTTGCTGTGCTTTGCTCAGTTACTCTCCCTCCAGCCCAGGTAGAGCAGGTACATTGAGCATTGCATAAGACCCAGAGAAGCCTGGGGTAGCTCCAGCTCCTGTTGTCTCCTGCTGACCCCTGAGTTAGCTGGGAGCAGGTGCTGGTGGGACTGGGCATGGCTGTGCCATAGGGGAAGGCAGGCTGCAGCTCTGTGCCTGGCTCTGCTCTTCTGTGAACACAGCCATGTCGCAGCCTGCCTCTCCCTGGGGCCTCGCACCCCTGACAGTGCTGCTCTCCCCTTTTCCTAGGAGCTGGGGGGTTTGTTTCACCTACGGCACCTGGTTTGGTCTGGAGGCGTTTGCCAGCATGCAGCACACGTACCACGATGGGTGAGAAGGGGATGTCTGGCTGCCTTGCCCCTACCAACTTCCTGGGCCAGGGAAGGACCCTGTAGTGGGGCTGGTGGATGCCCTGGCTATGCATGGACTCTCCTGCCTCAGGGAGTGCTCCTCCCAAATCCTGTGCCTCCAATAAAGCCAGGGCACTCGCTCCTTGACACTCAAACTCTTGGGGCAGTCTCAGCTATGGACACTGCTTCTCTTTGCAGCTGAGAATTGTGGGAGTCCAAACACCTCCTGTCCCCAGTCTTGATTCTGTGCCCCATCCTTACAGGGCTGCATGCCGAGAGGTGGCCCAGGCGTGCCAGTTCCTCGTCTCCAAACAGATGGCAGATGGCGGGTGGGGAGAGGATTTCGAGTCCTGCGAACAGCGCACGTATGTGCAGAGTGCTGAGTCGCAGATCCACAACACCTGTTGGGCCCTGCTGGGGCTCATGGCTGTCAGGTAGGAGCAGCCCCACCTGGCGCCAGTGCTAAGGGAGAAGGGAGATGCAGGCTGGCTTAGGTGGCCTTGTGCCTGGCTGGTTTTGATCATGACTACAGGCCTTCAAGCCTGGGAAAGTGTTGCCATATTCAAAATGTCTGGTGTCCTGGGGTTATGGGGACCCCTTCCAAAACGCTCAGCATGCCTGGGACAAGCTCGGGGCAGCCTGGAGGTGGTTGAGTTCCCCAGGCACATGGATGGGGGTTTGCAGATGGTTTGGATAAGAATGCTCATGTCTCCCTTATGCTTTGCAGGTACCCTGACATCAGCGTGCTGGAAAGGGGCATTAAAGTGTTGATGGATAAGCAGCTGCCCAACGGGGACTGGCCTCAGGTACATCTTTAGTCTTTCCAAGGTGTTCCTGAACACACTGCAGTCCCCTGTCACTCATACTGCTCTGCTCTCTGCTTGTCTCACAGGAGAACATTGCTGGAGTGTTCAACAAGTCCTGTGCCATCAGTTACACCGCGTACCGCAACGTCTTCCCCGTCTGGGCGCTGGGGCGGTTCTGCCGGCTGCACCCCGACAGCCCTCTGGCTGGGCAGCTGCGAGCCAGATCCAGACCCTCAGCTGGGGCAGAGCAGGAGGAGCAGGGAGCCCTGTCTGCTTGAACCTGGGACGTTGGGGATGCCATGGCCTTGGACTTGTTTTGGATCCTGGGATGGGGCTAAGGGGGTGTGTGCTGGATGAGATATATCAGTGCTGATCTCAGCACATAGACTGCTGCTTCTGCCAGGGAGGGGTGCTGCCCTGGTGCTGCAGAGCCTCTTCTTGCTGTAGAACCCCTTCTAAACATTCCCTTTCTAAGGTTTTTCCCAGGTATATTCTCCATCCCCAGATGGGGAGTGAAGTGCCTTTTCAGACCATTTTGAAGATCTGACAAAGCTGCCAAGGCTGTGTTGTGTTCCACATCTGGACAGATTCTCATCCTGGGTAGAGTGAGGCTGCCTTTATCCTCCCAGGCTGTCTGTCTGTACCAAGAGCATGGGATCTGGGGCCTCCCCTGTGCCCAGCATCATGGTGGGGGGCACTGCACAATCCTTGCTGAGCTGCCTCCATGCTGTGGATGACAGTGACAGCTTTTGAAGTGCTCTCTCTGCTCTGGAGCCTGTGCTATGAGGTGAAGGGCACTTGTCCTCCCCCAGACGTGTGGGAAAAAGGAGTGCTTTGCTTAATTTTCTTATTGTTCTGTCCCCTAGCTGGTGGCACCTAGCTTCCACAGGTGAAGTCACCACCATCATTCCCACTTTGGAAAAGAGGCGGTTGAAGCAGAAAGCCCTGAGGTGGTTGGCACCAGGGCACAGCCTGAGCCCCAGGGCTCCAGCCTTACCCCAGCTAAGGCCATGGTGTCGTGGGGCATTCTCAGTTCATTGTCAGAGCTGGAAGTCAGGTTAACTGATGGGATAATAAACTGCTAAGGGTGATGCAAGAGGAACTTCACTGTGTTCTTCTCCTTACTGTCTGCCAGTGTGTGTCCCAGGCACAGGGGAGCTGGCACAGCAGCCTCCTGTCTCTTGGCTTGGGTTGCTTGTCCCCAGAGGTATGGGCACCATCTCCACCAAACTATGCTGGGAGCCTGTGCCTCCTCTAATGCTTTTGGCTCCAGAAAAATATAATCAAGGAAGCAGCTGACTAAAGGGGAACAATCTCTTCCCACATCCTCTGCTTACACTCATGCAGATAGGCCAGAGAGAACAGCTTATTTAAGCAAATTCACCTCAGACTGTGCTGTTTGCCTTTTTCAAATTCTGCACATCTTTACACCTGTCTATGATATTACTCTGCATTTAAATTTCTTCTTGCTGAAACTGAATTATTGAAGTACCACATGGTGATGTGTCTTAAGAGGACATGGCTGTGTGGATTTCACCTATTGTTAAAATCTGCTCCAAGCTGCAATTTTGGATTGAGCACATGCAGGAAAGATCAAATAGATAAAGGATATATTCAGTCTAATTCTTGTTTGATGGAAACTGCTTCTTCTGGCAGTCCTCTGACACTCATCCCAGGGATCTCCCAGAGTGTTTTGATCTCTGATTTCAGAGATCCCAGGTATCAACACCAGAGTATTCCCAGGATGCTACCTGAGGTGGTTTTTCTCTTTTTGAAAAACTCTCAGCTCTGGAATCTCTGCAAGACTCGTCCCAGGCATCTGGAGTGTTTTGGTCTATGGTTTTGGTACCTGAGGTGCAGGTTGGCAGCCACAGACTCCTCCAAGAAAGCTTCCTGAGATTATTTTTCTGTTTTGGTGGAAATCTGTTTCTGTTACTCAGAAGTTGTAGCACACAAAAAGAAAGATACAAATGTAGACTGTTTTTTTCAAGGAATAAAACGAGAACCAAAACTTAGCAATGACCATGGTGATCCTAAGCACTGTCTCTTGGGATGATGCCATCTGCCTTGTCCCACATGCACTTCCAGTGCCATGGGACACTTATGAGAAGGCAAGTGATCATCAGGGGTCTGTATTGCAACTGGTACTGTTAATATTTTTATCAATGACATAGATTAAGGTATTGAGTACACCCTCAGCAAGTTTGCAGATGACACCAAGCTGAGGGTGCAGTGACACACCTGAAGGACTGAATGTGATGCAGAGGAACTTGGACAAGCTCGAGAAGTGGCCCATGGGAACCTCATGAGATTGAACAAGACCAAGTGCTGGTGCTGCACCTGGGTCAGGGCAAACCCCAGCATCCATCCAGGCTGGGGGATGAAGGGATTTAGAGCAGCCCTGGCAAGGAGGACCTGGGGGTGCTGGTGGGTGAGAGGCTGGATATGCCCTGGCCATGTGTCCTGGCACCTGGAAAACAACCATGTCCAGGGCTTATCCCACAGTGTAAGCAGCAGGAGAGGGGAGATTCTGCCCCTCTGCCCCACTCAGGTGAGACCCCACCCACAGTGCTGCATCTGGCCCTGGGGTCCAACAGCAGAAGGATGTGGAACTGCTGGAGCTAGTCCAGAGGAGGCTGTGGAGATGCTCCAAGGGCTGGAATATCTCTGCTATGGAGACAGGCTCGGAGTGCTGGGGGGGTTCACCTGGAGAAGAGAAGGCTCCAGGGAGACCTTAGAGCCCCTTCCAGCAGCCCCTAAAGGGGCTCCAAGAGAGCTGGAGAGGGACTTTGGACAAGGGCCTGGAGTGACAGGACAAGGGGGAATGGCTTCCCACTGACAGAGGGCACGTTGGATGGGATACTGGGAAGAAATTCTTCCCTGTGAGGGTGGTGAGGCCCTGGCACAGGTTTCAAGAGAAGCTGTGGCTGCCTCATCCCGGGAATTGTTCAAGGCCAGATTGGACAGGGCTTGGAGCAACTTGGTCTAGTGGAAGGTGTCTCTGCCCATGGCAGGGGGTGGAATGAGATGTTCTTGAAGGTCCCTTCCAGCCCAAGCCATTCCATGATCCTATAACTCCGTGACTTCATGACCTACCTGCTGCTGGGTGTGGGGCACTGCCAAGCAATGGGAGATGCAATGGGAAAGCGATGGCACAAAGAGGGCCATGTGCATCCCAGGCTCCAGTTCTTTGAGGAGCTGAACGAGGAAGGAGGCGGCTGACTGCTCACATCTACACTACACTATCCCCTTTGGGCAGGAAGGCTGCTGAGCTCCCAGGACATGAGACTGCTGGCTAACCAGCCCTACATCCTACTTAACCCACCCAACAGCACCCTATCTAACCCACCCTACAGCATCCCCTCTAGGAGAAAGGCTTCTGTCCTCCCGGGACAGAAAGAAACTGCTGGCTAATCACCGCTTTGACCCTACAGAAACCCTTCTGGGCAGGAAGGCTCCTGTTGCCCTAGAACAGGCACTGTGGTTTTGGGCAGGGAGGAAGAGGAAGGAGGAGGAGGCTACTGGCTAACCCAGTAGCTGCCTGTTCTACCCAACAGGATGCCTTTCAGGCAGGAAGGCTCTTGTTCTCCCAGGACACGAACTGTGTTTTCGGGCAGGGCAGCAGCCAGGGACACAGCCTGTACCAGCTGCTGGATTCTGCCATTGAGGGCGAGGCTGACATCAACTTTGTGAAAGTTGAAAGTTGTAAAAGTCCTGTGAAAACTCCTGCAGGCCATGCTGGAGCAGCAGGTGCTTCCCCACCAGACAGCCCCTGCTTGATGTCTCCCCACTTCCTGAGCAGCACTTGCCATTGTCCTCCCTTCCCAGGCAGCAGTTGAACCTTTGGCAGTGACTCTTTGCCGCTCGGATGGGATTCCGTGCAGGCAGGGAGCCTGCCTTGGACAGGACATGCTGGGTCCATCCCTGCTGACCTGGGCTGTGTGATGGGCTCCACCCCAGGGCAGGATTGGGGGTCCTAGGCCATAGGGCCGTGCTAGGGTCTCTGCAAGGAGACAGGCAAAATGAACACAGAGCAGTCCACCATGGGACAGGACATAAGGAGGATGCACCAGGTGCTTGGCCAGCTGAGCTGCCACCAGTGCTCCTGGGAAGGAGCTGGACCCTCACTCCATCCTTGTCCTTCCCTTTGTTGCCCTGTCACCCCTGCCCTGTAGACCAGGGTGGTGTCACCTTTGGGCTCTTACGGGGTAGTAGAGTGTGACTCTGTGAAACAGGGTCTTGCGGGACAGGGGCTGGGGACAAGGTGGGGGGACCTGGGTCTGCCCTTGCTGCTGCTCTTCCTGTGCCCATCAAGCTGCTCCCACTTGCCTCCTTTTTCCAGGAGCGCTATTGGGTCTTGTCTGCCTCTGCTGAGCTCCCCACTTCAGCCACAGACACCCACAGGTAAAGTCCAGAGTTGGAGATGAAGGGACCAGGTATGCAGCTGATGCCTAAAAGGCTAGCCCAAAAACTGAGGCCAGGCAGGAGTAAGGGAATAAAAGGTGGGTATTTATCTGAAGGGCCTTCAAAGGTACATTTAGGGCAGGCAAAGCCCCCTCCTTGGGGCATCACCCAAAATGGACGACGAGTCACGAGTTCTCCACACTTTTATAGACTTGGTCCATTCACATATCAGAAGATTTACCAATTAAAACTTTACAATTTCCCCCTAGCTTGCTCCCCCCCCTGCTTTAGAAGCTTGGGTCTGGGCAGCCCAAATAGCCTTGGTGAGTACAGAGTGGTAGTGTTATGTCTATAGAGAACAGCAACCAATGAGATATAAAGCATACACGCCAGACAATGCAGGATTTGAAAAATATAAGGGTTAAACCTAAGGCATCACAGCCAGCAGCCAGGACTGGAGTCAAGGGACACAGTCTGTTTCCCTGAGGACCCAAACAGGAATGCAGAGAGCACCAGGGACCCCTGAGAAGTGGGCAGGTGTCCCCTCAGATGTGATCTGGTGCCTGTGTCACCACCCCATGAATGCAGTCAGGTTCCACCACCATTAGAAGGGGACACACCCAGCATCTCAGGACACCCAGACCACCACCCCAGGGATGCAGCCAGCATCTCCACAGACCCAAGAAGAAGGAGCAGGGTTTCAGCCAAGTTTCCCAGCATGAGACCCAGCCTTCCTGGTGCTGAGAAAGCCCACGCTGCAGACACTCCCAGTGCTCTGGGGACACAGAGGGATGCCACAAGCCAGGTGGCATGGGGACACCCTGCAGTCAGAGCCTGGCCCTGAGGGCAAGACCCCCTGACTGACAGCATGTCCCCTTGGACCATGTCCCTCTAGGCCAGGAGAGCATCATCAGAGAGCTGGACCAACTGCAGAGCCAGGTGTTCTCCCTGCAAGGCCTGCTGGGTGAGAAGGACAAGGTAAGCTGGCAGCAGTCCCAGAGGGATCTGCAGTGATGGCAGAGGGGGTGTGGGCAGGGAGGAGGCAGCTGAGGGGAGCCTGTGCTGGGACAACACAGGGTCCCTGTCCTGACTCTGCCACCACCACCCATCCCAGATTAGGCAGCTAGAGGATGCTGTTGGAAAGCTGAGGGAGGATGGAGCCATGTGGAAAGCCGATATGAGCAATCAGCTCTCCCTGCAGCTGTGGTAAGAGGATGGGAGATGGTTTTGTACCCCATGGGGCTGCAAAGGGAGTCCAGTAGTGCTGGGAGCATCCCAGTTGGGGGGCAAGAGACAACACCTGAGTGGCCCTGTGCAGGCAAAGTCTGCCCCATCCCCATCTTGCTGGCCAGGTCCATACTGCAGGAGACAACAGGAGCTAGGAGAGCTGGGAGAGATGAGGAAGAGCATGCTGGATCAGCTGGTGCCCAAGAGGGCTGACCAGCTGCAGGAGCAGGTGAGGTCCTGGGGCAGCACTCCCACCACCCACCGGCTTGGAGGGGTGCTCCTGGCAAAGTTCCTGACCACACCTCCTGGCTTGATGGAGCCCCTGAGCCCCCACAGCACCCAGGTCTGTTGCTGCATCTGTCCCATGTCAGAGCTCATTCCTTCTCCCCTCCGGCAGGTGGACAAAATGATGGCAGTGGTGGGGAGCATGCAGCAGGAGCAGGAGAAGGCAGCATGCTCCAGGTGCAGCTCAGACACTGGCATGAATGTTGGGGAGCTCCTCCAGTGCTATGAAAAGCTCCAGGAGCTGGCAGATTCCCTGGAGTCACGGCTGCCCATAGTGGGCAAGTTGAATGTGGGGAGGCAGATGAGGCAGCCAAACCAGGTAGGGAGATGGCAGCACAGGGGGCTTGGGTGGGGCTGCCATGACCGCCCTGCTGCTTGGGCTTTGCTGTGCCATGGGAGAGCCTCTCTCTGCCCCCAAATTGGCTTGGACATATTGGCATCTTGGAAGGAAATTAAAGCCTTGATGCAACTGTCCTTCTGGCACTAAGGGTCCATGGCCACAGTCTGAGTAACCTGGGTCTGTCTGTGCGGGGCAGCTGGGCCTTCTTGCATGGCAGCACCTTGTCATCCTCCCTGAAGCAGGACAAGGAGCTGCTGCAGTGCATCCAGGCCATAGTTGTGCACCTGCAATGGGAATGCAAGTGGCTCAGCTCTGTCACAAGGAGCCTCCTGCAAGACTTTCAAAAGAAGCAGAAAGATATTGAGGTGGGTGGCTGAAACCCTTGCAGTGTCAGAGCATACCCCAAGCCATGGACTACAAGGGATCTATCCCTCTGCCAATCCATGTGGGTTCAAATTGCCTTTCCCAGGTGTTTCTTTTTTTTGGTGGGAGGGAGTAGTGGGTGCTCATCTAGGCAGGAGGCAGTTCCATCTGTGCTGCAGTGTCATGGGATGTTTTCTGTGTTGGAAAGCTCTGTTCCAGTCCCTGGAGAAGCTGAAGAAGGACAAAGCAGAGGAGCAGTACCCATTGCTGACAATCAATGGGGTACAGTTTTGAGGGGCTCTGGTGCCAGACCAGGGGGTTCCAGGTAGGGTGACAAAATGCCCCTTGTCCCTTGGGGGCAGTGTGGCAAAACTGGCCTAGAGGGAGGGAGGATTTCCAGACCAGCTGTGGTTCCCTCGACATGTCCCTCTGTCTTCCCTCCCTTTGGCTGGTGGGACCGACCCAGCAGGGGTGATGGGACAAGCAGGGTCACACCTCCCAGAAAGGGACACAATCCCGCTGGCCCTGCCTGTCACTCCTGCACCCTTTCCTCACCACTCTCCTGCCTTCCCCTGCTAGAAAGCTGACAAAGCAGCCCTGGGCAGCAAAGTCAGTTGCACCTGGTTTGAGGCATGCATAGACTGGCTAGAGGAGAGAATGGGGGAGATGCTGAGCCAGGTGTTGGGCCAGGAGCAGCGCTGGCACGAGGTGCAGAAGCAGCTCAGTGATGTGATGCACAGCAAGGTGAGAGTGCCTTGTCCTGCCGTGCAAAACTGGCACCTTGAGGGCTTGGCAGCCTGAGGCAGCATCCCTCTGAGGATTCTCTCCTGGCTTTTCCCTGGGGACCATGTCCCATCCTGGGGCAGCTGGCTGAGGTGTGCATCTGTCCACAGCTAGACAGCCTAGAGCTGGGGCCTCTCCAAAAGCAGGTGGAGACAACCTGGAAGAGCATCAAGGAGCTCAAGGAGGGGATGAAGATGAAGTATGATGATGTTGCTGGGATTAAGAAATGACTGCGGTGTGGACAGTGATGGCTTTGGGGATGGTAATGGCCTGCTCCCTCCTGCCAGTGCCTGTCTGGTATCAAACCAGTATAACCACCAAAAAAACCATGGGGATGCTGACAAAGCATCTGCACCTTTTCCTCCCACCGGTAGCAGGTTCCCCACATGAAAGGAGACAGGAAGAGGGGGCACCTGCAGGACGGAGCCCTCCTGAACCAAAACTGGGGTGTGGATGCAAAGGCTTCCAGAAGCAAGTGTGGGGGATGGTGTCTCATTCCCCAAGCAGGGGTGCAACACGTGGTGCCCCAGAGCTGGGTTGTGACCTGCCCTCCTGGCAAGGCACAGGGAGTCGTTATCACAGCAATTAAACCAGTGCGAGGGCTGGCTGCACAGGCACCTGTGTCCTTCACCTCGCATCAGCCAGTGGGCTGGGACCATGCTGGGGAATGAGGGAGAATCCAGGCTCGGAACCTTGTGATTCTTCCTGCAAATGGTGTGGCTCCTACAGGGACGTGCCCAGCACCATCCTGCTGCCTTGCAAGCCGGCAGTGCTGCATCCCCCCAGGAGCTTACCCAGACGTTTTCTCCCCGACTTAGGCAGGTGCTGGCCCCTTACAAGTGCGTGTCCTGTGACCGGAACCTCAACATGCAAGCTCCTGGCCCGTGAGTAGCATGTGGCACAGGTGACATCAGGGGACTGCGTGGGTGAGACTGGGGGAGGTGGATGCTGGCAGTGCCCTACTGAGCCAGGCATGAGGGTGTCTGCCTGGGGGGTCTGACCTTGCTGAGTCCCCTTTGCAGCCCTGCCCATCCGCGGTGGGGTGGGGACCCCTCCCCAAGGGGTATAAGCCAGGGAATGCCGTGGGGTACAAGCCTGGGGTGTTGGGGTGCTGCCTAGAGGAGGGGTGGGTCTTTTGTCCTGTCACCCGCCCGAAACTCCTGCCCTCCCCAGTCACATCGAGACTGTCCCACACTTACCACCATTTCCCCTCAGTCTCACTCAGCACCCCCATTTGTGCTATTCTCTTCCTGCCTACCTCTTCGATTTAATCTGCATTCAAGTTCCAGACCTTAGTAAATTCAGTCATGTAAACAGCAGCTGCTTGTCATCATGGTTTAGTGTGTTCTGTAAAAACTATTCTTAATCTGTGATCTACCATGTCTTGAAAAGCTGATCATGGAGCACACTTCAGTTTTTGCTTTTCAGAGGTCCCACCCTTTGAGATCACAACCTATGTCTAAGCAGTATTAATCTTTGTTCCCAAAACTGAAACATTGGTGCACCTGCTTTTTACATGTATTTCTACTCATCTGATATAAATACACTTTGTTTAGAAGGCTAAGCACCCAGGTTGGCACCTGCAGTCCATTTAATAAAGTGAAAAAAAATCCTGGTTATTATATGTTGTAATTTGGGTAAGTCTGGACAGAAATAGCCATGTATCCTATTGCTGGCCCTTTGATCAGAACAAGAAGGTTCAACCTGTCTGCCCTATAGCAGGATAGACAGCCTCAGCTTGGGTAAGCATGATTTTTTTTGCTGGAACTGTGTGATCCTGCTGGATGGGCAGCAAAACAAGCTGTGTGCAATGATAACAGCAGTTATTTGACCTCCCAAACTATGGGGCCAAAGGGCAGCTTGGATGAAGAGCTGGTTCATTGCTATATGCTTTTCTGTGGGGATAGCAGGTACCCTGTGTGTCACTGAGGGCACATGCTGGACACTGAGGGGTGGCAGGTGCCCTGCATGTAACAAAGGAGATGTGTGTCCCTGAGGGGGTGGCAGGTGCCCTGCACGTCACTGAGGGAATGTGATGGACACTGAGGGAGAGGTGGATGACGCAAGTGATAGTGAGGGGATATGAGTATCACTGAGGGGACATGAGGGTCCCTGAGTGGGCAGCAGGTGCCTCATGTGTCACTGAAGGGACGTGACTGTCACTAAAGGGAAAGAGGATGCCCTGTGTGTTGCTGGGGGGCCTACGTGTCACTAATAGGGAGGTGAGTAACCCTTGTGTTGCTGAGGGGACACGAGGGACATTTGAGGGGGAAGCGGGTGCCCTGTATGCAGCTGAGGGGGCCATGAAGGTCTCTGGGGATCATGTGGGTGCACTGCATGCTACTGAGGGGATAGGAGGATCACTGAGAGGGAGGCGGGTGGCCGTCCTATTGCTAAGGGTACATCAGGGTCACCGGGGGGCCGTGAGGGTCGCTGAGGGGAGGCGGACACGGCCTGAGGGACACGGGCAGGGGCGGGGGGAGCCCCGTGCGGCGCTGCCGCCGCCGCCACCGCGCCCTCAGGTGGCGTTTCCCGCCCAGGAGCGGGCGGCCCCCCCCGCCGGTGCCCTCAGCCGCGGGGCGGCAATTCGAACCCGCTGTGTCCGCCTGTCTCGGCGCGGCGCCCGCCGGGCTTCCAAAAGCCCTGTTGGGGCGTCGCCCTGGAGCAGCCCAAGGGCTGAGGCACACACAGGAGGGCGGAGCCAACCTGGTCGCTGGATTGCGCGGTACTTCAAACTGTGAGGGGAAAAGCTGAAGTAGCTCAGAGCGGGCAGGAAGGATTTAATGGGGGAGGGACGCTGGAATTACCTGGCGCCACCTGTAGGGCACAGAATGAATATTTTGGAGGTAAAGTTGAGGTAATCGCTGGACCGTGGGAATAAAATCTGAGGTGTTTTGTGGAGGATATGTGGCGGACATTTTGGCGGGAAACTCTGAGGTGATTTCTCGAGGACCGTTTCGGGGGGAAAGTCTGAGGTAATTTGTAGAGGACAGGTAGAGAAAACTTTGTCATGAAACCTGAGGTAATTTTTAAGGCACAGAAGGAACATTTTTGGGGTGAAATCTCAAGTATTCTGCGGGAAACTGAATGAATATTTTGGAGGCAAAACCGAAGCTAATGTGTACGGAACAAATAGGGGACATTTGTGAGGGAAAATCTGAGGGGAATCGGTAGGGGTCAAAAAAGGACATTTTGGAGGTAAAATCCAAGATAAACAGCAGGTGGCAATTTGGGGATTAAATCAGAGCTAATTTAGAGGGGCAGAAGGGGATGTTAAAAAGGGAAAATTTGAGACAATCTCTAGGGAATAGAACATTTTGGAAGGAAAATGTGAGGTAATCTGTACGGACCAGGATGAGCATTTCAGGAGTAAAATCTGAGATAATCCATATGGGATATTTTGGAGGAAAAATCGGAGGAAATCTATAGGTGACCTTTCAGAGGGAAAACTTGAGGGAGTCTATAAGAGACAATGAACATTTTCAGGGTAAAATCTTGGGTCACCTGTAGGACACACCTCGGGGTCATTTTGGAGGGAAAAACGGAGGTATTCTGTTGAGGGGGCAGAGATGAAAGTTTTGACAGAAAACCTGAGGTAATTTAGAGGAAACAAAATTGCATTTTTTAACGGGTGAATCTGGGGTGATTCAGAGAGGAACAATGAGTATTTCTGAGGGAAAGCCTGTTGTAAAACAGGCGACAGGAGCAGCATTTTTAACAGAAAATACGGGATAACTTAGAAGGAAACAAATTTTTAGCTGAACACCTGGTTAATTTATGTGACCTATGAAGGCGACAGACACTTGTGAGATGCAGGTGAATCTGCTTTATTGCAAAGCACAACAGTATTTATACCCTTGTTCCAAATGCTATTTTAAATCACAAGCTTAAAGCCAACTATCAGTTCCTTAATAAGTCTATCACCTTAACATTTTCTTTTATCCTTTCTTCAAGTCATGGGGTATCAGAGTGGGGAGTTTTCTGGTTCATTCCTGTTCTGGTCACTGAGGTTTCTTGGTCAGGAGCCAGGCAATATTGGCCGGGATTGGGATGTTCATGACTCAGCAGGTTTTGCTTATGTAATGCTTTCTTTGACCCTACAAATTTAGAAGGATACTGTTGCAGGCAGAGTGGGAGCATCAGATAAAATTTCTTAGAAAAGCCCTCCTGTTGAGTACCGAGGTGCTTTCTAAAATCCTCGGAGAGGAAGGTGGGTGCGTCTGAATCCAATCTTAGCCCCCAAATGTTTTCCATGGTTTATGCCCAAAAGGTTTTATAAGTCTAACTGAACCTTGGTATGACTTTCTCCATAAGGATTAATGACATTAAATAAAACACATTCAAAATATACTATGATTTATGACCATGATACAAAAAAACCATAATCAGAATTACTTACTGAATAGTATAGGAGTTTAAAAAAACGATTGCAGTATAAGACACAGTTCTAAAGCAATATTGAAGTACTTATGTTAAAGCTAGAAAAGAGAATTATCGAGAAGAATTAATGTTACTTATGGATACAAATGACGGTGCTGACTGGCCTGAAAGCAGGGTGCAGGTATGGGAGCCTTTGTGCTCCCTCACCTGGCAGCCTAGCAGAGAGTGCCCCCGAAGTGGAGAGAAGGAGCCTCCGTGGGCCTTCTGGCCGGAGGGCCGTCCTGTAAATCAGGGCAAATGGCCTGGAGTCCTGTGTGCTTTGCAGTCTGGGCAGCAGCTGGAGACCCCTGTAAAAGCAGGGGTGCCGCCTCTTTGGCTGCTGCTTTACGTGCCCAGCTTCATTTGCCCAGAGGGCCTGGCTCCCAGCAGTGGATGGCACTGCGCCAGGTGTTGCACTGGTGAGACAAGCTGAAGTTTGAGGGTTGTGTGGACCTAGGGGTTCTGTGGCTGGGCAGCTGTGGGTTTGGG
>VZRZ01000603.1:670-82422 GCA_013398175.1 Climacteris rufus
GGCAGGGACTGTCCCCGCCCAGGGGGACAGCTCATTCGTTCCTGTGCTGTGTGCAGACAGCCGACTCGCTGACCGGTGCACCTGTCAATCATTGTAATCCTCCACAGTGATTGGCTCTCTCCCGACTACCCCTTCCCTCGCCTCTGTACTATTAAATGCCCCTGACCTCCATTTTGGCTGTCTTTTACCACACTCCATGCTCCAGTAATAAAACCCTGCTGGCAATAAGCAGAAAAGAACCCTTTCTCATCTCTACTTCCCTGCTTAAATTAAACCACTGTGTGGGAACTCTGTGGGAGCTCTGATGCACGGCTCAACTCTGTTCATTCAGAGGCTGGATGAAGCCGAAGTTGCTTTCTTCAGGACACGAGACTGCTGCTAAAGGCTCCGAGTTACTTACACTTTTGTATACATACAGAGAAAACACTGAGTGTGAAAGCTCCTATTATAGTCAGTGACCACTTAGACCCAGTAAGGAAGCATCTAAGGCTTGATTTAGTTTCTCACACAAAGGTGCATGATACCACGTATGATAAAAATTTGCTTAGGTCAAGTAGGACAGACAGCTCTGCCAGCTTTGATGGAAACTTCCTTGATGAATTCCAGTAAAATGAAAAGTTTAAAAATCACGCTATTTTTAGTTTATTCATTGCTTAATACTCTTTTGCTTAGCAGTACTCAATTTTCACACTGACATAAAGCCCTTGGCTTTTACTCCCTAATTTATTCTCTAGAGAGTCATATAAGTGCCCTGCAAAGCTAAAAGTTCATTTCATCTTTCTTTAATTGCACATTAATTTCATGTAACTTTTACAAGAACATCATTGAAAAGCAAGATAATTTGACCTATTCTTTTATAATTAAAGAACTAAAAATGCTAGAAAAAAAAAGTTGTTGAAGTTCTCCTTTTATTAATGAATTAGTCTTTTAATCAATTATACGTTTAACTTGTCATTTAAAATTATGATAATTATAGGTTAACTTTTCAATTTAGTTGGTAATCTGCTAATTCTTATATAATAAATGTATTAATTAAAATATGTAGTGCTTTATCTTTATTTCTGTGTGACAGCTATCAACCTAAGTTGATAATTTATGCAATGCAACATCAGAGAGCAGTCACAATTATATCATTCCTTATATAGTTTAGAGACATCAGAAAGGGAGGCTAGCAGGCATAATTGCTAAGATTAAAATATTAAACTGCAGCTCTTTTCAGTAATTTACTAATCTGTAAAAATTTAACCCGAAACTTATTTTTGCTTGTTACAGTTTTTCTGTTCTCCAGGGTTTTTGTTTACCTCCCCCCCTCCCAGAACCCTACAAAAATGACATAAATTTGAATTCAGCTGTTTTAAAACATGAAGGTAGATGGAAAATTTGTAAAATACATTCTTGATACCACTGTTTAAAATAGAAGCTGTACTGACGTTGAAAGGAAATACTCAATAAAATGTTCTGCTTAAAATTAATTTACCTGTTAGTAACTTTCAATATTGTGTATGTGCACTGCACCTGTCTAGGAAAGAATTAATTTTCAATATAGCAGCTCATATGATGGTGTGTTTTAGATTTCTGACCAAAACAATAATGATAAGATACTGATATTCCATCTTTTGCTGAATACTGTTTGCAAGGCCATCTCTGCTTGTCACTGCTCCCTTCTTTCCCCCTCCTCCCAGTGAATGGATTGGTCAGTGGTCAATAGGTTGGGAGTTGAAACACCTGTGCAGATCACCTGAACTAACCAAAGAGATTTTCCATACCATGTGATTGCCACGGGTAGAAAGCGAGTAACTCGGAGCCTTTAGCAGCGGTCTCGTGTCCTAAAAGAAGCAACTTTGGCTTCATCCAGTCTCCGATCAGAGGCGAGCCAGGCATCAGAACTCCCGCAGAGTCTAGGCTTAGTTCACACACAGAGGTTTAATTTGGAAGCAAAGAGATGAGAAAGGGTTCTTTTCCGCTTATTGCGAGCAGGATTTTATTACTGGGATGGAGTGCGGTAAAGACAAAACAAAATGGAGGTCAGGGCATATTATAGGATGGAGGCAAGGGAAGGGCAGTCGGGAGAGCCAATCACTGCGGAGGATTACAATGATTGACAGGGGTGGCGGCCAGTGAGCCAACTGTCTTCACCCGGCACAGGAACCAATGAGCTGTCCCCCGGGCGGGGACAGCCCCCATCGCTGCAGCCGGGGAGCCCCTCTGATGACCCGGGGCTGCGCCATCCCAGCTGCATCGCGCAGGGTGGGGAAAAGGACCAGCTCCCACAGCCCCAGCCCGGCGGGGCCAGGCCCGGTCATAAGCCACATCCAGAGGCACTGCAACATGTGATGTCAGGCTCAGCAATAAAAAAGGAGAGAGGAAGTTTTAGGATGTTAGCCATCTTTTTATTGGGAACTGGTTTAGCATCTGTCTTGGGGTAGAGTGAGTGATTACTGTTGCATAATTTTTGTTTTCCTCTTTTCTTTTACTTATTAAATAATTTCTTCTCTATTCTTCTTTTGCTTACTAATTTATTTATTTTTAAAAATCTTGATAGAGGAGTTTATTTTTTTTTTCCCTTTTGTCTTTCTATATCCCAGAGATGGCTGGATGGGGCAAGTGCATGAGCAGATGTCTGCTGCTTAGCTGCCCATCAGGGTTAACTCTCAACAGTATGACACCTTTTTTTTTTTCTTTTCCTAAGAAAAAAATAGCTCCTGGCTATATGTTCACATCTACTTCCAACACCATGATTAAAAGGAGAGAAGAAATACAATATGTATTAATTCCTTTATAATTTTTACAGTTAATTTAAAAAAAATCTGTCCAACTTATCTTGTGATAAGTTTTCTGAAGATTTGAGACCCTTCCTTGATTAAGTTATGGGAAATGGATTATAGACTACACAGAACTGTGCAGATTTGCTCTAATCATAAGTACTTCTGAAGCCAAACGTGAGATGTGTGTGAGGGACAAATCATGCTAGTTTAGTGTTTGACTTCAATCAAGAAGAAGAATCAAGAGGAATAGTAACTGTGAAATGCTTGGTGTGATTTCCTTACCAAGCTGGCAAAAGAAATCACACATCTAGCCAAGACTCCAAAGTCTTGGCAGGTCCAAGACTCCATAAACATCTGTCTTGTTTCTGATTATCAGTTACTCCCATATCAAATTCATTATTCCTCTTCTTCTAAGCCTCTTTACACCTTTCTCCTTCCCAAACTGTTAATTTCTCTTCCCAACAGTGCCTTACCACTTTCCCATCACTGCATAAAAATATTTGTTGCAATTTATTAAAAGACCTTTTTGAGATTTGAACCTTCCATATGTTGAGCTGCAACATGTCTTTTGAAATCTTAAGTTATTTGAGAGCTGATGGACTATAGACCCTCTTATCTACTGTCCTTGTGTGCTGTAATCTCCTTGGCAGACATCTGTTCAAGTTGCTGAGAACTGTGAATAACACTTTCAATGCTGCTTTTCTCCAGGAGTAGCGGAAGCTGTGCACATGCTGGAGTAAGTATCAGGCAACACAGCACAGGTAAGAGATGACAGAAACAAATTTGAGCCCCTTATATGGAAAGCAAAAAAGCTTGCTTTAAAATATCAGCTGTATGCAAGAGTGTTTTTCTTCTTGAAGATGCACCTGAAACAACAAAACAAAACTCCAAAACACCCACATTCTAAATTAATCCCTAACTAGAATCACTAGAATCCTAGTTCAGTTTTTCAGTACTTTTTCATTTTAAGGTGCTGCTCCCCCATTGAATGGAAACAATACTTATTAACATTACTTTTTAAAAGCATTTTTAATTTCAAAGAATTATAAGTCTAAAGTCACAAATTTATCATATCTAGGGTACATTATTTATTTTCAGCATCGAGGTTCCATACGCTTTTGTTAACACCTATTTTTATTACATTTCTAAAATGTATTTAGGAAAAGAGATTAACTTTGTATCATAGAAAACATTAGTTGCAATGTTTGACAACTGTAACAAAGCATCTGGATCATATAAAAACAAACAGTTGTGGTGAAAGCACAGATGGAAATTATGCACCTCGCAGCCCCTTGTTTGGCCCCTGCCTCTCCTCCCCCACCTAGTGGAATGGGGAAGAGAATCCAAAAAAAAACCCAAAAACTTGTATGTTGAGATAAGGACAGTTTAATAATTGAAAATAAAGTAAATAATAATGGTAAATAATAATCATGATAACAAAAAGTAAATAAAGAAGTCATGCACAATGCAATTGTTCACAGCCCACTGACCCATGCCAGAGCCCCCTTCGTAAATGCAGGTCAGCTGCTCTTCGGGTAACTCCCCCCAGTTCATATATTGGGCATGGTGGTCTGTGATGTGGAATATCCCTTTGGTCAGTTCGGGTCACCTGTCCTGGCTATGCTCCCTCCCAGTTTCTTTCTCCTCACTGTCAGAGCATGAGAAAAGGGAAAGAAAGTCTCCTTGACTTAGGAGAAACACAATTTAGGAAAAACCAAAACATCAGTATGTTATCAACACCATTGTCATTCTGAATCAAAAATACAGCACTGTAACAGCCAATGAGAAGTAATTAACTCTACCCTAGCTGAAACAAGGACACAAATATTGAAACTTGATGCAAGATTAAAGAGTAAGGCACTTGTTTGCAATGTTTACATAAAGACTACAAGAAAATGAATTTTCTTTCAGTAAACACTGTTTATTGTAATGACTACTGGAGCATAAGTTTTAGGAACAATTATTTCCCGGGTCTTCCTACATGACCTTGTTGCTGAGAAGTGATCATAATATTTCAAAGGATTAAGAATTGGTTCTTGCTATATTCTGGTCACTTCACAGTGAGATAAGTGGTGAAGAAAATATTGCTTTGAAGGCAGTGTAACTCCACATGTTTAGTAGAAAGAAAGCAAACCTCATCTATCATCTTTGCAAAAGGTGCCCAAACATGGACTTCTTTGATGATCCTAGCTAGCCCCGTGGCATTGCAATATTGTACTGTTAGTCATTAGCTGCTCGTAAGAGGCTTTTACAGGCTCTGGAGTCTGTAAATAAGTTTTGCCCTCATACTAACACAACACAGCTGTAGTCCAGGCAGCTGTGTTACTTTTGTGGTTGTGTGAGAATGGCTTTACATGTGGACACTTTAATTTGTTCCCTATTCCGTGTTGTTTCCTATCACCGTAACCAAGAAAGTGCATTTGAAGTTACACTTTCTTTCTGCAAAAGGAGGCACAGCACTTACATTTTAGTTAGATCTGTTTAATAGCCTATTCTACATAAAAGATTTATTAATTACTGGGAGCATAAATTCATAGCATTGCACAATCTGGTTTTTGTTTATTTAATCTATAATTTTAATTTTAATAATATAATTTTAAAATATAATTTTAATTACACTCATGGGCAATGATAATGAAATTTAATGAAATCCTGATCTCGTTAGTGTCAAAGGAATTTTGTGATCATCTTTTTTTAAATAAGAAATTCACATACGTTAATCAGGACTTCAGTAGATTCAGATTTCCCTTTTGTTTCATTCAAAAAATTGTTGCTGAAATAATGGCTCCTCTACAATTTTTTGTCCACAAACTAGGAAAATTACTTCCTTCTTAATGGTTCTTCTTTAACAGTTTATACTTCTACAGTCATTCTTTGCCATATCTCAAAAGCATTTGAAAAAGAAAAATATTCCAAAGATAGTAACTTCATCAGAAATAGACATAGTCCAAAAAAAGTTATTTTAAAACAATGAAATTTGTGGTTATCATCTAGCTGGTGTTGATAAATAGTTCAACTTTTTTTCATAACAAGCTAGTGTAAAACTGGAGTCTCAGCAATATTTCAATGAGATTCTAAAAATATAAGTTAATTCTTGAGATATTAAAAACATAATCAGCTGTACATTGAAATTAATAATGTCTTTCCTATCTCTGGTATTTTTTTAGAGTTGTGTTACAAAGAAAATGTGAAACCTAGGGGCAAGCGAGCTGTATGTGATATTATTTGTGCAATAATAATGCTAAAAAACATCAGACTGGGCAGCTACTCAGCCCTTGCAGAACCATGTCATATCATTGCAAGTAATGTTTTATCTAGCCTTTGCCATAACATCTGCAGTGATAGTGCCTTGACCAAATGCCCTTAAGGACATTATTTCTGCAACAAATTGATCTTTAAGTTAATACACTTTTCTTATTTACTGCCACCATTTTTCTGTTCTTTGCTTTTGGCCAATGCCCCATCCTTACCATTTTCTAGACAAAATAAATCCCTTCTTTCTTTTATATAGTATTGCCCTGGAGGTACTTGAAGAGATTGATCATGTCCCTAGCATTTTCAGTTTGGTAGATGGCACTAGATCATTTAGTGTTCCTTCATATGGTTTCTTTTCTGGTTGTTGCATTTCGTTTCTTTATCGATCCTTTTGTTCCTGTAGTTTGTTCTGTCCAACTGATTATCTGTGAGAAATAGCATTGCAGATGCTGAGCAACAGACTCGTGGTGAGGACATGAAGCTTCCCTGCCCGAAGTGGAGCACTAAAAGTGCTTCTGTTAATGCTGAATGTGGTTGCTGTCCTGGGGGTGCAGATATCATAAGAGACAGATCCTGAAGATTTTGGTACCATAGCAGATGCATCCTTGGGTTATGCCATGTAGTGCAGTCCTTAATGATGGGAGAGGCACAAAATCTAGTAACACTTGAGGATCCATTTAGACTTGGAGAATTGTTTTGTGAGCTTTGCCATGGTCTACAGTGAGACATGAAATGAAAGCTATCCTGTAGACGGCATAGAGGTATTGAGGACCAGCAAGGGAAAGGTTCATGTTCATACTACAAAATGCCAGGCAGCTTTTGGTTGCAGATTCAGATTGTTATCAAATGCTTAAACTCTGTAAGAGTTCATAGGTTTTTTTAAATTCTGTTCTAATACTCTCCCATTACAGTTAACTATGCATTCAAGTGTGTTTGTGTGTGTGTGTATATATATATATATATATATATATTAAGGTAAGTCAGGGTAATAATTTCTATCTGGGCTGCTTCTGAGGGTATAAATTTGTGTCTTTTTGTAGCATGTCATGCTTTAGCATTCCTTTAGCGATGAGGCTTTCACTGTTCCTAAAAGTGAATGGGCCTTGAGAAACCAGGGCTGATATACTTCATACCCCCTCATTTGATAGCTTTATAGGTAACTAGAGGATGAAATTGGTAAGTTTACACCTTCTCTGTATATCTATGTGCTTATAGACATACTCTCCTCATGTATCATTCTAATGTAGACAGTGCTGAAATTACTTACAAGATGTCTTAGAAATCTCAGCCACTGTGCTATATAGTAGACTTTGTTTCTTTATGTGATTGTTTTTTTCTTTTCTTTTCTTTTCTTTTTCAAGTGTGTGCAGCTGAGATGTTGACTATAATTATACTGAGTACAAGCATGAATATTTACATCTAAACAGAAAATAATCTCCTGAAATTCAAGGGAGATGTAACACTTTCATGGCAGCATCACAAAGAGAGTAGGTAGCAGAAATCTTGTTTCAGCTGCCACACTTTGTAGCACTGCTTTCACCTTGGATTCGTTTCTAGCAGTTGACTGCACCTGCACTCATCCCAAGGGGCTGATTCCATGCCAAGCATGCCAATGGCTCATGTGCAGGGCATCACTCATAGCTACATCCTCCCAGACCAGACTTACTGTATTCATGCTACATAGCACACATTTCTGGCTCTCTGTATGCCTATGTCACCCATGTAATGCCTATGTCACCCTAAGACAAAACAGTCATTTTTTTGTGTGCTTTCTCAGGTCAGGGTGTTGGAAATATGGTGTACTGCAGTCCTCAGTGTGAGAATTTTAAAGTGCAAAAGTGCATGTGAGGGTAGCTTCTCCTTTGAAGGGTCCTGAGGGCAGGCAGGAATGTTTACAGGTAAAAAACCTGTGGAAATTGTGCTAGAGGACTGTGCAAGGCAAAGGAAGCAAATCTGATGCAATCATGTCTACAAATAATCCCTGGACCAAGCTTTCCTCACAACTATACACAAGTTTTCCTTTGGAATCATTAAATTGGTTTAGAGAGATTCATGTAGCAGTGAAAATTAGGAAATGAAGACATAAGAAGTAAACCAGGCAACAAAGCTATTTTGTTTACATATAGGTATTTGCTGAACATGGTTTAAGAGGTTAGGTCTTCACTCCTTATCTCATAAAATTATATTGCACAGTTTTCTCATTTGTAGACTGGGTTGCAAAGCATAGTTTCACATATATCAAATTGTTTTACCATGTGTGATGGTTTGACTCTGGCTAGGTGCCAGGTGCTTACTAAGTTGCCCTATAGCTCCCTCCCCCAGAGGGACAGGGAAAGGATAAGATGAATCAGTGGGTTGAGATAAGGCAGTTTTTATTGAAGCTACAGAAAAGCAAAAGCAGAGTCTGCGTGTGCATAAGCAAAATAAGGAGAAGTCAATCTCTACTTCCCATCAGCAAGCGATGTTCAGGCACGTCCCGGGAAGCAGGGCCTCAGCACGCGTAGTGGTTCCATCAGAAGGCAGACATTACAGAATGCCCCCCCCCCACCTCGGCTTTTATATCTGAGCTGACGTCATATGGTATGGAATATCCCTTTGGTTCCTCTGGGTCAGCTGGCCTGCTTGTTTTCCCTCCCGAGGTCTTGCCCACTCCCTGCCCCTTGATGGGGGAGAATGTTAGAGGGACAGTGCTTCTCAGCAGTAGCCAAAACACTGCTGTGTTATCAACTGAAGCACAGCACTAGCAGGGCTGCTGAACTCCACCTCCATTAGAACCAATACACCATGCTGATAACGCAACCATGTATTTTGTCTTGGCTATCTCTGAGTAGATATTTAATGATCTGACAGCCTTGTTCAAAAGAATTATCCATTACTTTAACAGCAGATACAAAATTCCAGAGAAAAAGAATATTTTAAACAAAAAAAACTGATCTATGTGTGGGTGTGCCTCCCTCAGCATTTATTACCCTTTATGGCAACTCAAAGAATTTAAGATATGTTTCTTCCTACTCCATTGTGTCAGCCTGGCTCCTTTGAAGAATGTCCATTTTCTGCAGAAAAAGCAGTCATTAATCCCACCATAGTTCCTGCATGTTTATGTATTTTGCATACAATTCCTGTGCAGATTTAAAATAAGATTGTGAAGCTGGAATTAGGAAGAATAACGTTGATAATTTCAGCATTGTCCATTGCAAATCTTTAGCTGCCTATTTTTGTATGCTTGTTCTTGAATCATTCTTTTGCTTCCTACTTGTAATGTAATTAATACAGCAGAACTTTAATGGGGCAGTTTAAAAGTTATAATGATATATATGTATATCTTATTTATTAATTGGGCTTTGTTGCTTGCCAAAAGGAATATATGCTGAGATTTTGGGGCTCTTGATGAGATTGGGTGTGGGGAAAGATACCTTAAACTTGTGTTTTCTGTTTCACTACAAGAATCATACCAAGGGCAAAGTGAATCTTAGAATATTTCTAACTGTTGTATTTGCACAGTATTTGCTCATCTCTTCTGCCCAGTGTCTAAAGACACTCTCTGTAACCAAAGTTGTCAGACATTATAAAAAATATGAAAATAACAAAGGTAAAAGGTGTCAGCAGTCATTCCTATGGGAACCAATTTTCCAAGCTCCATGGGTTCTTCTAGTTCATCAAACATACCTGAGATAAAGGAGCAATGTCTGGCATTGGTTTGTCCAGTATCACTCCAGTGTTGCAGGTCAGAATAAAACTTCATAGGTGAATACAGTGCCAAGCTAACTTCCAATCTGAGACTAGCAGAACAGCAGTGCACCGTCTTGTATGTCTGCATTTTGAAACAGATGATGAAAATTTCATCTAATGATCAGTTGGCTTTTTTATGTCTTTAAAGGCTTTGCATCTAGCTGTTTTGAATTTCATTCCCTTCCTCATTGCCCAGTAGTACATATAGCTATGTTACAAATATATCAATGTCAGTTCAATTATAGCATGGAAATTGGATATAAATTTGGGATGATGTGGAGATATTCCTCAACAGAGAAACGTGCACTTGGTTACTGGGTGATATCAGTCGAAGGCTTGCTTAGACAACAAAGAAAATATGTAGCCTAGGATTTACTCTAAAATGTTGAAATTTTTTAGACTAGTAGAATCATTCAGGTTGACGAAGACCTCCAAAATCATAGAGTCCATTGTTGGACCAAACACCACAATGCCAAGAGTCCACAGCATTGAGTACCACATCCTGTTGTTTCTTGAATAGTTGCAGGGATGGTGACTCCACCACTTCTCTGCACAGCCCATTCCAATGCTTAAGCACCCTCTCAGTAAAGAAATACTTCCTTGTGTCCAGCTTATTACTCCCCTGGTGCAGCTTAAGACTATGTCCTCTTGGTCTGTCTCTAGTTGCCTGGGAGAAGAGACCAACCCCCACCTGGCTCCAACCTCCTTTCAGGCAGCCATAGAGAGTGATAAGGTCTGCCCTCGGCCTTCTGTTCTCCAGGATAAACAACCCCAGCTCCTTCAGCCACTCCTCATAGGACTCACTCTCTAGATTGTTCATCACCTTTGTTGCCCTTCTCTGGACAAGCTCCAGCACCTCATAGTGTTTTTTGAATTGAAGGGCCCAGAACTGAACACAGTAAGGGACTGTTGCATTGGTTGCACTCAAGGTGCAACCAGTGCTAAGTGCAGAGGGAAAATCACTTCCCTGGTCCTGCTGGCCACATTATTTTTTATACAGTTCAGGATGTCACCAGCCTTCTTGGATACCTGGGCACACTGCTGGCTCAAAACCAGCCAGTTCTAATACAGTATCTATTTTATTTTAAATATTTCAACATTTATAATTAATTTGATTATTCATGAGAAATTAAAGAGGCATAGTTTTTCCAGAGTATAGGAAAATACTGGAAGGGTTGGAAAGTATTGTTAGGTTCAACACAGCACAGTTAAAAACACTGTATTCTGAAGAAAAAAATAATAGGTTTTCTTTTTCTTCTTCTCCATAATTCCATTATTTTTCTTCTCACGGAGAGCCATATTTTCTTCTTCCTCAGAGAAACTTTTTGCTCTTACTTCCCACCAGCTACAGAAGTCAAAAGTAATGACCACTTTAAAGTTTTATATATCGGTTTCAAACTCAACAGATCCAATAAATTGATGAGTGCTATGGATCTCCACTCTTTGACTTACTGTTTAAGGCCATCTTCAGACAAAAAAAAAAAAAAAAAAAAAGTTTTGTTTCCTACCTGGAAAGATTCTTTTAAAACCAAAAAGAGTAGAAACATGATAAGTAATTCTGAACCTTTCAAGTAAATGACAAAACTTTCAATTGACATCAGCAAAGGTCAGGTTCGCCCTTCATTCTTTGTGAGGTTTGAACAAAGCATGACTATAACAAGCTACAGGAAACAGGCCAGGGTTGCCTCCTTGGTTCTATTTGTTGCCCATACATTCCAGCTCCCGGTTGACAAATTGCAACTATAACTGCTATGCTTTCTTATCCATAAAAAGTCAGTAGTAAAAATACTGATTCAGCAGTGCTTTAACACTTATGAATATCTCTCTCTCTCCCACTGACTTACAATTTTTCTAGGTTCTTCATTGTGACTTGCAATTTCAGCAGATGTGCAGAAAGACAAAGATATCATTATTGAATTCTGAGGGACTTTTCACATTGTATTCCAAACTATTTAGCTAGATGGCTTTTTTTTTCTTAAAAAAAAAGACAAAGGAGAAGAAGATGAAGTGTAAGCATAGGATGTCTGTTGTATCTGTACTGATATATCTATACTTTCAGCCTGTAAATCTGGAGTCTTAAATGTGTTTTCAAGGGAATTGTAGAGGTTCTACACCCAAGACATAAGATAAATAAAGCAGGGTGAAAGTCATCTTTGGACTAAGTATTCCATGAACTCAGGAGAGTTACATATGTCCTTATCACAAGGTTTAAACACAAAAGGAAATTATAATTAAGGAACTGCAAATATACATAGTATTTTAGTCACAAACAGGAAGTCAAGGTTACCTTCCCCAGTCAACTTTTCATGTATCGAGAGACCTAATTATAAAAGTGACTGTTTCCCCTTCAGCTGACTATAAAGGCAGCATGGAACTATCCACTTCCACAGTTCATTCCTTGTCCTAACCTCCTTTACAATCAACTCAGCTTAATGGAAAAAGGAATTATTTGAGTTTTCAAACATTTACAAGATAAACAGAGATGAAGTACATTTGGATATACAGAATTAGATCTAGTTTTACATACTTTAATTTACTTATTTTGAAAATTATTTAAATAATTAATCTGACCCCAGTCAGATTATTATCCATCGTTGATTTCTCAGTTACTTGGCATTGAAGTTGCCACAAGAAGCCTAAGGGCAATCAAGAGAGAATTCAGGGCATTGGGATGACTAATTAAGAGTTCTCCTCTATCTTTCCAGTTGCAGGGAATGATGGGGGAAGAAACAGCAAGAGCCATCAGATCAATACCCAGCTCCAAGTCACTGGAAGAATTTTGGGGCTTTTGATCACTGATCTGTCTACCATGACACCAGGCCTGCTGGTGACAGATGGGGTACACTTATCTCAGAGAAGGAAAGGACCTTTACACAGGAGGTAGCAGGTTTCATTGGAAGATCTTTAAACTAGATTTGAAGGGGAAGAGGGATAAAACCAGGCTTGCTAGAGATAAGCCCAGGGTCAGTACACAAATGTTTGAGGGACATTGTGCTAGTGATGTCCTTTGGCCTGCCATCTCAGTGGAGATAGGGGATGGAGAGCCATCAACAAAGATGCAAGGGCTGTCGATGGGGCTAGTTCTATAGTTATGTTTAATGTCTTTATCAGATGTGGGTATCTAGTGAACCTTCAGTAAGTTTGCAGATAACACCAAGTTAGAATGGATTGTTGATGTGCTAGAGGGTTGGAAGGCTCTACAAAAGGACCTGAATAGGCAGGAGCAATGAGCAAGGCCAATTGTACTTTCAGCAAGGCAAAGTCCTGAGTCCTGCACTTGGGTCACAACAATCCTCTGCAGTGTTACAGGTTGGGGGAAGAATGACTGGAAAGATGCCTAGTGGGGAAGGACCTGAAGGTGCTGGTCAACAGCAGCTGAAAATGATCCAGCATGTGCCCAGGTGGTCAAGAAGGCCAAGGGTCTCCTGGTCTGTACCAACAGTAGTGTGGCCAGCAGGACTAGGGCAGTGATTGTCCCTCCATCCTCAATACTAGTGAGGCCACACCTTGAATCCTGTGGTCAATTTGGGTCCCTCACTGCAAGAAAGACCTTGAGGTGCTGGGGCTTGTCCAGAGAAGGGCAACAAAGCCAGTGAAGGGTGTGGAGCATAAGTCTGATGAGGAGAAGCTGAAGGAGGAGCTGAAGGTTTTTTAGCCTGGAGAAGAGGAGACTCAGGAGAGACATTATCACTTTCTATAGCTACCTGAAGGAGGCTGCAGCCAGGTGGACCTCAGTCTCTTTTCCCAGGTAACTAGTGACAGGACAAGAGGAAATGGCCTTAATTGTGTCAGGGGAGGTTTACGTTCAGTATTAGCAAATGTTTCTTCACCAAAGGGCGTGAAGCATTGGCAGAGGCTGCCCAGGGAAGTGGTTGATTCACCATTTTTGGAGCTATTTAAAGGATGTATAAATGTGTCACTTAGGGACATGGTTTAGTTGTGAACTTGGCAGTGTTATATTAGTCGTTGAACTTGGTAATCTTAGAGGTCTTTTCAAACAGAAATGATTCTATGATTATATGAAAATAATGTATAATATCTAATTGGGTGTTAATGTGGTTTAATATTTTGTTTTCCATAGTTGTTACTTAAAGTTGCTTAAGTTTGTGTAGAAATTGAGACCTTTACTGCCATGTCACATATTATTGATTATGCTAGGTACCTATGCTACCTATTTGAATTAAATAATGCAGAAAGTATGTGAGACTAATGATAAGCACAACTTTTTGAATGAAGTAGGACCAAAATAACACCTTTACTAACATCAGCACATGGAATTAACTGTTTTGCCACTTAAATAATGACCTTTTTTTTTTTACTTGTTATAATTCATGTTGAACTACTTCCTCACTTCATAGTATCACCTGTGAGGGTAATGAGATTTATCATAAAAAATAAAAAGAAGTGTTATATACTTCCAAGAATCTGCTTTCATTATATCTCTTCTTATTTTATGGAACATATTTCACTGTGCCATGTGACACATGGAATTTTTCTTTAGGAATGTGAAAATCTTAAAGTTCAGAGCAAATCTTTCTTGCTGTATCTAAGAAGTGTAAGAATCATTGCAACTGAACTGGGCCTGGAACAAACCTGTAGATTTGTTATAGCAAGGCTATAAAAATAGAAAGTGAAATCTATTTGTCTATAACATATTCAATAAAGCTATAAAGTTAAAAGTATATTTGGAAGTGCTATAGACTAAAATGCCAAAACAGCATGCCAGTTTTTTAAGTATATACAGTAGATTTGTCAAGTTTATAAACATTTGCAGAGGTTTTCTGTTATTAATGGTGGCATATTCACTAATCTCTTCTTGGATATTTCAGATGTATATTCTTTGTATATAGCTATCTAAAAGTACCTATTGCTATTTTAATCTGTCTGAATATATAGCATTGAAGGCCCAAATCTTCCTTTAGACATATCTGAGTATCTCCCTTAAAGTTGGTAAAAGTGAAGTGTGAAAGCATTTGAGGACTGACCAAGCCTAGAGGCTTGTCCTTGAAATTCTTATAGAAAGTTAAGATTAAAGTTATTGAACTCAATTAGGGTTTAATAGTGTATGAAAATGATCATGTGATGCTAGACTTGGCAGTTCTTTTTATTTCATCAGAATCTCTATAGTTAGTATTTGTTAATGTTTATGAAAGTTAAACAGAATTTTAAGTAGTTGGTTCTCACCCCTCCTACTGCAAGTGTTAACCAGATGTAAGTTAAAAAAAAAGGTTTTGTGGGAGTTAGTTGCATCTTCTTTCAATAACAGTCTAAACCTGAAAATAAAATCCCGTGTCCCATGAAGTATGTCTTTATGCATATAGTGACTATTGCAGGAGAGAAGCTACTGTATGCTTTTTATTTGATATCAAATCACTGTGATTGGAAGAAAGCATGGGAATACAGCTATTTTTACTCTTGTTTTCAGCAGAAGTACTTTAGTTGTCCTTCACTTACACCTCCTCATCACACCCACAACACACACTCATTGTATAATGCTTTATTGTTTAATCATTCATTTAAAAAAGGTTTTAAGTCAAGAGGTTTAATTTATCAATTGTGTAGGATTCTCTTCCTCCTCCTTTCTTCTTCTCTAAAGTAGGATTTGGTACTTGTGCAGTGATGTGAAGGTGAAAACTGAAGTGGTGTTTTATGTATTTCCTTAGGCTCTCCTTTTACATCGATTTTTTTTTTTTAATGATTAGAAACATAATCCTTTAAAAGGCTCTATGATGGAATACTGTTACCACTTTTCCTGTGGAAGCAAGCCAAATTGTGGTACATAAGGATTAAATTCAGTTTAATTGCTGTAAGAAGTATCTAAAGGACTGTAGTCAGATTAATATGAAGTAAAAATTGTGAGGTAGGTAACAAATAAAAGGATAGCAAATCTAAACATGGTCTCAAAAGTCAAAATCTTGCATATATGTATGCTCTGAACTTCTTGATGGTTTTTACTTGTGAGTTTTTTGTTTTCTTAGGTTGCAGGGAAAAGTCATAATGTGGAAATATATGGGACTGATGATAAAAAAATCAGATCTTGAAAGTTTCAAGCAAAAATAAGAGGAGTCGGTTTATTAAAAAAGTGGATAGTACAAAAGCTGTTTAAAATTTCCTACAGCATTTCATGAACTTTGCTCTGGTGCTTTTGCTTTCAATTTATCATTTAAACTTTTTTTCCTCATATCCAGCTGTTGAGAGAAAAAGATCACAGTAGTTCACTTAGCAGGTTTGTAAGGGTGTTTTTTTCTTTCCACAGGCTATCAACACCTCACTGTATTGTTCAGCATTTCAAACAAAATTTTTGCTTCCTCTGCTGTTCTGTTACATTTCTTCTCACACGTTCACCATTCACACTGACTTGCTCTCTCTATCTCTCAGTTCTCAAAAATTCTGAAGTATCCTGCCCAGAAGCATGGGGCTACACCAGACCCTTTTCACTTCTTAGGATGAGTAACTGAAGGCCTCCTAATTTATTTGTCTAAAACAAGGACCTCAAACTAAGGAGTGATCAGAGTAGTGTTACCCTAAATTTTGTGTCTTTATGCCTTTTATTTTTTTTTTTACTTTACTTCTGGGTTCTGTAGTGAATGTAGTAAGTCATAAATAGAGTAGAACTTTTACTATTGCTTGTGAACAACTGTATTCTCTATCATAAGTTTTCATAGGAACATGAACATGAACATAGGACTTACACAAAAAAGTCCTGCAGCATGGTTCATACATGCATAATTTGGGACTGTGTCCCTCTGGAGCAGACTGGCTCTGTCCACTCCACACAGTGATGACCTGTGGGTTTCCTTAGACCCCCAGCTGGTAGCCCTGTACAAGACATCAGTAAAAGCTCAGGACATTTTGAACTGATCTGAAAGCTGTGTTGCAAACCATCAGAGACTTTTTTGTAGTGTGAAACAAAGGATGCATGTTGTGTTTCAGGTTGGGCATACCTGGTCCTCAAGAAGGCTAAGGCTGTTTTAGGATACCAGTGTTAGCCTGCTGGAGAAGTGCTTCTAGGGAACAGCACAGGGCACCACTGTGGTGACATTCATGTTAATTTCAGAAAGGGACCCTGACATGAACGGCCCTGTGTGCATGTAAAGCCCTGGTCCTTGATCAGTGAGTTCTGTAGAACTTGCCCTACATTCCCCAAACACACACTGGAGTTGTTTTGAACCAGTCTCTCACGGAACTGTGCTGGGATCAAGTCCTGCTGAGAGATGGTTAGAATGCTGCAGATGCTTCTGCAGTTGTGATGGCTAGTGCTTCAATTTACTCCCTAGTCTCATTTATTTAACAGCAGAGATATACTCTGTGTTTATCGCTTCTTATCTGTGTATTCCTATAGCAATGCTGAGCAGTTACATCACTATTATTATGGCTGATCCAATCTTTGGCATTTAACTGACTTCTTTCTACATTCTATATGAAGATATATCTATAAGTACACATGTGCATGAATCCAGATAAAACTGTTTGCAATATATTCAGATATCTTTCAGAGAAATAAAAATAACCTCATACTCAGCATTTAGAACTATACCAGCATTTCGAACTATACCAGCATTTCTTTGCAGTAGTTACTTGGGTTTTTTTCCTTTCATATAACACTTCTCTCACCAACGCCAGAAACTTTTAAAGTACTTGCCTAACCCTGGAATATTTGTTTGGACTACTTCCTGACTTTGGTCATCAGGTTTTATAAACCATAAAGGAGATATTTTATAAGGCACAAAGCAAACTACAGTACTGGGTTTATCTTGGCGAAAAGAGCCTTAATGCTCTAACAATTTTTCCTTTATAAGCAATGTCCCTATTGCACAGTGGATGCCAAAAGCATCACATGCTTCTTTTTCTTAATCTCTTTAGTAGGCCCTAAATTTTAGTTGTGATTTATAGCCTCTCAGTAACTAGTTTCTAGTTTCATACTCAGCAGTATCACGGTCCTCAAGTTGCTGACCTGCTCAGCAAGCTGTTTAGGTGAAAATTGTGGCACCTGGCTGTTTTCCAAGCATGCCTGGACCTCCATTATTCTGGAATCCCAGGGTTCAGTTATTTCAAACCAAAGCAACTTTTCCAAAAAACTTAAATAATAATTAAAAAGAAAAAGAAATAAATGAAGGAGCCAGGTAATTTGAGAAAATTTAAAAAAAACAACCTCATGAACTCTTAAGTATATTCACCAGTATTTGGGGTACTGGTAATTGAAGTGATATTTATGCCTTCTTTCCTTGTATTATATCATCTAAGTCAAAGCTGACTTGGAGAAAAATGCAGGTTTTTATATATCTGAAAAAAATAATCTGTTTTTTCAAAAGACAGCTCTGCCATTCAAGGTTTTGACCTTTCTTTTTTTAGTATTAATATAATTTAGAAATAAAGCAGTGATTTTCAAATACTACCGTACAACTCCATTGCAGGAAGAACAAAAACTAATAAAAAATGCCTTCTTTTCATTACTTCATTTTTATATCCTTCACCTGATTAAGGCCTAAGTTTGAAATCTAAAACTGATTGCCCAGATATGCTGAGTTTAGTCTCCTTGAAAGAGATGGCATGCGTAAAAATGCTTGTTATTCACTAAATATCTACTTTAATGCTTCAATTTTTGAACATCTCTACCCAGCTGGCTTTAGGAAAACCCTTCAACCAGGTGTTTTCTATTTCTCTGTAATGACCATGAAGCCCCCAGATAGATACCACTGTAGCAAAGATATGTGAAGCTATTTGACAGAAATCCTATCCCTTCAGTTTGCTAAAACCTTAAATTTATCATTGAAAAGTGTTGTTTACTCTGTGAAGCAACGCTGGTATGGATTTAGCATTCAAATGACATTAAAAATCTCAGCAGAGTAACTGAAAGTACCAAAAATAATCCACAGTTTTAACCTTATTTTGAAGATTTGTGCACGTAGTTTACTTAGCTGATAGCAACCATGTCATGATTAATATTTACTGGCAGCAGGTGCAGCAACCTCAGTGAAACTATTTTTTTACTATCAAATATTGAAATCAGTGTCTTCATACAAGGACTCATTAAATAGTTTTTTGTTTGTGAGTCTTTAACTCCCAAAAGCCACAGTAGCTGACATTACCAGCCTCTTGTGCCCATTACTCTTTACTGCAATAGTGTCTTTCCCAAAGGTGAACAAACTGGACCAGTAAGGGGAAAGCTCAGCTCCTGGTTTCTTTTTGCCAGTCTATTCCCTCTTTTTTTTGGTGTGTTTTCTATTTTGGGGGGGGGTTGTTTGTATTTGGTTTTACTGGGTTTTTTTGTGGTTTTTTTTTTTTCCCTTAACCATGCCCTTTTAATCAAGTAATTTCTCTCCATTACACAAAGGAAGATTAAGTAGATTAAAAGACTGTTCATGCCAAGCCAGTGCATAATTTAGGGGTCTTCTATGAACTTGCACCACAGGAATCAGAAGCCACCAGAGATTATAGGATTTGTAAAACTCAAAAGCATAAACTCAAGTGTTGCATGAATGACTCTTTTGTATGGAAAAAGTTGCTACATAAGAATCCACTGCTTGGAACTTTATTTGTCTTTAACTCAATTTGCTACTGGACATTATAGTTGAAAGCATTTTTAAATGGGGGGATTGTTTGGTTGTTTGGTTTTTGAAGGTTTTGTTGTGGATCATTATTTTTTACAGGGAGTAAGAAAACATGGCTTCCTGTCCTGCAAAATAATAGCTGATAATGCTAGCATATAAACTGCAATATATGCTCAGGAAGTTCCGATAAGTGAACTTCTGCTCTGATAGCCAATAAATGCATACACTGTAAGCTTCTGTTTTATTCCTATCAGCATGAATCTTGTTAGAAATTCAATTCAAACTGTTTGCCTGAAATTAATCAAGTTAATCTTTCATGTAAAAATCAGCTGTGGCTGTAGAGAGTTTAATTTATTACTTTGAAACCAGGCACAATGAAAATAGACTTTTTTTTTTCCTATGAAATCAGTAAGTTGTTATCAAATGGTTAAGACTATGAGGTGTGGCAAATCCTGAATTGTGTTTCTCCTAGATTGGGATCACATGTGGGGCAGCAGCAGACTTTTCCATGGCTGTTTGCATTAGATGAATGCTGCTTGAGGCCATGGCAGTGGAATTGGCTTCCATCACTTACACAGTTACATAATGTACTTGGAATGGAAAAAGGATGCTTCTCCATTAGAGAATCCAGAGAGCTGTGTCCCTTACTGAACCCAGTGTTTAATATGCAGGAGAGAGCATTTAGAGGGGGAAGGCAGGGACAGAGTGAGCTGTAACATAGGGCTCTTACACAGCTTCATAGCAGTTTGGGTGTTTGTTGTTTCATTGGGTTTTGTTGATTGTTTTTTTTTTTTTCCTTTTCCTATGCAGTGCCTGAGCATACTAATTGCTTCTTTTGCTCTTCCTTGTTATTTCTGTTAGTTCTTCAAATGCTGTACTGTGCATAATACCTTACACAGAGGGGGAAAGTGTGAAGGTCAGCTGGTAGTATGTAATCTCAACAAAAAGGTTTTACCCTCTAGTATTCTTTACATATGGTCTTTTCAGTTATAGCAGGACTTTGTATTTCATTTTTTACTTGAATGGATGATCTGTTTCCGAGGGACATTTTTTCTTTTTGTTGTTTTGTTAGGCAGTCTTTTTTTTTTTTCTTCACTGTGTTTGTGTAGATCATGTGAATTGTGGCCAGAAGTTTTCCTTGGAAGCCTCAGCTTGAATTTATTTGAATGAGGGGCCCAGGCACTGTTTAGTAAGAATGCCTTTATGAAAGGCTCATTGTTGAAATGTTGGAACAGGGGAGAATGTATTAGTGCAGTTCTGAATGTGACTGAAAAAATGATAGTATGGCACTATGTACTTGTGTTTGCTTTACTCTTTTTCAGATGGGTTCAATTACCAGCTAGGAAAAAAAAAAAATCTTTTCCAAATGCCAGGTCAACAAAATCAGCCTAGAATCAGACAGCCAAGCTAACGTGTGTTTTCTCATGATACGTACTTTGTGCTTGTAACCTAATTAAAATCTGCTGCTTGAATTTGAAAATAATCCTGCTCATTTGCTTGTATGTGAACACTATGAGTGGCAAACTCACTTTTCCACAGTAAAAAATGAGTGTGAGAAATAAAACACCACACATTAATAAGATCCAGTTTTACCCTTGTCATTGGGTTGACCTTTTATCCATTTAGAGTCTATGTTCCTGGTGTGTCTTGTAAAATAAATTTTAATTCACAAGACACATCTAAAACCTGATGACTGTTTGGTACTGAAGAAGATCAACCATTTGCACTTATAATTTTGATCTGTTAGCTGACAATGATATACAGGTGTCTTGAATCGATATAGGTACATTTTATAATAGTAGTTATAAAGAATGCTTATAAATGTTCTGCTTATAAATCGCCTGCTGTACCACAAATGCATCAATGCACCATGATCTGGAAGATACAAAATCATGATAGTTTTGAAATTGAATACAAATAATGTACTTTAGAAAGCCAATTTGTACTTAGCTTCTTATAATTTATTTTGTGGATACGATATTAATATTGCCAAGTCTGAGATACATTGTTTTTAACTTTTGGTATTCTCATACTTAGAGTGCATTTTTTATGATTAAATAAAAACATGATATTGATTTAAGGTCCTAGGAATGAAGAATTTTAGTGTAGGTGAATTTAACATATTTCATTTTTTTTGTGACATGTCAGCCTTAATAGGAACTCTAGTTTACAGCAACATGAATAGTGACATCCATGCACTGTCCATTAAGAAGATCTAATAAATCAAATAATCCAGGTCAATCAACAGAAAATTGCAAAGAATTATAACTTTCAAATACTAAAATTAGTGAAATGAATATTAATGGTTAAATCAAATTGCACTGGCATATACAGTTTCTCTGTACAAAGCACAATGGAAAAATCTGCCTTCATTTCTAAAGATTCAAAATACTGGATTTTTTTTAACCTCAAAAGAAAGTTTTGACATACTTAGTATGAAGTAGCTGGACTGTTAAGTAAGTGTTATAGCCCTATTTGCTGTGAATTTTCAGTTCACAGTTTTCATCTTGAGAGCTAAAATTTCTTCTCAGGTGGTGCAATTTTTACAGATGTAGTAAAAAAGAGTGCAATTAATTTATTGTAAGTGTCTGTTGCTAAGTAAATACTAACTGGGTATCCGAAAAAGGCTTACAGACAGCATCCTTTATATTATTTCTAGTTTTGCAGTATTAATAATGTATTTTTATTATCACCTATCTATCCACATTTGCCTTTTTTCCCCTCTGCCTGTAACATTTGGATGTGGAGTATGGCTTGTTTTTGCAATAGCTGGCGTATGTAACAAAATACCATGAACAGGTGTGTAATCATAAATATTTATGCTTTCCTTTATGCAGAAATACTTGTGTGTTAAAATCATGGAAGGGTTATTTACTGATTTTATATCAGCGTGTTAATAATTAAATGATTCATAAATCATATACACATTTCTTAACACTAGTTTTATACTAATATATATCCCTCTGTACAACCATCTGGCATTAATTAGTAATAGGTAAATTACTGTATTTCTACCACAAAAGAAATAAATGTGTCAACTGTGGACTGTATAGCATTAGTATATCCACTTACCTTTCACTGCAAATTTCATACACAGGGCTATACTGGATGTAACAAACTTTATTTTTTACTGGAATTTACTTTTCTAAGCATAGATCTAATAACTGTTTTGCTTGAGCTATACATATATATATATATATAAAAATCAATAATTCTTAGATGCACATGTGTATGAACTGCCCAAAGAACATCCCTGGTGCAGATATATATAAAGATATAGGTATGGATATAGAGATATATACACACATATACACCTACACATGCATACACACAAGGCAATGCATATATACAGTATATCTAAGAATAATCCTCATATCATCTCAGAAACAGGGTGGTTTTTTGTTCTGAAAAGCCTCTATTGTTAAAAAGCCACCATGCCAACAGCAAATGGAAAGGATATGTTAAACAAGCAATGGAGTGAGAACTGGGACAGAGTGGGATGAAATGGATTGCCAGTGATTACAGAGGAAGTCTTTGGCAATTGGGAAACTGGACTTAGAACTTTTCTGTTTGAGTAAAACTTTAACTCCACAATTGCCATATTTCTTTCCTTCACATATAAAAAGAGTTCACCAAAATTAATTTAGTTCAATGTGTTGTAAGTGGGAAATAAATACGTGGAATTTTCAATTAATTGAATTACATTAAATCTTGGGATTTCAGTGCTTTGTTTTATGGAAGTTTCTTCATTTACCCTTCAGGGGAAAAAAAAATCTCAAACCAACCAGATAACAGTTTTCAGTCAAAACCCTCCTGTATTCACATTTGTAAATATCCCTGTTGTCCTGGAATGGAAAACATGTCAGCAACATGTCAGCAACACAGAGACTGGCTCTGATATGCAGTACCATGAATGGCCCATTGAGTTCACAATAAGTCAGGCAATAATTAATTTTTAAGCAGAGATGCAAACCCTAGACAATGACCATAGATGCAAGAGGAAAGTGATGATTTGTCTAAACCAAATCTTTATTAACCTAGCTGATGACAGCTGGCACTGGCTGCAGTGAGATGGATCAACTGGATCATCCAGCAGCTCTGCCTCAGGTTACAGGGGAACATGGAAAAGCAACCTTAATTTGATCCCTCTGTGTGGCTGAGGTACCTTTTAAAAGCAGAATTTGGTACATGTGGAAAAAAATAATTGTAGTGTTGTGTTTTGAGGGCAAATATACATGGAATCCAAGACAAAAAGAATCTCACATTTGTTTCTGCTCTAGGTTGGATTTTTTCCTAATTTTTATTGTAACTTCTTTTTAATATCAATGAAAGAATCAAGGTCTCATCTGGTGTCAGATACTTGTAAGTCCTCCTGGACATTTATTTATCTGTGTCTAGAATGTGATTTAAATAGATGGACCCAAACCTTGATTAGGCAGGAAAGCCTTTCATATAATTCAAGACCGATATAACAATGATCTTTACATTCCTCCAGCCTTTAGTAGTTTGGATTCCATGCTGCTTTTTGACAGGTATCTTCTCTTATTTCAGTGCTGTAGTTTTAGCATGTCTTTGGTGATATAGTTCTCTTATCATTTTCCCAACTTATTTCAGCCCATCTATTTTTATAATCTTTCAAGTCTTGTTTTGAGATCTAACCTTATTTTGGAAATATATTACTATTTTTAATATATATTTTTTTCTTTAACCCCTTTTTTTCTTTACAGGATTCAATTTTTCATAAAACCATCTCAGTTTGAGTGGGATTTTTTTCACTGGTTATTTGTTAGGGGTTTTTTTCCCAAATAAAATAGTATAACACCCTTTAAAGTAAATAGCATTAACACAAAAAAATGAGTTTCATGATAGTTTGCAAAAGGGTTATTCAAAGCTTGTTTGCAAACAGTTCTTTGCAGCCACATCATGTACTCAGGGCATGAATAGATTTGTTATTTTAACTTATGCAATAGATGTACAGATGTGCTATTATTGTGTCACCATAAATGTTTCTATTGTATTCTCTAAACCAAATGGGCTTTTTGTAGTGTATAGCCTCAGTGCTGCAAGAACTTATGATTTTTTGTTAGTGTTGCTTTAATTAACATTTTAATTATTTTTATCAATATTATTATGAATTAATGAATTCTTACTACTTTTACTCAGACAGAACAACAAAATATGAAAAAACTGAAGCAGTTAGGATGTAAGATCAGGAGAGTGGAAAAAGTATGTTCAGACATATAGATTTAATTATTTAAATACTTAAAAATATGTATGTATGGTTATTTAATAATTAATATTTTTAAAATATTCAATAAGCAATATATTACTATTAGTTTTTCATTCCAGACTGGGTTAGTCTTCATCACCACATTATGTAATCACCTAATTTATCTCTAATTTCTTTCCCACATGTGGTTTCAGCAGGGTAAAGCAAATTAATCTTAGTTATTTAATGTGATTTGTAGTCGTAATTCCTTCCTACTGAACTATATGATACCTATCATGACAGTGAATTACTGGGTTTCTGGGCTGTTGTTTTACCTGCTTCTTTACCTGCTTCTGAGAGAAAGAGTAGAATTGTGTAATATTTCAAATCTGAATATAGTTTTATTTTTATTAGTAATGTTTTCTACTCTGTCTGGATCTACTGATAATTTTTTCTATTTTTCTGTCATTCCTATTTCTGTTTGTCTATGTGTCACATTGGCATTATCTTTAGGGCATCTGTAAGCAACAATTTTATATGAATTCTTCGTATTTTTATTTTAGCAGAGTCTCTGTCCAAGTGACTACCACAGGCTATCCTTACAGAATTTGCTTTAGCACTCATACATAATCCTGGACAGTGAGCTCCTGGCAAAAAATGGACCTAATGGAATCAGAGACAGCAAAGCATGCTTTTGCAGTTGTGTGTACTCACAGGTACAGCCAGTGTTCTTTGCTTTCCTGGATGCCCCCAGTAAAAATAACTCAATATAAGGAAAAAGACAAAAGAGAGTTTGCTGAATATATGGCTTGTGTCTAGAAAGCCTAAGAGGCTCAACAGTTCCTAGCTAATATAACAAATATGTTTTCTGAGTGTCCAAGCTAGCTGTGTGCTTCCCAAACAATTACGCACATACTGCGGGACTGGAAGCAAGAGTATTTGTATGCAAGCTGGTATCTTGTTGGCAAGGCTGGATTCTTGAAATGTGCTTCTACCCAGTACATGATGAATTATTCTGCAGATTAGTTCTGTTGTTTGTAGGTTGCTGTAGGCCGCTCATGAAGTCATAAGCATGGTCATTCAAATACAGAACATTTATAAATTCTGGCTTTAAAGAATACACATAGACTTCTTGCCATGCAACACTAGCTTGAATCACCCAACCTGAATATTAATGTCTGTGCCAGGTGTTGTGAAATAAGTTGGTTTTTTTTACAAAAGCAGTGGAACATTATTGTAGCTGACAGTTCTTGTAGCCACTGATGGTCTTGAAATTTTGTTCCTATAACAAAAGACAAGATGCAATTTCAGAATCCAGAAAAATTATTAAAATAAAACATAATGTTAGTTTAAAGGAATCACACATGTAGTGAAAATTGTGGTCTCTTGTTGTGGAAGATGACAAAGTTTTGAACTGCTCATATCTTCGTCCTTTAGTGCAATTAGATCTTCAAAATTCTGGAAGATTTTTGTTTGTTATTTCAATTTTAAATGCTATAAATATATGATCTTCAGTTCTAAAACATTAGTGCTCTGTTTAGCCCAGGGTGATTATTTATGAGTAATAACACCCTGACAAGAATGGAAGTCCTGGCAAATCCTTGAATAAAATAGGGTGAAGATCATTTCTAGCTACCTTTTGAGTAGTTACAAATATTTACAGAGCAAGGAACAATTACACAGCAAGAATAGAGATGGAAGCAAACAAACAGGCCATCCAGAAAGTACTTATGCTTCTCTCCCAGCAGGATCTCAATAATGGTATTTGAATTCAGTGATTGAAGTAGTGAGATCTCCTAGCAAGGAACTCATATGCACTTAGTGATTCACTTCTAAAAATCCATTTGTAATAAATTATTTCATGGCATTCCTTTAATTATTTATAATACCAAATGGTCATTCAAGATTCCGATCTGCTTACATAAACACAGCAATTCACTGCATGACTTTCAAAGGTGCTAGGCATTTTTACTTTACTCAAGCCTGGTTTAAAATGCCATTCAAACTACAGAGGCCAAAACTAATTAGCTGTTCTAAAATCTAAGCCATAACTTCAAACTGTGCCATTGAAAGCCTTTCTTAGATCATATATCTGTATGTATATAAAAGTAGATATTCTGTGTTCAGAATAAGTTTGTTCTAAGTAAGTACATAAATATTTTAGTACACTTCTGATGTCTTTTTGTTTGTTCACTAATTTTCCTTAAACATACTGACTTGATTTAAATTCTATACCATGATTAAAATATAAAACAATATATCAATGAGAAACTCTGTACTACTAGTCTAATTAGTGGGCTTGCATTTCAGATATTTATATCTTCTTGGGAATTAAGCTACGGAGAGCTACCAGGACAATCTTCTGCAGTAGGTAATAAACCCTTCAGTAAGTCGCGGTGTATTTGCAGGAAATTGTGTATTCACAATGGAAATCAACCTGTTTGCAAAACTCAAGTGCATGCCGGGTTATGCCGCTTTGAGGTGAAGAAACCCTATTTTTCGGTTCTGTAGAAAGCTAGCTGGCATCATTAGAGCCTTCAAATATGACATTGACAATTGAGATGAGCATCTGGTAGCATTTGATAATGGTCTACCACTGGAAATAAGGTAATAAATTTCTTCATAATGGTTCACTGCCAACAGTGCTCGTTTATGAGTGAAACAAGATGACCATTTATTTTCCCAGTTGGGCAATGTTGCAGATTTGTGTTCTGTTCCTTTTGGTGAAGATCTGAAAGGGCCATTAAAGATATATTATTGCAAACTAAGTGCATTGCTTTCAAATGCTCTGTGTGACAATTCCTTGTTGTAATTATGTTTTAATGTCGAACGCTTTGCAGATATATTCACATAGGAATATATCTGAATGCAGAATCCAGCTCTTCTCTCCTTACTACAAATACATGCTTTCTGCATTCAAAGAGTAAAAGCATAAATTTTCTGTTGTAGGCTGGAGAAAAGCTGTGAATTGTGATATTTTAACAATGCAAAAATCAGCTTAAAGCTGATTCATATGCACTTAAAACAGCCTTTGTTTCTGCCACCTCTGAAATAAAAAATGCTCTAGGACCTGGATTCACAACCAAGCTTATCCAAGGGAATTGTTCATACTTACTAAGTATGCATTTTTAGGAACTAATCTTAATTATGAATCCAGTGTTGAGTTTTTTGTGTTGTTTTCATCAGCAATGGTGTGTTTCTGGATGTAGCAGAAATTCTGCACTGTTTGGGCAAATATCTAGTGTTAGTGTAGGCTGGGATCTTGTGCCTTTAGACTTCTGGTATAACTGCTGGAGAATACAGGCACACTTCTACACTGCGGGAGTAGCTGAGTTAGCGCTCAGCCTCCTTGTGTTGTCATAAGATTATGACAGCTTTGTTAAAAGCTTTCTCCTTATGTCTCATTGCTAGTGTGTCGACAGGAGAAGCTAGGTAATTCCACTTCTCTGTAAGAACATCTGTGCTGAGGCGCCAGCCAGGACTGAGACAGTATGTCAGAAAAAGCTAGTGAGTAGTGCCCATTTGTCAGTGCAGTAGTCTGGATTTGATGATTTAGAAGATCACTTCTGCTGTGCATTTCTTGTTAAGATACTGTGCAGACATCTGGGGACGTTTTATGATCACTGAGAGTGTAACGTACTTTGCTGAATAAAGTTATAGCATATCCTGCTCCTGCTTTTTCAGTTAAAAAGATCTTTTCCTTTTCTGAAGCGTGTGTGTGGGGGGAGGGTGAAGGACGGTGAGCTTGTTCATGATAAATGAGTTGCTGCAGCAAAAGGCATTGTATTGCTTACTATGTGTGCTTGTTGTTAAGGAGAAATACAGTTGTAACAGCATTTCAGTTTCTGCATTACATGCATTTAAGTGCCTGTCCACTAAGGACGCCTGCTTCCACTGATTCAAGCAGGAAAGTTGGCATATTATTCCCCAGTGCACTAAACTCTATGTTGGCTTCCATTAAATGCTGCCAGACAGGCAGAACAATATTTGAAACAAGACTGTTTGAACTAAAATGTAATTGGACTCATTTAAAGTCTTATTACAATGAAATCTGACTTCCTCCTTGTAATTTGACTTGTAGAAACCTCTCAAAAAACATTACCTTTTGCCAAAGGATGTAAATTTAAATTCTGCACTAGGTAAGCATAATGAGAAAAGAAAGTTCTGACATGGCTGGAGATCATATCAGGTCTGGTTTGATTAATTATTTCCACACGATCAATCAGCATCTTATTTAGATAACCAGAGGCACTCACTAGTTAATTTGTGAAAGTAGAACAATGAGGGCAAGCATTTATATGGTCAGTCAATACTCCAATTAGTGTTAGAAAGTCAAATGCAGGCTTGAAAATAGGTAGTAGAAGAAAAGGGACTGAAATAACATAGCAGCTTCTCTGGTTTTATAAAGCCTTTCTCTGATTACACTGCAGTAACTCCACTCACCCTCTCCAAAAGTATTTGCTTAGTCTTCCTAGTCATCTACTTCATAAATATATAAATATATATATATAAGTTTCTATATATTTTAAAGCTAGTTAAAATAAATACCAACAGTGCATTCACATAACAACCCTCAAATATGCAGCTATTTATCTACTCATTCATCTTCTACCTTAGCAGGACTTACTTTCACCTGAAAAACAGACACTGGTTCTAGGAAGTAAAAAACTGCAAAATGTTGTAAGGCAAAAGTTATAGAAAAGATCAATTACTGTTCCATGTACTGCCTGCTGCACGGATTAATTTACCTGAAATATGTGGTGGCCAAATCTGAAGACTGATTTCTACATTCAGAATAAATTATCTGGCCACAATGTCAGATATAGTGGGATAACCTGGCAGAGGTTTAGGACAAGCATTCTCCAAAATTACATTGCTGTTGTTGTTCCCCGTAGCAACTAAGCACTAGCAAATGCCTGTACACGAGAAAAGGAGAAATAATAATTTTAAATAACATTATATTTCTCCACCTTCTGCTTGCAAAAGGAAAGAAGCCAAATTCACAATCTGACATTTCAGTTAAACCATTTTTACCAACAAAAGACTGATTTTAACAGAATCTTCTATCCAGACAAAAAAGTTTAGAAAATTAACAGCATTTTTGAAAGAAAAATTTTGAAGTTTTGAAATATTTGAACATGCATAGTATCCAGAGTTAACCAGCTCATTATGTCATAAAAGTGTCTGTGAAGTAACTGTATAACGGGTTTTTTTCTAGATTATGTAACAAATTTTAGAAGGAGAATTTTGGTTTTGAGACTGATGAAAGAAAAAAGGCAATCTTTTTGCACACAGATTTCTTAGGTGAAAACCATTAGTATTCTTAGACATTTTTAAAGTAGAGTAATAACATATTCTATTACTTTTTTATTTGATAACTCATTTTATCTTTAAATTTTTAATTTCTTCATAACATCAAGCAGAGGTTAAGTTAGATAAGAAGCCATCATAAAAGTCACCAGCACAGTTTCAACTGGTAGGTTCCACAAAAATGTGAGTACAAGGATCATATGGGAAAGAAAGGAAAAAAAAAAAAAAAGATTGTGTTATCGCAAAAGCCCTCAGTTATTCAATTCAAAATGCAGCTGAGGAACCTCATTGTTAGACTATTGACTTGACTTCCAGAGAAATGACTTTTGCTATTGTGTGTGTTCTTGGTATTGCCTGCTTTTCAGGGAGAATAGTGTACCTTACAGTGTACTGTAAACATATAAACAAAAAATACTTTAATACTTCAGTACCATGAAAACTGAATTGGTTTATTACTTGCTCAGTACTACTGACCAATAGAAGTTCTCTCCGTTTCTTGGACAATTTTTTAATAATTTTCTAAATAAAGTCTTCAGCAAACTGCATGTAGCTGACCTAAGATATGATCTAGTTTACAAATCCGTAGTCTTGTGTGACCTTATTGGCCATAAATTAAGTAGATGGTAGGTGGCAATTATTTAGCTGTTTTTATCGTAGTTGTAATTATTCTAAATTGTAAATGCAACAAATGTGGCAGGAAAGAATTACTCTGCTCACTTGGGTTAAACCAAATCAGATTAAAAGTGTTTTATTGATTTTTGAATTCTGTGTAATTAATAAGTAGACTTGAAAATTAATAAGTAAACTATTAGTAATAGGCTATAGGTAAACTATATATTTGGGATCAATATCAGCAGTACAACAGCATAAACCATAATACCGTACGTGTACAAAATGTATGTGTACTCCTACACATTTCTAAGTGCCCTCCAATAGCCTCAGGAAGCTCTAACTGTGCACACACCACTAGGTGCAGACCCAAACTCCTGTCTCCTGGGATTACAAGTGCACTGGCTTTATGTACCCACATTTCTCCCTATGATACATTGCTGGTCCAAAAGGTTCATTGTGCTCACAGAGGTGGTCCAAGGTGAGGTTCTCAGCATGTGGCCCCCTTGTAGTGCTATGGCACAGCCAGAGTGGGGCTGCCTATGCTGTCACATGGGGCAGAGATCCCCCCTTAGACTCAGAACGAGGTCAAAGTAGTGGTGGGATAACTTGAGGCAATGTCATGCTGGAGTTGTAGTGCTGCTGTGTTACCACTTCTCTGTTCCAAGGTGTCTCCCACATCACAAAATGTCATGCCTCTTATTCTTCCAGTCAAACCAACTCCTTTCCTCAAAGGTCCCTTTGCAATGATCTGATTATTGTTTAATCTAAGTAATGAAAATTTCATGTAAAGCTTGTCATTGGTAATGTCCTCTTTAGGGGTCTCTTGTTTGGGGCAATGTTGTCTCAGAACGGTATATTCCATTTAGACACACTGTTAAAACTCACTGTCCTATCCATTGTTGTCAACTGTCAGCCTGAGTACGTTAAAAAGAGGAATCTTTGCAGATTCCTCTATGGCAAATCATCTAAAAAGGGTCAAGGATAAGAGCTTCCAATGAAAGTAGAGGAAACTCAGGGAATGTGTTAATAACTGGGTTTAGTCTTATACCGTAATGCTGACTATCTTTGGTCTATAAGCATGGCTGTACCTTGTTGAGAAAGAAGTATATGAAAGAGAATTTATTCAAGCTTCATCTGACAAAGTAAACATTTCTTTACAAGATAAGAAAGTAGTTAAAGGGGCATGGCAAAATAAGGAAAGATGGTTGTGTCTTTTATGGTGTGTCATCTGTATCCTCTCCTGACTGATTCTTTTCCAACAACTCCTGCAGAAACTGTAGAAGTGCTAATGTATGCCCTTTACACATGGCTGTATGCCAAGCCATAGGATTTTGTTATAATTCTCCTTTCCTAGACCTCTTACCATATTGAATTTGTCCTTGGAATGGACGACATCATTAGGAGTGAAGGCTTAATTATAGCCACTTAGAGACAATTTAAGAACTGTTGTTTAATTTACTGCAATTTTGAAGTGGAAGCTAGATGGTAGTTTGGAACTTCAGCAGTTTTAAAACATTGACACATAAGATACTTAGTCAAAGGTTTGTGTAGCACAAATTCATTCTCAAGGAGAAGTGGAAGGAGTAAGGGCTCTCAGACTAATTTTTTTAAAGCACCAGTGTGTATACCTAGGAGTAATCTGACCAAATCTTTTCAATATCATGGATATTTATAGTTGTCTTAACTGGTCTTTTTGACTGGAGTTTATCTTGCCTAGTAGACATTTACAGCATGCACATCTGCAGCGGAGATGGTTAACCCTTAAGAGAAAGATGCCCATTTTAGGGTATAGGTTGTTTGTCTATTGTAGGTGGCTTCTTTAGGTAGAATTGAATCTTATGCTAGATAAACTTGTTTTTCATTCATTACAAAAGGTGCCTAGCGTGATTACCTCAGATGTGGATATTTAGATTTGTTATAATGAATTCCATTCCCATTGCCTTATAAACCATAAAGCATTTGCTTCTATTCAAAATGGATGTGCATTAAGTTTTTGATATATTTGGGGTTTTTTTATATCTGACAGTATCCAATTTAATCTTATTACTTTAGTGTCTGTAATTCTGGGCTCTCTTTTCCAGTCCCTGTATATGTGAATTTGAAAATATATATCGTCATACTACTGAAAATATGGTAAACTCATGGTAACTCTGTTAGCCTATGACAATTTTATGTCCTATGACAATTTTTTGTCCAGACTGAAGTGGATTATTTTAGTGTGCTTATTTTTAAAGATTGTTGCTTTCATCGTTTTTCTCTTTGTAAGGAGATCCTGCTAGGATCACCAAGGATTTTGATTACTTTTTCAGTAACTCAAATGTATTGAAAGTTCTCCATTTCAATTTACATACAAAGAATAGGGTGACATAACACAATGTACCTGTACCTTAATACAGAATATAATTTCCAGACTAGAATTGGGTTAATTTCTCCATTTGAAATTAGTGAATAATCACATCCTTAGCAGCTTTAGGAATGTTGTCAGTATAACTGGATGTTTTCCATTTCTAAAATATTTGGTACAGAGTAAGAAAAAAAATAAAATAAAATCCCTGTGGATTGGAAATGATTTTTAGCTGACACACACCATGTCTTCTACAGGTAAGATCTGACTGGTAAATGTGCTTCATTTTATCATATTTTACATTATTTTCTCATTCAGTCATTTATTCCTACAAAGAAAAAAAATACATTTCTATTTAGAAAAAATAATTTTTTTACAGTTATCATGCATTAGATTGTTGGTTTCTGTAAGTGAATATTACTTGTGGTTTGGCACATGTAGATTTTTTTTTTCTAGTTTTCCCTAGTAACAGTCTAGCACAGAAATGGCCTTCCCTGGCTTTCTGAAAGCTTCTATGTGGGCATTCCAGAGAGGAAATTAGGTAAAATCAGATCCTGAAGGCCCATGAAGGAAATGTTGTAATGCAGATTACAGAATTTTTCCAGTTTTTTTATTTGTTTCACTATATTTTTTTTTGTAATAGGACACTGCACTACCTCTGGGTTACAAGGCTAGATTCAGCCTGGAAATGAATAAGGTAAAGGAATATTGGCCTCTTTTCATGCTTTGCCTCAGTTAAGTGGTGAACCTAGTGTCAATCTGAAGGACATGAAAGTACATTTCATGATTTTACATAGCATTTAACTTCTCTATCGTTTTCTACCATTGACATACTGAGGTCTTGAAGAACATTACTTGCTGGAATTCTGAAAGGTCTAATATCAGAAGTTCAGAAGAAATAGAGTTTTGTACTATGAACGTGTGCTACCTCTGTAGCTGGGGAGATGGATGTGAATGGGCAACACAATTTTCCTATCCTTCTTCAGTTAAGTTACTGCCCCTGCCCTGCTTAGCATAATGATGACATATAATAAAGTTTAAATAAAGTTGCTGGCTCCTTTAAAAAAGGTATCCTTAGTTTTCGGTGATGTACTCAATATTTAGCTGGTGAGAGTGCTCAGAGAACCTTTGCAAATGTTCTTTAATGATGCCTACAAGAAAGTAATAACTTTAAACATAATGTCTTTATTAGTCCCTAACCATACTTCCTCCCTTTTACTTGGAAACCATCTTTCAACAAGAATATTATTAATGAGATAAAAATGTTTTATTCTAAAGGATACTGTGAAAAATTACTGTTTCCCTTACCAATGAATGCATTTTTTTTTCTCTTTTGTATACATACCCACAGCTTTAATAATCCTCAATGCTCTCAATTATTTTGAGTTTTGACTTGGTATTAACTGATGAATTTTATCAGTTTTAATGTACTTCAGTATATCTTTTCTTTCTGAACTTCAGTTCATAACTCTTTATGCATATAATTTAAATCTCAGCCTTAGCAGAAATTATATTTAATGGGCTTCTACATTCTGCCCAGTTTATACACATAAAAAAATTTTTTTTCATTTGATATTGAAACGGGTGAAGGAAATGCAAGTTCTCAATAAACTCTAAAATATGGGATTTTAAGATAAAATGTTAGATTATTTACACTATTTCTTACCAAGATTTTTGAGGCATGCAAACACATAATCCAGTATTATTTAACTACATGACATTCCTCACTCAGATAGATGGACCATTTTCTTTTTTTCCCTAAAACTTTTCCATATCTGCAGAATCTATAAATTTTTGAAAATGTATTTTTTTCTTTTTCCTTTTCTTCCCCTGCCCCCTGGCCCGGGCAAATTTTATTCCTGAAAATAAGACTTGGAGTCAGTTGATTGTGCATGATTGTGCCTTTACAACGCTTTTCATTTTTCTTCTGCTTTGCCGTGGGGTGTTTTTAGCTAAAGGTCCTGTTTATGAGCAAATTAGTTGTCATAGGTTCTTTGTTGCCAGGTAATCTTTCATTGATGCCAGAAACCTGAGCATGTACATGATCAAATTTCTCTAATTTAGAAGCTGTATCATAAATAGTTTTAGTAAATGCTGAAACTTGGAAGCAGTACTTTGTTGCTGACAAGGTCTTTTTGTCATCTAAAAAGAACTTTAAAATTACAACTGAACAGGCAGCCTCTCTTTGCAAGAGTAGCTTTTAATAGCTAGAAAAATTGAAAACTTCCTTTTAAGTGTATTTTATGAAGAAACCGGGATCCTGCTTCAATATCCCTGCATATTTATGTCTAAGTCAAATATCTCCTCTCATTCTTACATATTTAGTACATGAGAATAAGTTGTTTACTATTTTCATTACATAATGCTAAAGAGGACATGATGGCTTGCATGTGGTCATGTTTGCTGTGTTATATTGAGAGCTGACCAATTATGTAGAAGCAAATTTTAATTTTCTTTTCTCATTCATTTATAGGCATAGGTATATAGGTATATATCATTTATAGGTATGTTCTGAAGGTAACAATGCTAACAGTTGCAGATAATGGTATCTTGGGTCACTGAGCGAAGTATGTTTATGAATTTTCAAATACTCTTCATTTTGACAAGGGATTATTTTTTTCACACCCAAGATATCAGGACATGAACACATGGAGCCTGGACAGTTAGAGTCCAGCTACAAGTGATATCACACCACTTGTGCAGTTCACATGAAACTCAGTTTGTCTGCATGTGTGCTAGTGAGATTAGTTTACAAAACAAACGGTGTAAGATTATCTCTGCATATTTGGCAGTGATTATGTATGGATAGGAGAAACTTTTTCACTCTAAAGAAAGTCAAGTACAGGAATCGTGTCCTTGGAGGTCTCTGAAGTCTCCATCCCTAGAGGATCTCCTGACTGGAAAAAGCCCTGAACAATCTTTGCTAATCTTAAGGCTGATGCTACTTTGAGTGCAGGGGTGGACCAGAGACCTCCTGAGATGCCCTCACATTTTGAACTCTTTGACTTCTCCATTCTTTCGCACAGCAGCTGTGCCGTGGCCAGGACCTTCTTCCTGCCATGACTTAAATGTCCAGAGTAGTTCTGGTTACTACAGTCAAAACAAATTTTATCTGCTAGTATTAAATCTGATCAAAAGGAGATATTTGCCAGCTCAAGTATGTTGTCAGTGGGGGAACATCCAGGAGTGCCTTTCTGGCTCTGGAAGTCATTGTGTTCATCCTCATGACCTCATTTCACTGCTTTCCAGCTAGCAGCTGCAGATTTGAGGTGTGGAAGCCTCAGGTAATATAATTACTTTGATTGAACATGTGCTGTCCCATTTATTTTCTGGAATTTAAAAGAGGTCAAAATAGAATTTCTGCATGTCCTATAGTACAGCTACAAGAGCACAACTTGGTCAAGGACTTGCATCTTTTCTTTATTCTGTAAACAGAAGGCAAGTTTGTTTGCACAATTTTTTATTTTTTTTTCAAAATACACAAAACAATTTATTTACCAAGGAAAGGAATTAAATATTTATATGGAAGCAGGTTTAGATTGAGTTTGGGTGGTTTTTTTTGGTTTTGTTTTATTTTGGGGAAAGTGAATGAGAGGAATGGGAATTTCCAGATTTAGATCTATTTATCTGGAGATAAGATGTCAAATAAATTATTTTTTTTATTAAATCTTCTGCTTATAATGCCATTCCACAAGTAATCAAGTTACTTTTCTTCTTTCTTAGCTTTGTGCCTTTATTATTTATATAGGGCGTCCTGATGGTATTTTGCAATGTTGAGTGTGTTACTTATATCAGATTTGTGTTCTTGGTTTTTTTTCATCAACTTGGATGTTTCCTCATAAGTAAGAAAGTTTCACAGATGGTTGAAACTCTAGTGATGTTTTTTATTTGGTGCATGAATTCTCTCATAGATAAAAAAGTCTAAGAGGTTATTTTAATAATTTGATAAGATTTGTTATTAGCATATTTTACTTTGGATATGTCTGACAAGCCTATAGACTACCCTGTAAACACAGACATATTTGCTATGTTTGGTAATATTGTTGTCAATTTGTCACTTTATACCCTAAAGTGATTGCCTCTGAAACTAGAGGGGTTTTTGTTGTTGCTGTTTCTAAACACAGCTTAATATATCTTGAATTGAAAAACTGTTGATTTAAAGGCATATTTCTAAATTAAAGCTGATTATTTCAATTATATAATCAAGATTAAATAAATGTTAATATATTATCTAAAATGTTCTGGTTTTTTCACTGTGTAATTTAACAAACCTGGAAAAATCTATTTTTGCATTTTGTATTAGAGGCTTCAGCTATCTTTTCCTGATTATATTCTGTAAAGAGCTATTGTTCCCCAAGAAATGAAATCTGCTCAATGCTTCTGTGTTTTATATTAAGGCTTTATACTGTCATTCATAAACATGTCATTGAAATACCTTCCATGTAACTTGACTATCAATAGCAAATTTCTAGTGACAACAGAGGATATATTTATCCTGTACAAAACAGCTCTAAGGAACATTTCCAGCCACTGGAACCAAATTGTCTGCACTGTTAAATTGTTAGATTTGTCCCTTGTGTGGTTTTGGCCCAGACCAAATAAGACTCTTCCAAGCAGCTCCTGGGCACAGTCCAGCAGTCAGAACAGACCAGGGACCATCCCCAGCAGGCAGTTCAGATGTGCCTCGTCATGACCTGATTGTTTTGGAGAGTAAAAGAGTTAATAGGTGCATCACAAGCTTTTACATGCTGCTGATCTCAGTGCCAGAGAACAGTCCCAGGATGTGTAAGTCATAGCCTTGGAGGCTTGTCCTCCTGTCCTTCCTGTATCAAAAATGTCCCAGTGAAGACAATTTACTCCTTTATTTTTGCTTGTAATATGCTTTGCTTATTCTTTTGGAGGTCTTTTGGCTACCGTTTTCCTCACCCAATGTGTGTTCCATCTTGAGCTTTGTGGACAATTTTGTTCTAGAGATATTACTACCAAGGTATTTCACATGTAAAGGATTTGACCCAATCATCACTACATAAATTTAAATCCTTAATGGAGTCTAGGAATACAGCACATGAGTGAAACTTTTGTGTTGTGTATGAAGTATATGATGGTTCTACAACCATGTGGTAAACTATGGCAGTAAAGCATAATACCCTCACAGATTTGTTTTAATATCACATGATAAGATGGGTAAATGCCAGAGAATGTAGTTCATTTTTAATGTGCAAGCTCTGTCTTCTTCTCCTGCCATATTTATTTCAATTTATTTAGATTAATTGCAGCGGAACACGGATACTTTAGTTGTAGCAAAGTTATTACGTAAACGAAGGGCAGAGGTTGCATACGCTGATCAGATCTTACATCTGGATAGAGTAATTTTTCTTATTGGCGCCAGAAATAAGAGAGGAAAGGAACACTGTATACTTACCTCTGAACTCTGTGAGCTACCAAATGTTGGATGAATGAGAGAGAGGTTATTCCTTTACTGGACTATCTGAAAGACCTTTATAAGATATTATTGTGTTGCCAAAGTGTTGAATTACAACAATTGCAATATTTCATGTTTAAATCCATTTTCATTTATACATGTAGTGTTGCACTCTACTTTCTCCTTCAGGCTTTCCTGCAAAGAGATTTCCATAATCCTTCCTATAAAGGGCAGTTAAAAATGTGGCCCTGAAACATATTTTGAATGAGTATTTCTTCTTCGATGTAATTCAGCTTTCTTGGGAAGTATATTTTTAATATCTGACCACTTTTGTTTATACTGAGAGAAAGAATGTAATATCATTTACAGTTTTGTTCCCAGGAAGGCCCATTTTCAGTCTCCCTCCAGCACCAATTACTTATAGACTATTAATATTGCTTTGAAACAACTTCTGAAGCACTTGCAAGTGTCTGGAGAAAGAGGGAGTTTCATATGATTTAATTTTTCAGAAAAACTGTAAGATTCTGTTGCTACTAATTACTGGGGGTTATTTTGCTATAAGTTTGCCATAAAGTAATCCTATGTGAAACTTGAGGAATGTAATATTAGATTCATACAGATTATTTTCCAGATTTTTTCCCCCCCAGGTTTTGACAGAATTAGCCAGTTCTTTACAAAGACTTATTAATAGATCCCAAAGAATCTCCTAATTCCATGCATTGGCCTTAGGAGAACTCTCACTACAGTTTTCTTACACTCTTTTCTAAATCTTGGTCTGAAATGTGATTTATTTGGGATTTTCTTTGTCATTTAATTATTTCTCATTATCAGTACTAAGTAGCCACTGCTTCTCAAACCTCTGAAGAATTTACTATTTTTTCACCAAATGATTGTGTTTTTTTAGCTGCTGTGTACATATTTATGGTCTGATACATTTCCAGATTTCCAGATACATTTCCACATTTAACCTAAAGCCCTTCAGAAACCTTGTCATGGTTACTGTTTATTTCAGACTTTTTCAGCCTTAGGTATACTCTGGAAGATAGTTTTTGTTTCGTTTTTTTTTTTTTTCCATATGGTATGCATGCTGTTGCCTTTTGCTTGTATTTGACTTTCTTTTCTGCTGAAGATAAACAGTAAATACATAGTATTACATAGTAGGCATGAAGGCATAAAGAACACGTGCTTAGACATGACATTTTAAAGAACCACTTCCATGAACAAGTAAAAGACATAATTGGAAATAGAGGTGCTCAGAAGTGTTATTAAAATGAACATTCAGACATTCCGGGTTTCTGCCCAGAAATGATGTCTAACCTAAGACCAGCTAAAATGATTGTTTGTGATGAATGAGGACGTGGTGAGGAGGGATCATCATGCCAAACCAAACAACAGATGATGGATGGTACTTACAGTGCCTCAGACTTCACTGAAAGTGTTTATTTGTGACAGAGTAAAGCAAAATATAAGAATATACCCAGAATAGCCAGCAGCAGTAACTGATTTAGAAAGAAGTTGGGAGAACAATTCAGTGGAGAATTGTTCAAAATATCTGCTACTAGATCCAGTACTATGCTCTCACTGATCTTATATAACACTACATGTTACAATTTATCTATTGTTGCAGGTAGTTGTATGTTGCATGAACTTGCCAGTAACATGTTGCAGATAGAGTTTTACTTCTGTTTTCTCTCTAAAGTTGTTCAAAGAGTTCTAAGTTTCAGACAGGTTTTAATATTAATTTATAGAGTTTTGAATTTCAAGTTCTTTTGAATAAGTAAGTGTTGAGAAGTAATTTTACATATATCCAAGACCCTAAGCAGTGGAAATCAGTGCATTCAGATTTTATTAAAAAAAAATAATACCTGCTGGACTCACAGACATTAATTATTTCTAGCTAAATATTGATAGGTTGTAAATGCTTTGTGCAGCTTCAGTTACGTTCTCCAGCAGGGGAAGATAGAAGTTCCATTACATGCATTTTGGATTGTGTTTTAAGGTAGAGACATAAGATCTCTACCTTCAATGAAATTCCAGTGCTAAAGCAAATTAACTACTGGGTAACAGCTTCTTCATTAGGTCACATATTTTTAGTGTTCTATTTAAAATGCTATTCGTTGCCAGAGGAGATTTTGTGAGGAGAAATGGGAAAGAGAGCAAAAGGGTGAAAATAATTAGGAGATGCAGATTAGAAAGCAGTACAGTTAGGAATATATGTGATGATGAATGCATTACAGATTAATATCAGTGCTAACATTTTTTATGAGACCTTTGGAATACAGTGAAATGAGTGAATATGTTTGGTACCTCCCTAAGAAGACTTAGGAGTGAAAGTCTTGGTGACAGACAAAAAGTTTCTGTTCTCTCTCTGTTACTCTTACTGGGTATTACTAATTTAAGTTGTGTTTCTTTTCCAAGCCATGGTTCAGTTTTTCTATAAACTTCTTAATTTGTATTTCTACTTCACTTACTTTTGTGTTTGAGCACATGCATGTGAGTAGGCAGGATAGTAGCCTACATTCTACTAGAAAGCTTAGCAGATATATTTCATTATTTTACCAACCAGAATTTCCCAATATTATGTTGCAGAGATTTACCTTGTTTGATATCTAAGAGATTGTTGTTTAAACTTTGTATTAGGCTGAGAGCTAACAAATAATTGAACTCAAAACTAAACTAAGACTACTTTAATCTATGGGATGCTTTAGGCCATGTTTCTATTGTATGTAGGAAAATTTTTAAAAGCCTGAAAAACTTGCTTTTCATTTTGAAAATTTTGTTTCCTATGAAAGACAACAAATAGATGTTGATGCTTTTTTCATTACAAGGAAAAGATAACGTGTATAGCAGTAAACCACAACGGAGGTAATTTGTGAATACTGACAATAAATAGTGCTAGTTCCAAATGATGCCTTTGAGCAAATCGAAAACATCACAATACTTTCTTTAAACTTTAATGTTAATCTCACATATTTCATAATAAAGATTTTTCTATATTTGAAGTTGGGAAGGTTTATTTTTGATAAAATACTCCAGATGAACTCTTCTGGCTTAGCTGGTTTTCTTACCCTGTTTCTGCTTTAACAAAATTCTTCTGTTAAAATAGGAAAATGTCTAATCTGAAGCCTAAATCATCCACAAAATCACAGCAAATGGATGTGAACCAGATGATGTAGTTCAGTGTTCTTACGTAATTTAGTAAAGTTCTGTTTCTGATTTTTGCTGTAGATTATTTCAGATTCAACTTGATTTGCAGATAAGACCCGAGGTGACAATTTATAGCTATAGATTTAGAGTTTGAGTGACATAGCAAGGAAAGAAATCTGAATTCTGAACCAATCCATTTTTAAGGACACATCTTCTAGAGTTCCTAATGCAAAATTGTAAGGAGCAAATTCATTACAAAACATATATATAGAAAGTAAGATTTGAAGTAGCGATTCTTGCACAACTGTACTGGGAAAGTACATTCTCATTTAATCAGGGAATGAGGGTGCTGAAGAACTAACGTTTTTAGAGAAGGAAAAATTAACGTTATTGTTAGCCTGTTTTCAGGAAAGCTTCTTAGTGGATTAGAGGTTGTCTACAGATAGGATTGTCTATATAATTAGGCTTACATTCATCCTATTACTTGATACCTTGTCAGGTGCCTCACTGGAAGTTTATTAACTGCTAACTTACTGTTTTTTTAAGGGAAGATAGTACCTGCAGGGCAGGTGATTCAGATTTAAGGTATGCAGAACTAAAGATGTACTCATTTATGACCATACTTACTCTTGGATGTGTCTCTTGATTGAAGTGCTGATGTTATGAGTAGAGTCACCAGATTCTGGATGGGGGAATTATATATATTTCTTCAGTAACAATATCCATGATTGCAAGTAAATTAGATTTCTGAGCTATTTTAATACTTAAAAACGTTCCTAGACAGCCCAGGTTTTGCTGAGATATTTTAATCTGCCTTCCTACAAAACTTTGCTATATTCCTTTGTGAGCCCTTGTTCTAATTTAGCTGTGATACTGCCTGTCTTTGAAAATCATTTTGGAAAGGAAGGAACTGCCATGTGAAGGTACCAGTTGCTCTACAGTGATTATTCACTCCCTGATGTCACTGTTACACACATAAGGTTAGGTAAGATGAATCCCATTGATATCTAAAATTCTGAATTACTCTTCTCTGCTGTTAGTCAGACCCACTCATATTAACCCGCACAGAACAGCTTGTGACCAGAAAGTTCAAGTCTGGCAGTTTAAGGCTCCATACAACATTCTTTCCAAACATTAACTCTCTGCATTTATTTTTATTTTTGTTTTGGGGTTGCAAATATGTTTTCTGTCATTCAGCCTAATCTTCCAAATATTTCAAACATGCTTTATAGAAACAGCACAGAATTTATCTTCTGTATTGTTCAGTTCACTCAGCAAAGCCATTACTATGAAAATTTAAATTTTAACCAAGGTTTTTTAATTTCTATTTTTACTTTTACCATTACAATTAATGCCTCTTGGTCTTTGCATGTTTTTATTAAGTATTTTCTCTGCTTTTGGTTTCTAATATTTGCATGTCTATATAATATTACTGCTTTAATTTAATGTAGTCACATAGTGAAAATTTTTATATCTGTTTTTTCTATAAAAAATTATTTTTATCTCTTTCTTATTTCTACAAATCCATTTTATTTTTTTTTTCCCAAGAAAAATGGTTTGGTCTTTGCAGTTAGCCTGGGATTATATTAGTGTGTATTCATTTTCCTTCTTCACACAGATTTCCAGCACCACTGTGGGAAATAATTTATGTTTTGAAAATTCATTTCTTTTTTCTGGGCAGAGGATAAATCCATTAGCTTTCTGAAGATCTCATACAAAACTTCATTATGATAAAAATTCTGATCACAACTGGTTAGTCATGGTTTGCTAAAGCTTCTCTCCTAGCGTTGCTGTTTTCAAAGGCACAGGACATTCTTTTCATAATCTTCACCACTTTTTATGTTGTTTCAAGCTGGCAACTTTTTTTTTTGGTTGAGAGATGGGAGGCTGCAAAATTTAGCGTGTTTTTTCAAGGACATAGACATTAGTTTTACCAGGTTTGTTCTTTTTGAGAGCCATTAGGAAACCACAGTGTAGGCAAGATCTTCAACATGACAACAGAAGTGGAAGAATAATTTTGTTTCTGCCTGTACTAGCTGATGAACCAAATCATATGGAATCAGGAAACAGAGAACACTTAGGAATCTCTGGGATTTGCATGCAAAAGTAGGAAAAGCCTCTTCCTAACCATAACTATTTGAGAAATGTTGTTGTTTAAGGCAAAATTTTTACACCTGAATATGCCATAAATTCTGTCTAAGTTGCTGCTTTCCTTTCTTTTCTGCTTTTTAAGCATTAATGTGCCAATACCATTTCAATGCTGCACTTTCATTTCTAGAATTGTCTCAATTTAACCACTTGAAGGTATATGGCAAAGGTCCCTTTACATGGAAGTGTCTTTATTCAATATACCTTACATGGAAGCGTCTTTATTCAATATAGAGCTGTAATTACATGATTACATTTTAAGCTTGTGTTTGTTTCACAGAGGTCAATGGCTCTTAAAGCTCATGCTTGAAGATGAGTATGTCCTAAAGTGCTTTTCTAAATGGAGATAGATTTAAACACATGCTTAAGTGCTTTCCTGGCTCTAGAACCAAATTATATCCAGGGCTAAACTTGAATATCTCTGGTGAGATTACTGTAGCATATACAAATTTTATTTTATTTAATTCTTTGTATTTTAGCTGTTCTTTTCTCTAATGTTTCCCATTTGATACTTCGATGCGTCAAATTCCTGCTCTTTTGGAATGAAGACTGTATGACTTTGCAATTTATTTTTTTTTTAAATAATGAATCACACTTTGCTGAAATTACGTATCCCAGCATGTTACCTCACTGTCTTAGTTCTCATAACACTAGAGAACATAACACATAGAGCTATCTTTCAGTCCTACCTCACAAAGTGTAAGCAAGACATGCTAATGGCAACCACTCCGGAGATTCATACCTTATTACAAAATAAATCTGTCAGGTAACTGGTGTCTACAGCCCTTAAAGTGTGTTTGGATGTAGAAATAGGTGGAGAGAGGAATGGAGATTGTGTAAAATGTAGAAACTTGTGTTGGATGTTTTCAAGAAAAGGAAAGCAGGAAAGTCTGAAACATTAATAAATTACCATTTATTCTTGAGGAAATATGAACTAACTTCCCTTGTATCTAGGGGAATAATTCTTGAACACATGTACAACTAAAGCTAACAGTAGAGTCTAAGCATTTTGGAAGGCCATATGCTTTGCACTTACTAAAAATAATCCATTACATTTCCTCCTTCTGTCCAAACCCTGTATGATTAACTCTGCTCCCACCAATCCAGCTATTCACAAAACAGGGACTCTGTTTACAGTATATTTTTAAAAACTTGGTTGCTGAACAGTATTTATAAGTTTTTGCCAGGAATGATTTTTATAAGCCCACTTTATAGAACTGCACCATTGGAAAGAAAAACTTTTAGGGTTTTGTTTATTTTTGTGCTGTAAGGGAAGCCACTCATCTGTTTAGAAAGCACCTTTGAAAATTCAAAGCTTAATACTTCACATGAGACTTTTCACTCATATTCAGTGCCTCTAGCTTACAAGCAAATGTCATATGGTTGCAATTAAAAGGATGTCACAAAAACTTCATTGTAAGTAGGGTAACATATGCTCTTAAGGGGTTCATTTCAGTTTCCAGTGCTTTGAGTCTAGTTGGGGTTGGGAGTCACACCTTTCACAGCTAGTCAGCCTTCCTGCCTTAGATATGTCAGCTGATGGGGTGCCAGTTAAAACATCTGCCGGAAATTTTGACAAGTATCTGAAGGGAGAAAGCCAACTTCTCCGAAATTAATGGAGATGACTGAGGAACAGGAGTGGTGAGTTTGGCTCCAGAGGTGGTACATCTATCAGTCAAGCAGACTGTGTGTGGCATTTGAGAAATATTTTTTGTTAAAAGATAGAGAAGGGTTTTCAGTAATTCTACCTTCTGCTTTGGGAGCAGCCACAGGCTTGCCAAACATAAGCCAGAAACAGGGACAACAAGTAATTAAAAAAACACAACCAAATAGCACTGAGGTGACAGAAATATGTGTGACATTCATGCTTATCATAGAAGGCTAAAGCTGCACAAATTCAGTCCTGTTACAAGAACAAGCTAAATTAGTGAGGGAGACTCATCTTGCATGCCTACACTCTTAAAATGCATAGCTGCAAAATTTGTTGGATGTGTTTACAAAGAAATGCCTTGCAGAGCTATTTTCTCATCGTGAATTTGTTAGAACAGGGGCAGGCATTTGACTCAAGTTCTCAATTCACATTGGCACATGTACAATCAAATTTTCCTAGATTTCAGCATAATCTTTACATCTACTATACAAAGAGAGCAGGGAAATCAATCTGCAAATTGCACGTTCGAATGCTATAACAACATATTGCCATTTGGTCTTCCTTCATGCAAATTCTTTTTCCCTGACAGAGATTTTCCCCCCACACTTTAATTTTAATCCTTTACTTGGCAATTGCCTGTCGCTTCCCATACGGCTCCCATCTCAGTGTACACTAGTAGTTCAGTCCCAGCTGTCAAAAAAATTACCAATTTAATGTGCTGGGCAGAAAGTATCCATTCTTAATTATTTTCCCATATAGCCCAAATATATTCTTTCAGTTATGGACATTGAGGAAAAAAAATGCTACTGCAGACAAGATCATATTTCAGTCTGTTGTATGACTGAACTCATCATTACTTCCATAAAAGCCTTAAACATATTCCCTTTTCCATCTGTGTTAAACTTCCTACAAGGAGGGAGGTACTAAATTTCCAATTGATTATATAAGCTAATATTTTAGCTTTGCATCAAACCCTTATTTGGTTGCTTGGCCATTTACTAATGTAGGTTTATGGCAATAGTATCTCCAGAACTTGTAGTAAATTAAAATAAAAATCAAATGAAAATCCTTTGCAATTTATAACAATGGAAAGAAAATATTTTTCTGATATTATTGATCTCTATCCCCAGTGAATTCTGGTTTTATATGGTGGCATTTTTATTTAGAGTAGATACATTTAGCAATATATCTGCTTTACTGATCTTAAAGGTGATGGGTCACAATGTTGAAAGTATTGACTATGCAAGTAGTACCAAGGGTCTTTAAAAATTCTGAGTGATATGCCGGGTTGTTTTTTTTTTTTAATCTAGCTGAAAAATTTACAAATTTATTTTGTCCTGTTAATTGTTGTCAGCTAAGTTGTTTGATTGCACTCTGCCTAAACCACATTCATTCTTTATTTTTAGGATATCTTTGCAATATCATATCCTGATATAGTTATACTAATATCACAAAGAAAGAAACACATAACCCCCCCTCCCAAAAAAACGAACCAACAGAAAAGCAAAATACTTACATCACACCTAAAGATCACATCCTCACAGAGGTTAATAGAAAAATGTATGTCTGAGAAAGATTTAGAATGGGGAGGTTCAAAGCCTGAGCATATGGATGTGCTTTTTAGAAAAAGCATTGATATTCATTAACAAAAGTATTTTTTTCTGAATGGGGTGATTTTTAAAAGGTTAAGAGCAGAGTAATGTTGAATAGTACAGGAGCAGTGTCAACATTTGGCTTGTGATGGCTTTAGTCAGAAGAGGGGTCCCTCCTCACACTCAATTTAGTGACTTACTGTGCTTTATGACAGTTTCACCGCATGATACATTTAGGTCAGGAGAGGAGATTTGGGCTCACTGTGTGTAATGTATGCTATTACGGGACAAGAACCTGATCTGATTCAGGACATGACATTAAGCCTGCGGTAATCTGTTTTCTCAACAATATCTAGCACTGCATTGCTACATTTGTATATCATTAAACGCCTCGAGCAAAAGAAAGAATGAGAATAACCTGTCAAAACTATATTTTGTGTCTACAATTCAGTCTTGCAGAACTATGTGGTAATTAGTGTTTTCCACTTGTGTTCACCTCAAAATAAGCTTTATTCTTCAAATCATTTGGGATGCTTTTGTATGTTGCTGACAACTGTAGTCATGGTCACAGCTGACAGAGGTCTATATTTCTAAGCCATGTGCTATACTGACTGTATTATGAAATATGGCAAAAAAAGAGAAATGTGACGTATTATATTGAACATATAGAATTCTGTTATTTCCCTTGAAAAGGTGTCCTGATTAATCCAGTCGGACTGAAGAGTTGATCAGAAGTAAAGTGGAATTTTTAAAGCTACCACACAGGACCATCAGCTTAGAAGTGGCTTACAATTACTGCTGTCAGTGTTGTTTTGTTTTGTTTGGTTTTTTTTCTGTGTGGATGAAGAAAAAAATTGCAGTGATTATCTAGTGGATACATCTGCATTAGTATTTTGGTTTCTATCAGTTGTACAGTTCTAAAACAAACCTGGTTTTCTTTGGGCTTTTTGTCCATTGTTGTGATCTGCAGAGCAATTTTGGCATATCAATTCAGTTTTAAGGTAGACTTCATTTAGAGAGAGCTAAGTTTTCGCAGGTACACACCAAATGCTTTCTTGCCTTCTTCAACATCTGAACCAAACACTGGCTTAAAATGACACACATGGTAGGGATGTTCAGTCCACAGGGCCAGATAAAATAAAATTAAAACCAACTGTCCTACCCCCAGCAGAAGGAGAGGTCAAAAGAGAGATGAGTTCTTTTCAGTAAAATTTTTCAGTAAATAATTTCTTTTTCTTCAAACTCCTTGCCATTATGGGCATAGCCAGTGGTAACAGACAGGACTCTGGAAGATGAAAAGGTTGTATTCAATACATTATGACAAAATGAGCCAAGCTATGAAAGGATTGAAACTTATGCTTTACTTCAGTGAAAATTCAGCATAAAAGGCATTGAATTTACAGCTTTCTTCAAGAAGCATAAATTTTCTGGGGAGGGAACGGAACTACAATTATCCATTTTGTGAAGGTGGTGAGACACTGGAACAGGTTGCTCAGAGAAGCTGTGGATGCCCCATTTCTGGAAGTGTTCAAGGCAAGGCTGGGTGGAGCTCTGAACAACTTGGTCTAGTGAAACATATCTCTGTATGCGGCAGGGGTGTTGGAACTAGAGGATCTCTAAGATCCCTTTCATCCAAACCATTTTGTGATTCTATGAATTCCAATATTTTAAATCCTATCTAAGCACTGAGGTACATTAGTAATACACTCACAAAGTGTATATGCACAAAATAGTGTATATGTATATACACAAATAGTGTATATGCACTATTTTCAAGCTCTAAGTGGATATCTTCTCAAATCTGGGATTTTGAAGTGGTATTCTTAATAGCTAAAATGAAAAACGTGTTCTGTTATGGAGAAATCATCTGCATAATTCTCATTCATCTATTAAATTCAAACCATTGAATTTCTGTGCAGTAAATTTCAATTTATATAGAAGAATGACTGGTTTGAATTATACACATTTACTGTTAAGATGAAAAACTTGGAACAGATGGAGGACTCTAGGAGTGAATTTATGAGATTTGTACATAGCTCTTTACATCAGTTGGGAAACTCTTTGTGAGCATGCAGGTAGTATGTGTTTAATACTTCCTGGTGGTGCTTTTGTGTAGATTGCGTTGTATTGATTCAGTAGAAACACACAGTGGGAGTATGTTTTTATGTAGATTATTTCATTGGTTAGCCAATATAGGAATAAAGAAGATCTTGAGTGTTTGACAAAATAGAGTGGTATTCCTTTTGAATTAATTACCTTCAGCGTGCTCTCAAAGACTTTCTCTGATCAGAGATTGTATCAAAGAGTTGGCTTACCTTTTGTGTGTCTTACAAGTAAAGATTATTCAGTTTCAAGGAAAAAAAACCCTTTGATAGAGCTGGGATAATTGTTTGATACATCTGGATCAAGCTGCCTGAGAATACAAATAAAACATATGTGGTTTTTTGGTAATGATTAGAGAGGAGGATATCAGTTTCTACAATTCATAGTTATCACTATTACCTTGGATTTTTCCTATATAAAATTAAGTACTGTTCAAGTACATAACTTCAGGCTGTTTTCAGTGTATTTTCAAATCACCCAGGGTTGCTAGTTTGAAATATGTATTTTAAATTTTTGAAAGATTGGGTTGGCCCTCATTCCTTTGTGTTACAGATTTGCAAGCTCTCTGTGTGCAAACTGCTACTGTAAAAATAGTGTCAAAAGCATGTCAAGTACAATGACAATGCATGTTTTTGTGATGAGCATTTGCTCAACATAAAGATATCTGTGACATCTACTGTATGGCAGTCGTGAAGGCAATACCCCTTATAAACACCACATCTTGAAATTAATAAACACTACCCTGTTTTCAGCATCTGGAGTGCCAGTTCCATTTTGCATAGAGTGACCTTGGTGGAAGCACTGAAAGAGAATTTTGCATTTGTGACTGTGTGTATGTGTGCAGGTATGTCTGACTGAATATATGACTTGCTGTTAACACCAGCTACAAGGAAATAACATGCCTGCTATTTTCTGCCTTCTTACTTTATCACTATTACTTTACAGCTTTATTCATCTAGGAGATATACAAAAGAACATCTTTACCTCTGTTGTTCTAAATGTTGTTTCTTTTAAGATAATAAAAGAAAACATCTCTGCAAGATGCCTCCATACATTTTTGTTCTAGGGCCAAATTCAATAGCTGCTGATGTCAGATGAAAGATTGATATTAAATTAATTGAGTGCTCAGCCTTTATTTACCTTTATCCAACATGACATAGTCACTAGTCACTGTAGGTAACCTATTAGAATAGACAGTTGGCAAAAGGTGGTGTACTAGTACCTTCTCATGATTGTATGTGTTGGGTTTCTGAGTTTGTATTCTTCCACACTGGGTCTTCTGCATGCTTCCTTTTGAATGCAATTCATCTTCATCAGTTCTGTACTGAAAGAATAGCACCTACTCATCATTCTACAGCCAGCAATAATTTTATTGTTCTTCAGAAAAAGCTTCTAAGGGCAGAATTAAGTATTTTTTAAGGAAATACTACATGTTTTCACTAATATGCATTAAGACTTCGCTATGTGAGTGGAAAAATTTTAACTATTATGGAGAAACCATATTTTTTTATGGACTGACCCAGTATTTTGATTCATTATACTAGTGACTTTCAAACTGTCCTGAAGAGGGACAGGAGTGGTATCCCTTCCATATGTACAGTGTTTCTTAGCTGCTGTTCATTTGGTTCTCCAGAACTGGCTGACCTACAGCAGCAACATTAAGGAAACTCTGTACATAGCAACAGGTTTTCTTCCACTTTTGAATTTCAGTTTTAATTTCTGAGGCAATAAACAGCATTACAAAGCCTATGAGGAAACATGTTGCCTAAGAGCCAAAGGTGGAGAAGCTTTAGAATTTACAACCCGATATTATAAAATAATATTCCGAAGAGTCAAAATTGAACCTGGTTTACATCACATGAGTGAGTTACACACACACACACACACAAAAAATATTAATAATAAAAACATTCTCAATGAAATAATGAGCAAAAGAAATATCATGAGATGGACAGACATTTTCAGATGCAAGGCCTGATTATATCTCAAAAGTGAAGTTTTTCTTCAAATAGTTTGTGCCCAGTGAGTGCCTTCTGATTCATAACACGACTTAGAGACTCCCATCTGCTGCATTAAAGTAATCCACATGGTAAGTTTAATGAAACAGCTGAATAGCACACTTCAGAACCTAGTCACATTATAAAGCCACATAGCTGTGGATTTTGGGACCATCCGTATTGTGAATATAGCAACAAGTCATTCACATCATTTACCATACAATAACAGTCAGGGAGCTATTTTAGGAGCAATGGTCCTTACATTGCAGACATCTAGCAAGACACTACAAAATACAATTTATTTACTTCAGTGCTTCGCAAAGATTAACTTTATCCTTGGGAGGCTAATAACCCTAGGCTCCCTTAATAGTCCATGGAAAGAAATAAGCTCTTTCAGTTGATTCTGAGCAGGCCTCTAACTTGAAGGATGCAGACCATTTGGAAAGAGTACAGAAGAGATCAAGAAGAGGTTTCAAAATACTGATCTGCTTGTAAAGATTGTGGAAATTAGTCTTGTAATGAAAGGGAGATGACAGGGGAATATGAGTGTTTTAAAACCCATAACAGACTGCTGCAAAGTCTGTTGTCCATGTAGACAGTGAATAAGGTAAAACAGTAACACAGTAAGGACGATTTGTATTAAACAGTAGGAAAAATCTTCCAGCAATATAGATATAGAAGCATGCTGAAAGAATTTCTCTCAGTAGATTACAAAGTTTCTGTCATTGGTGGACTTTAAAAGAAGGTAAGACAGACATCTCTCAGGAATGCCATGAATATGACAGATTTCACCTGCAGAAATTAGTAGAATGATGATCTATGCAGGTTTCTCAAAGTCTTATGATTTTATGACTTTCTTGAGAACAGTCCTATTTTAGGGAATGGGTTAGGGAGATTTCTGTCTTTAAACGAGCTTTAACTTTTGCAGCCATTATCCTTGTTTAGTGTGCTAGAACATTCACTGAAAGATTGTCAGATACTGTGTTCCTTCCAATAGGAGATAATCAGCCCATGGATTCTATGACTGATTTCTTCCCTATGAGCAACACTTCATACATAATGCACTTGACACTATATAATCTTACAATACACATGCATATTAAAACATTTGATGTTATTACGTTCAGTATTGTCTTAGCTCTACTGAGATTTGATTCCCCAGATTTGATTCTATTTGTCCTATGAGAATTCAGTTTACTAAGAAAGTGTTCTGAACTGTGAGTTGAGCTTATAACCAGTTTTCATCCTAATACTTAAAGCTTTTTCAATCATCTCTTCATTCACTGCTCCTATTGGAAAAGTAGACTTCACTGATATCTTTTTGATGCAATGATGTATTGTTGTCGTTGATATACATACCTAGCAGAGGACATTCTGGACTTACTTATCTTTTCAGTTTTACAAATGAAGTAAAAAATAATTATCCTGAATGGAGTTCACTTATTACAGATTTGTAATTCAATGCATTTGTCTCCGTGTGTTTGCTTATAAACAGTTCTGTTTGATTCTACAGGATATGTTAGTATGTGCACTTTAGGTGAAAACGATAATAAATTTTTCAAAAAGTGAGAGATTAGGGCTTCAAACAGAAAAGTATGGCTGTTTTTACTATTTAAATTTCTATAAACAGCAACATTTTCTTTAATCAGTAATTTCTTGAAATGAAAATTCTTCAGTACTGTTTCCAAGTTGAAATTCTCAAGAAGTATTAGGAATTGAGATCTTACTTTGTCATTTCTTAATATTAAAATAAAATCTGTGAATTTTGCAAGCAATTTAATTATGATGCACGTAAGACTGAAGTTTTGCTTTAATTAGACTTTTAATCATGACAATACTAAGTGTGTTGCTGGTTAACATTTTTTCAGTAGATACGAAATTAATTTCTGTCCAACACCGTCTTTTGTCCTTTGTTGCAACATAATTAAACTCTCACAGACATTTTATTTGAAGTATTTTACCAAAGTTTATCCAGTTAGGAAAAATAAGAAAAAAAGAAATAAAAGCACTATAAGCATTACCAAGTGATTTGAACTAGAGAAGTATTAAATATAGAAGTATTAAAATGGTCACATACTTGTGGACCTGACCTTACAACCACACAGTCATTAATATTGCAATTAAGGGAAAGATCATGGATTCATGAAAAGCACACAAATCTGAATGCAGCTATAGGCAACTTAAATTATGTTAACTTTCTACAATAATAGTTCAAGATCATCCTAATCTTAATTTTACTTCTTTCTACTTCAAATCATACTTGATAAAAGTATATAGAAGTTTTAAGCAGCATGATGCTCTATTTATTTTCATTTTAGTTATTTTCTTTTTATAAATCAGGTAGAGCAGTTAAACTTTTTTCTCTTCCTGCCTCTTCCCTAGTAATACAATAGATACAATTTAAAGAGCCTGCACATCCCCCAAAGTGAGATGAGGTGTCATTTTACTATTGGAAATGCACAATACTTATGCATTGTATAATAAATAAAATATTTTTTAATTGGATAATTATGTGGTAAAAGCATTTGCTAGGAAATCTGCTATATTTTCTCAGTAGTGATAGAGAGGCCAGCAAATGACAATAGCAAATCTATTTCAAGTAAAACATTATGCAGTTGTATGATATCCAGTAGCAGAGAGAATGTAAATCAGCAGTAGAATGGACAAGAGAATATGAAATACCATGACACTGTGTGAAGGAAGTGCAAGCCATCTTCACTGTCATTCTGCTCAGTTTTTCTCTTTGCTAAGAAAGGTTAGATGACTGGAATTCAGGCCACAAACTATAAATCAGTAGAACGTTGAAGACATTTCTGTTTTTAAAAATCTTTAGTCATGAATATTTTCCTATACACATTATTTCTGGGTGTTATTTATAGGAAAAGACCAGTGCCAGTTCTTTTGGGTTACATGTTCATGTCATTGGAAACATTTTTATTTTAGAAGTTCGGGATTATGGGAATATGCAGATGCACAATTTTTTTAATTAAAAAAATAAATAAATGCCTATTACTTGTGATCCAAGGAAGAAACCTGGAAATAAAATGTTATTTTAAGAACTGAAAGAAAGCAAAAAGCATATCTAAGCAATCAAATAAGATCTTTATTTTTTTTTTTTTGTAAACTGCCATGAATTTAGATCCTTGACTCAGAATTTTAAGTGTTTGAGATTGGCAGTGCTTCATGTGCGTAGTCTTCTTGGGAGAAATTTTCTTTCAGCTAGTAGATGAACCATGAAATTGCTGAAATCAAATGGAGTTTCAGGATTGCACATAGAGCACATGCAGTTTTTCTTTGTTTACAGCAGAGGATAAAACAATGTGCCTGATGAGCTAAGCCAAGGAGAAGAATTTCTGCAGAGATATGTTGTGAGTATTCTGTCTTTTGGATTGAATCCGTGAACCAAATTCTCTGCTGCTGTAAATTGTAAATTGCAGACCACAGTTTTGTTAAAGGATTTCTGCTGTCCAGTCTGTGCATCTTTTATTTACTTTCCTGTGCTTACTGTCCTATAATTCTAGCCAGGTTTCTCACAGAATTAAGTTTACCACTTATGTATCTGAGTCCCTTGACAAAGCTAATTTTGGGCCACTGAGGACTTCACAATTGTTATTGGACTACACAATGTATGTAGCAAAGGAGGAAAATTTATTTTGCATGCATTCCTCTAAAGGGAGTAATTGAAGGGGGTGGGGGAAAGTGCTTTGGTATAGAATGAAGTGTCTGATAGAAAAATTTTTGTCTCTGGCAGAAAGATATGGACAGTCTTTCTGAAGAATGAACTTATATTAAACCATGCCTCTAGCAGGAATTATTACATCTTGTAAATAATTATCTTGTGAATCCCCATAAACAATAACAATCCACAGCAGGTGTTATAATGCTAATGATAATTGCTTTTAAAAGTATTGAAATTGCTGTTATTAGAACTTTTTCTTTTCCTAAGATGCTATCTCTGTTGTGGTAATACAATTTAATTAAATTTTTGCAGGTTAGAAGGTATTTTTTGAAACAACTTTGTTAAATGACTCTCGTACTTCAAGCAATAATAACTATCAAGGTCATCCCTGTTTTTTTCTCCATCACATCCTGCAGAATGAGTTTCTTAAAGCCTCCAACCACTTAAAGGAGAAGTAATAGGCAATGGACTTAGGACATATGATAAGGAGATTTTTCTTTGGGGGAATTTGCAGAAGAAAACTGGCACTTTTTCTTTTTGTGCAGATCAACTCATTAAAATTCCCATGAAAATCAGACAATGTTTTGATGAGTGTAAAGAGATGTCCTCTGAACAAAAGCAAAACAAATCTGTTAGATTTGGGATTCCAATACTATAGATTCAGAAGACCCAAAAAGAAGTAGTCTCAAACTAGAGTGAATTCACTTATACGTTCATTAAGATGATGAGTAATTATCAACGACTTGCATGTACACAAAGTTGTTTTTTTTACACATAGTTAAGTATTTTCACTAATTATAAAAGAAAAAAAAAGTATTTAATTCCATGTGCAAGTATTTTCAGAGCTGGCTTCTAACTGCAAGTGGTACAGTATAATCTTCGGTGTCCACACAAGAATGATTGTAATGTGGTGGAGTAGAAGAACAAGTTGTTTTGGGTTTTTTTTGTGGTTGGATTTCCTTTGAAGGTAACAAACAAACATTTGACAGGTGCTCAGAGATTTGGAACTTTCAAACTGGTCCTAGTAGAAAAGAATTTGTGGACCAAGCATGGGTGAAATTATGCACAGTAAATGCAGTCTAATTTTACACTTGTAGAGTTTATTGTGTGTGTCTCATCATATCAGATTTAGCTGTAGTACCCCCTCCTTTGACTTGCTACTTGACATCCTATTTCTTGCAATCATCCTTCATTGTTCTCTTTAAGATGACCAAGGTGAACTATCCCACAGCCATGGTGTTGGACTTGGAACAAGGATGGGGAGAGGGTAATGGAGAGTAGAACTTCAGCAGAATTTTTCATGTGTGATGCTCCTCAGCATCACTTCCTGTAAAATCTCTAACATAAGACTACCATTGTGGTGGCATGAAAAGTTTGTTGATACTAATTTAGTTTTCCTTGTTTATATGCTTTCCTTCTAAGAGAAGGAGAAAAAAGTTAAATATTAAAAGTCAATCAAGTTTTATACACAATCCAAATTATACCTCAGTATCATGTAAAAAGAGGTATTTGGAAGAATAAATGTGACCTTTCTTGGCAAAACAATCCAAATAAAATAATTTCTAGCCAAGGATCAATTATTTTAATTCAGAAATGTGTGTTTGTACATCAAAAGATCTTCAATGTAGATTTTTATGCATCCTTCCATAGCTTGACGTTCTTGGATTTTCATCTGCAGTAACTTTTCTTTCCTTTTAGAAATGGCAGACACTTACATCCCAAGAAGTTCTATTTTTCAATTGGAAAAAGCCCCACATTTTAATGGAAAATTTTCAATTAAGTTTACCAAATCTGCTACAAAATTTAGGCTTTGTACCTGCTAGCTCAGGTAATGGTATTCTCACTTCTGTTTCAGTTTGACCTACACAGAAGTCTGTCACAAATACATAGGCAGGTAGGATGTGTATGCCATAGGAACAGATGATGTCAAAGGACACCAGCTATCTGAGAATCTATGATAGCTTCCATTTCATACTGAACTTAAACTAAATTTTTTAAGTATTGTGTAAAGGGATTGTCTGTGTTGGTCTCTGCAGTCCCATAAAAAGTAACAGTGTCTTGTTTAATAAAAAAATTTCTTCTTTTGCTATGGATTGGGAAAAAGATGAAACTAACAAACAAAAAAGAAGTAGAACATCATCAGACAAATCGTAACAGATTACTTTACTGACACCGGCAAAACAAGTGAAAATGTTAAACACCATCAAAGCCTAAATGAGACAAATATTTTCGTTCACTCTCAAGTGTGAGAGTCAGATGCACTGCTGGGTTCTAATAAGTGGATTTTCTATTTAGCCAGTTGTTTCTCTTCACAATATCCAGCCACCTAGTGACTGATTTGTGCCAGGTGGCATTTCTCCAGATACGTGATATTTCCATGTCTCTGTTCACAGCTTTCTGGAGACAGACAGATAAAAATACACAAGCATATCATTCTACCTGTGGATGAATGAAAATATATATGAGACTGTGACTAATTTAATAACAGACTAAAAATGCAGTAGAAAGCAGAAGTTTATTAATGATTTTAGGCTAAATGAAATTGTTATTAGAAAGCCAGAGAAAAGCTAAGAGAACATGCTAAATGTGTTTGAAAAAGGAAAAAGTGCAAACCAGAAGGACAGATCTATAGCAAGTATAATAAATCACTGTATTGTAGAAACTTAAAATAAATACTGTTCCCCCCCCCCCCCAATCATCTGTGTTTATAACAGCTTATAGTGAACTTTAAATAGCTATTGCATTACAGTCAGGTCCATGAAGTAGGAAAGGGAAAAAAAACAAAAACAAACAAACTAGATGACTGTCAGATTGACAGAGCTCTCTTGCTTATTTTGAATCATAGAACCCAGAAGTTTGTTCTAGTGTGTATTTAGTCCCTACCAGTTTGGAGCTTCAAAGGTAGGTCTCCCCCACAGAACTGCAGAAAGGCAAAGAAATCAAGGTTTCCCATTTCCTTCTCTGTGCTGAAGACTCTCATTCAGGAACTTGATGTAGGGCATATCTGGCCTGTGAAACTTCATCAAAGGGACTTTGTTCTCAGAAAGAGTCTTAGAAGAAAAAAACTTGGAGGTGGTCTCCTTACCAACTGGAAAGGAATATTTTCACTCCCTTTTTTAGTAGGTCTAAAATAAGTGCCACATGTTGGTGATATGACAAAGTTTCGGGAAAGCAAGACAAAAAATATTAACTATTTTGCAGACAAGACATCTCAGAAGAACAAGGATTTATAAAAAATTGCTTTTTATGTGAATTTGGCCAAGAATAAACTGGTTAGAAAAAATGATTAACAGTAAACATGGTTTTTATTGCAAACAGCTTTGCATATGAGCAATTTTTTGTAATACTTAATATTTCTGCTTTCCAAACTGTGAAAGCTACATCTTCTCACCAAAGATTTTAAAGCAGCAAAAGAGCTAAGAATAAAAGAGCAATGCACTGTGTATATAACTTGTAGTTGATATCTTGGACTTTTGTGCATATTAGAATAGGACTAGACTGTAGCAGAACATTACTGTGTTCAAGACACAGAAGTTTATTCATTAAGAATACCTTACTCGTGCTCCTTGTAGCATTTTAGACTCCCTCTCCACTGTCTGTGGAAGAAAGATGAAATTAGCTTTTGTTAGTGTTCCCCAATTACTAAATGTCACAGGTTGGGGGATGCCTTGGAATTTTTCTCCATCACTGTTACTAAGCAACAAATAGCTGGGTGATTAGGGCCATCAACTCTTTTGTGAGAGACAAAAGGTGTGCTTGGGCGAGGCAGGTAAGGGAAGAGCCGGCCTTTGGAACAGACACTCTCGGGTCGGACACAGAGAGGAGAGGCTGCTCTTTGCTTTTGGCTGCGACCAGAGGAAATCCAACTGTGCCCTGTTTTTCTTCTCCTGGCTGGGTGAGCTTTGATTCAACCCTTTTTCTACGGGGAAGTGCACGTTTCCCCGGGCTGCGTTTTCTCGCAGCAGTTGCCGGAAGAGTCTGGCTGCCTCTGCCACCTGCCCCCCTCTGCCGCACGGGACCACGGCGTCTGCTGTGACTGCAGAAATCCTTGCTACCTCGCAGCTAGCCGGGGAGAGCCAGCTCCTGCTCCTGCCGCCCTGTCTTTTTGCCGCTCTGAGCTGCCTGGCTGCTCTCCAGCCTGTCCGCCATTACCAGCTGCCCGAGGCTGACCTGACCCTGCGCCACAGCGCCACCTGCAGCCGCTCGGGAGTCATCGCACCTGCCCTGCCTGGCCGGGAGCTCAACAGCACCCCCTGTTGTTTTTCGACTGTGATTACACCGTACAGGAACGTCATCTGCTATTGGTTTCTGGTTCTATTTATGGTTGTTATTATTGTTACTGCTTGTTTATAGATACTAGTAAAGAACTGTAATTCCTTTTCCCATATCTTTGCCTGAAAGCCCTTGATTTCAAAATTAAAATAATTCAGAGGGAGGGGAAATCACATTCTCTGTCCTAAGGGAGGGTTCAACTTCTCTCAGTAGACACCTGTCTTTCAAAACCGAGACACTAAAATACAGTTATCTGGTAGCTTTTAGAAAAGTTCATGGAATTGTCAAACCCTGCTGTTTAAAAGCTGTAGAATTTCAACCATTAGTGGGTTTTGAAAAATATGTTTTCCTCTTTATTTCTCTGTCTCCAAGGTTTTGTAGCAGTATTGATCTTCAAGTCAATGCATCATTATGTTATTCTGTGAAACCACTCATATCCTATTGCTATGTAAGTGCAGTCACTGGAAAAAAATAGAAGTATATTTTCAAGGAAATAATACTTGGATTACAAGCAAAATCAAGAAAAGGAAAAGCAGCAAAAGGAATTTCACTTGAATCTACGATCAATAATATTTGACCTTATCTGGTGCTTAATTGGTTGGTTCTTCAAGTGTTTAAAATGGTGGATTACTTACCCTGGTTAGTGGAGCTGTTTTACAGCAACTATGTACCTTTGTATTGATCAGCACTGTGTGTTTGGTCATGATTACAGTGTCATGGATTGTTCAGTGGGAAGAATTTACTTGAGCACTGTTTGCTCTTAATAAGTCACCACATGTCCACAGAACAGTGCAATTATTCTGTTCTGTTCCAGAACTGAGAGATGCTGAAATAATAATAATAGGAGATGATTTATAAAGCAGTGTTATCCAACTGGAGAGATTAAAGTTGAAGTAGAAAAGATTTGTGAGTTGTGAAGAACTGTCAATACTTTTGGCTAGTTTTGCTTTTATCTTTACGTTTATTGTATTATTGCTATATGGAGGTATACATGTGTAAAAAGATGTGCTTATCCATACACATGTGCCTGCACAAGGTTGAATGTAAGCAGGATTATGATTAAGAAATTATAAAAACACATCCTTGTGCTTTATGTGGTCTTCAATAAAAAAGGAGTATTTTTTTCCTTTCATATTCTAGTTCTTATACTAGTTTTAATTTTGCTGTTGTTAAAATTTAACTTCAGTTAAATGTGGATGTTCACCAGCTACTGAGAGCAGACATTCATCAGTTTATACTTTGCCCAAAAGGACTAAGATACTTATTACCTGTAGTTTTGTTCATTTTCTTTACTGCATTACATTTAAGCATATTTCTTCCATTTCTGTGAAAAGTAATGATTTAAATTAAAAATATTTAGGCTTCTTTTAGGTCAGAGTTACATTCAGGCATGTTCTTTTGTTGTTGTTGTAATTTATAGGAATTCCTCTACTTACTAAACCTCCAGTTTCATGTAGATTTCAGTAACGTCACAGCCAAGCATAGAAATACTAAAAAGAACTCATTGTCTGAATTGTGTGTTCCTGTCTAATTATGCAAGTCATTCAGCAAAACATTTCTGTTATCATTAAACAGCCAGTTGGCTCCTGTATGTTGGTATGCGACCACAATGACTTCAGCTGAGGAGATATTTAGTGTTGCAGTGCATAAAATAAACACAGAATTGTTGACATGACATATTTAGGACAAAAGAAGCATACATACAGTAGTTTGAAAAAGAAATGGCTTGCTGAATATTTCTGGTTTGGAGACACTGTACAATTTGTTCATATAAATCCTTTGCAGAGCTTCTTTTTCAGTTATGAATTCAGAGTATACCCTACAGCACTTTCTCATGCAGCAGCAACTAATTGAGGGAATTCTCTCTATTATTTATGGACTTTACATTAGCTTAAAATTCCTCATATTTCCCAAACAGTTTCTTTAGGATGGAGGAGCATAACCGTGATCTAGATTCTCCAGTTAGATTCAGTTAAATTCATGTAAACTTACTGCTTTTCAGCCTGTGTCCCAACAGTAGTTTTATCTGAAGAAAATGTTCTTGAGCTGAAAGAGAATGATTCATCTTTTAATATAATTATTTTTTCACTGGAAACGTGGCGGGACAGCAATTGCAGCAAAGAATTTATATAATGCAGTATGGAATGCAAAGTATCTGAGACAAGCACAAAGAAAGCATTAAAGATAGCTGATTATTCAAGTCTGTTTTGTAGATTGTAAATTCATGCCCCAATCAGTGTTCACAGTGTGATTGAGTAGCTTTATCTGGAAAACTTCTGTTGTCTTAAGTAATAAAATTCTTTACAGCAAAGTCTGGTTATATATGTAGGTGCATGTAAGGGAAGTAAATAACATTCATATATGGATTTTTTTTTTCCCCATCAGAAAGGTAGTGTGTTTAAAAGTGAAATCTCTGTATTTGACCAGTAAAAAACCTTGTTTTCTTAATGTAAATAATAAATACAGCCTTTTTTTTTTTTTTTTCCTACTAGTGTAATTTTCTTTACCAGACATACGTTTTTGGTTTGGAGGACATTTTTCAACTGACTGACCTTTCAAGCAATCATGTATGCAGACAACTGTAATGAATCTTCTTCTGTTTTCTCTTTTCAGTTCCACTAGGTATTTCTGACAGGGTAGTTCATTATGGTTTTTTCTTCTGGAAATTGCCTTAAACCTTTTTTGAATGGAAGTCATTTTTGCCCCCTCTTCTAAAAAGAAGATAAAAATAAAATCAAGCATTTCTAAAAAAGTCTTGGCATAACTGTGAAATGCAAGCAGTAATTCCAAGGACTGGATAAAATGTGATACAGACCAGGATATTATTTGTGGCAGTAACAATTCATGTAGGAAATACATTTACATGAGTTTTCAAATGCAGACTGAAATCTCTGCAGGGAAGAAAAAAAAAAAACAACAAAAAAAAACCAGTTCTTGCCCTTAGTCCAAGTTTATTTTTCAAACTGAATATTTTTATTGGTTAGTTCACATAAATAACTTCAGACAACCAAAATTCCATTTCTGTTTTTATTAGCAGAAAATTACACTAATTAAAAAGAAGTCTTTGATGTAGTTTTATTGGTTTTGCTACAGAGTCTGCCTATACGTAAATATGCCTGGGACTGTGTCAAGGCAATGAGACCAACTGTGTGGGCTGTATCTATGTGCAGTCTCAGGAGCAGGGTGGCTGCAAGCTGACTGCCTGCTAGGTACAATCTCTGCCCCATGCTGTCCTCCTCACACTGTGACTGGGAGAGATTGTTCCAGGAGACAACCATTCCAGGCACAATCTCACTTAGGCACTGGTGGTTTTTTTTGTTTAATAACTATGAGACACTGAAATAACTGAGAGGTTAACATTAGTGGTTTAGCCTTCTAGGTTCTTTGACTGGATTGCCTAAAAGGGAAAAAAAAATCCTAACTCTAAAATAATCATCGTTAGAGACATATGTATGTATAGGTATGAAATTACGCCTCTTTTCATTCAGACCCATTTTTCTCACATAAAAATGTCATCAAGTGATTCATAAAGGCAGATTAATTGAAATTTTTTGCATAACAAAGTGCACATGTATCAGTGATATAGAGCGCAAGCTACTGCCAGAAACTATGCCTCCACTAATCAACATTTTTAATAAAATAACAAAAAAGCATAGATATACTTTCTTTTTAACTAGAATGTAAATGCAAAGGTGAAATATATCAGAGAAAATGATATAGGAAAATTTCAGCAGGAAAATGTCTGAAAAACTGAATATATTCCAGTGATTAGTTTTAAAATTTGTTCTGAAATACCTTGACTACCAAACATATTATTTGTTGTATTTGTTATTGGAGTTTGCAGTCAAAATACCATGGCACTAAGCAGGAAGAATGTTGGTAAGAGATGTTAGCTGGCAAATAAAGGCAAGGATTCTGATATTATTTACTCCACTAAACTTGAAGGAATGTTAGTAATGTTATTGGAGATCTTACCAATTTAAGTTCAATAGAAGAGGCAATAACTCAGATAAGAATCTCAGAAATTTTTTTATAAATCAGTGTTTTGTGGATGCTTCAAGGGGGACAAATAAATAAAAGGGCCAGCTACAGCTATCTTCAAATAGCAGAGAGTAGGGAAAGTGCCATTCACATTCTTTATTCATTATTATTCATTATTATTACTATCAAGCCCTATGATTTCTTCCTTGCATCTTCAAAAGATCTGTATTACCAGTTACTTTGAAAAGTACAAGTATTTCAAACCTTTTGATTATAGATTGCCAGGAGGGTAGCCTTCCATGTGTCTATTTTAAATATCTAAATTGGCCTTAGAGAATCTAAAGAAGCACCTCACAGGTCTTTTTGATTAGCGTTTTTAATATTTGAAAGTGTTACATTTTCTCTCTTAACACCAAAAGCTCATCTGGATAAAAGAGGACTTCTGTACACTTACTTAGGACAGTGGAAATTCTCCAAGGAAATCCTGTGGTGCAATGAAAAATTCCATCCACACAAGAGCTCTATAAACCTGACCCTCATGACTACACTACCAGTAATTCAAATAAAATCATATATAAACTGGCATTGGGTCATAGCACACGATACAGTTGTTATTGCTGTGCAGTGATGGATGGGCATATAATAATGTCAAAAACTGATACATGAAGGTTCTTCTGCTTTCAAAATAAGCAACCTTCACCTCGCCTTCAAAATCTTGGTGAAGGAGGGAACAGAGTCCCTTTCTTGGTCTAGATGGATATTTCAAAAACTTATTCCCTGATACTTGTTATATTCACAAACTATTTGTGCTAGCTGTTTGCATGATTTACAGCAAGAGAGATTCACTGTACATGAGAAATCATTGTCTGGAATAAATAGTACAGAGATGGTATGCATAGCATAGAAGACAACCTGAGGTGAATGGTGGCCACGAGGGTGTGATGGGAGTTAAGTTGCGTATATTTTACTTATAACTGTTTTACATCCCTTTGTGATGTATAGGTGGCATGATGCACTCTGTGAATCTTAAATATTTGTATTTCTGTTTCAGTTTCAAGGAGGGAGAAATACTGTGCTCTGTATTAATTGGATAACTTTGGCTCAAGCTTTTAAGTGTGACAAATGGAGATGTGCCAAACTGCATGAAAGTAATTCGGGTTGTCAGTGAACCACACTGGCTGCCAGTTTGCAGACAATTTCTAGTCTTCTTGGGTCTGTCACATCTCTTTCACACTGCCTATTTACCATCTGAATAGAAAGCCAGCACTCTGAGACATAAATAAATGTATTCGTCTTTAATATGACAGTGTTTCTTTGAGGGACTTGTATTACACTGAGCCACACATCATGAACCAACCTGAACTTCTGCAATGACACAAATTGCAGACAGGTCTCCTCAAGCAAGCAACAATTAAAATGCTGCGGGAAGCCAAAGAACGTAATTAATAATGAGGCGACTTTGTGGTTGCCCTGTAATTTTGTTATGTTGGAACGATATTTGTGTTAGGTTAGCTCATTCTCCCCGGGACACCTGAAAGGATATTTGCGATAGAACAAACAACCTACCCCTGCGGATGTGACAGCAGAAGGCTTTGTTGCTTTATGAGTCTGATCCAAAGATGCCTTATGTACCTTAGTTTACAGGAAATACAGAGTAAACCTTTTATTTACAGAGAGGCAACACTTGCCAGAACAGAATAAAAAAGCAGCTGATTAATCAGCATGCAGCTTTCATCTTGTGGGGCCTAGATGCCTGGACCTTTTTAACATTTGGAAGACTAGGCTTGGTGAGAGAAATGTTGTGTGGAAATGCCTTTGATAGCTCTGTGCTTTAGTCTATCATGCTTTGGAAAGGGGATAGCACCAGGTTTGAAAAAGTCTGCATGTTAGAACAGAGGATGTTCATGGCTAGGGAAAAAAAAATTACCTTGTTCTAGTTCTGTACTGCTGCCCTTTGAAGCAAAATGAGGGGAAAGCTTGCTCTGCAACTTCAGTTGATAAAATCTGCTATCTGGAACATTACCAAGTCTAAACATATATCATCTACAAGAAATAAGGCAGTCAAAGGATTATATTCCTAAGTAGGCTTGGAATACATAGGCAACTGCTAAGAAAACAAAAATAAGGAACAGTGCCCTGCTAGTTCAACCCTTAAATTATGCAGCTGTTCATTACCAGAATTATATATCTCATGCTGCCCTTTGGAAGGAAGGCATGGTGCACAGAGCTGGAACAATTACTGAATTATAGTACAATAAGAAAGGCCTCCTAAAGTGTCACATGCACGTAGAGGAAGATAAGAAACGACAGCTTAAGTTCTTGGCATTTTAAAGAAGGCAATCAAGAAACCCTTTGAATTCTTTGGTTTATTTTCCCGTCAGTTCATCTACATTTTCATGCAAGTCTGACAAAGCATCCCATTCATGTGTCAGCACTCTCATCTCTGGATGCAGTAGTGTTTATTACAGGCTGAATTTGCAGATGCTACCATTTGAAAACACTAATAGATCCAGTTGTGTGGCCTTAATATTTATATAATTAATAATGATTTCATGCTTCCCTCTCAGTGCTTCTGAAATAAAAACAACTACATTAGCATGGTCAAGCATGACAGGGCTCAATACAATACTGTAAGCCTAAACTGTTTTGCCGTAATAGGCTTTGAATTTTACTCTGAAATATCTTGTGTTAATCAACTTACCATTAATGAATGATTTGGGTGACACATTTGGCACATTTTTGAATATTTAGCTATGAGTGGTTTTTTGTTTGTTTGTTTTTTGTTTGTTTTTGTTTTGGTTTTTTTTATATATATATTGATCACACATAAAATGTGTACTCTGAGGAGTGGGTTTGAGTGTGTTGAATATTTTGTATTTGAAAATAATAATGTGCATTTTTCACCTCCCAAAAGTTTATCTGTGACTGTGGTCTGGAAATTAGCCTAATTAAACTTTTTTTGTGTATTCCTTGCCATTATATTTCCAGATAGTGTTTCTCTTAATGCATTTGGATTGTACTGAGAATACCTGTAATCATACCCAGGCTTTTGATGAAGCAAAAGTCATACAATATTTCTAGTTGCTATATTATTTATCCAGAAATAGAGCCTGTTGCTAAAGAGTAAGAATTACAATCTCCTAATATATTTAATATAATAATGTTGTGTGTGGCTGCGTGTGAAATGCTTCCTCATGTTGACAAAGGTAAAATCATAACGAAAAGTAGTTTAATAATACATCAAGTTCTCTATTTTATTTCATGCATTGGGAATAGAAAATTTCAGTTATTCCTACATTTTGAAATTTAAAAAAAATTAATAGGTGTTGATAGACTGGGAAAACATTTGAAGGTGAATGGGGTTTTTGTTCATCTGTTTTTTATTCTATTGTTTTGTTCAGAATTTTGAAGGTGATTGGTTCAGTAAATTATCTGTCAATCAGGATCAAATTCTAAGTAATTATTCTATAAAAACTGACAAACCTATTATTAAGGAAGGTGAACATTATAGAGTCTGTCCCTCTGTTGCGTAAATATTATAAAACTTATGAAAAAGTAAAAGTAAAGCCTTTTGATTGCAAAGACAAAAAATAAAGAATGACTTGCCTCTTAGAGGATCCAACTAACAGAGTTTATATGTCTGGGGTTTGGGACTGATGTGTGAATACAGAGAGAGCTCTGATAGGCTCACTCTGTGGCCATGCCTAAGAAACAGGATGTCCATTATCAGAGCTGAAAGACACTTTTATTGCTTTTATCTCAGATGCTCTTTAACTATGTTCACAGAGTAGTTTTACCAGAACTTCTAAGGATTGTATGTGATGGTTCTTGTGTCTTTTGTCATATATTCCGTTTATGTTGCTCTGCTGTAAGCTAGTCACTAAAAGGTTGTATCATTTCTAACTTCAATAACATCTCTACTGTGTAGAAGGGATAGAAGTCACTTTCCCTCTTGTTGGTTTCTCAGTGACCCAAGAATAGGGTGCTTGAGAGGGCAAATAATTAACAGTCATCAATGCTTTTTGCTGTCTCCTTGAACAAGTACCTCATGTAGTAAAGTACTTACACTACAAAGGAAGTTGTAATTGTCTTCTGCAGTAACAGCTCAGAAGTCTTTCAGAGACAAAAGACTTTTAATCTTCAAGACATCTGTCCATCTTTTACACAGCTTCCAAAACTTTAGCAGACTTTAATCAGAAGCATTATGTCATATGAAGCATGAAGTCATATAGAAAGCCACCATTGAGAGAGTAATTGTGGTTCCCTCTTTGTCCAAATCAGTCTTTGGTAGAGAAAGACTGGTAGAGACTCTGAAGGGAGATCATGTGCAGGGTTCTGGACTCAGGTCCACATGATTACGGTGAAAATTACTGTGTGGGTACCACTGTGCCTCCATAGCTCCTCTTCTGATGGGTTTTGGGCTGTGAGTGGACGTCATGTTTAGTATTTGCTCCTATTATTTGTTTGTGGTTGATAGAGAAGGTCAGAAGGGGAACTTCAGGACAAGAAAGTCGGTTTTACAATTGTTCTGTGTATTGAGAGATTTTCTGAGAGGAAGCACGATATGAAAGTTTATGACTTTAATGGGGTAGAACAGAGGATCCTTAGCCCCATGTAAATCTGCAAATAGCACAGCCATTATTTTAAAACTAGAAATTGTATGTTATTACTATCTTGACAATTCAGATTTGGATGATCTTTGCAGTTGTAAATGAAAGCCATTACTAGGACACTCTTTTTTGACTGCCCTCTGAAAATTAAGCTGTGAAAGCTTGCCGTTGCAGTGCTTTAGCGATATGTTTGCTCTCATGGAAATTTTAGTTTTAGATAAGAGCATTGCCAAACTGAAGTAAAGTAGTACCTTTCAATTGGTAATGCTACTAGCTTTTAAGATTAGGAGCTCTGGTTTTGATCTTTCAGGATATGGTTTGAATAATGTGGTTTGACCTGTCTGGAAATTTGAGCTTAGTCTCCCAAATTTCTCTATCTCTTTAATTTATTTCTCTACTTGCTATATTTTATTTAGGGCTGCAAGTTATTGTAACAAGTAAAATGCTGTGCAAATCCTTTGAGAGAAAGACAATTTTTCAATTAAAATACAATGGGGCAGTAAAACAATTTTTTGTTTCTTGTCCTGACATTTGTCTGGTTAGCAATAATGTTTGTTGCAAATGTAAATTTACAAGTAATCTGACTTAATTTAATTGGTTTTTATGAGGTTGATATTGAATAGTATTGGCTTATTCTTATGTCTCTCTTACAGAGACATATTGGGGGTAACACCCTCTGAATTTAGTGCTGCTGTAACAGCTGATATAGCTGGGGATTTGGTTTGTGATGTCTGTGAGCTGTTCTGCCTTGAGAGGAAATAAAAGAGAAAAAGATTTACATTTGTTTTGTGATTCTTTGTTCCTATGGAAATTGAAGACACCTTTTTTTCTATGAGATGAATTTCAACTTTTCATATCTCTTGAGAATGAATTTCAGGCACTATGAGAGAACAAAAGAGAGCATTTCTAAGTAGCAAGAGTGCTTTCAGCCCAGATACAGAAAACATGACACCCCCCCACATGTCTGGCTTGCTGGAGGGGTTACTAGTCTGTCATCTCTAGCACAGTTATCTCAGTACTTCTTTTGAGTGACATAAGAAGACTCAAATTCAGGCCTGTGAGCTGCAGATAGCTTCTCCTGAGATCAAACAGAGAAAAGAATGTCTATTTTGGCTTTAAACATTGGATTGTAAATATAGGGCTGTTGTTCTTATTATTGGTGAGTACTTCTTTGTACTTCTTTCTCTGCACTCTCTAAATGCTATCATCAGCCATTAGCTCTAGACAACCTAACAGGATTTTTTTTTATTTGCAGCAATTTTGAATGCTTGCCTTCTCTTTACGGCTGATGCTGCTGTTAAAATATTCATATCCTTGATTTTAAATAAATAAGGCCTCTATGTTTCTCTAAATCAATGTGGTTGAAAAAAAACCCTTTCTCCCAGGGAATTCTGGAGGAATGCCAATTTATGCTTACAATAAAAAGACACTTTCCTGCTGGAGATTTTTAAGCTCTGGCTGAAATGTAGGGATGATTCTGACTGCAATCCTGGGTAAATCAGGAGTAATTCAGCCAAAGTTGACTAGTATTGGTGTAAACAGGATTCAAATCAGCCTTTGCATATATGAGGCAAGAATGTATCTTATCATGAGTCCCATTGTTACTCTAGAAATGTGTTGGAATGAATGTTTCAGTAAAGACGTGAATGCTGGCAAACATTTCCCTAATACCTGTCTTAAAATAGGACATAGAAATTTCAAAAGGATGTATCATGTGTCAATGGGCAATAAATATAAAGGATCCTTTTGTTGATGCAGCAATTGTTTATCCGAGTCATGAGACAAATGGAAAAGCTTGCGACAAAAGGGAAAACATATCCTGTGTGAATTCTCTTATTCAGGCGGGAGGGACACCACCTCTTTCTAAAACATCACTCTTATTGTTATGATTAACAAGATGCTTTACAGGAACCCCATCTGTAAACGGTGCTTTGCTTCAGGGAGGTATCAAATGGGTCTCTCTGAAAATAAATTAGTTTGCAAGTTTTACTCTCTGTTCTTCTTGGCTTCCTCATTTAACAGTCCAGAATAGGCCTAGGTACTTATAGGGCATCCATTGCCATGGTATTAGAGACGTGTGATCCACAACCCGCTGTATTGCCCTGTAAGGTATGGAAATTCTATTATCTTCATTTTATAGATAAGCATAAAGACACAGAGGAACTAAACGACACAGCTAAGGTCACACACATTGTCTTTGATTTAGGAGATATCTTGAAAGATCTGTCTTCTGTTGCTTCAGCTGTAGGAGATGAGGATGCCATGTATACACCTGATCTCGGCACTTTGGGTGATTTAGTAGTCAGCAGGGAGAAGTAGACACTTTCAGGGTACAATTCATCTCATCGTAAAGTAAAACCTAAAGGAGTTCAGATGAATCACATTGTGAAAGAGTCTGTTTAAAGATGATTAGCTGAAAGGTATTCTTCAATTAGAAATGCCAGTATTTCATCAGATCATTCCTACTTGTAATACCTTATTTTACTAAATGAGTTTTTTAATAATTCACATTGGAAAGTCCCACCTTCTTGCTAAGAATTCTTATCCTTAATACTGCAAATTCTTTTTGTAAGCATTTATAAATCCTTTTATCTAACTTTTACTAGAAACAATATGTTGCGACTATAGTATCTTAATACTTTATTGCTGCACAAGCTTCTATTGTACATCAGCTGCCTTGACTGTAGTCAGACATTAAGAAATTAAATACAGAACTATAAACTTACACTAATATGTACAATAAAGTCTGCTGTTTTTATTGTGGAATTTTTGCCAATATAAGAATCTAAATGTTGAGAAGGAGTCCCAACTCTTATCATGTCAGATTTATTCTCATGACAACACTCTTAATTTACAAAGTCATTTGATGTATCTATTTGTTTATCAATGGTTTTCACCTTTTTCTCTGTCTGGTTGTTCTCCTAAATGAGAAAAGCTAAAATCTCCTAGTCTTCTCTAACAAGAAGGACTCCTGTCTTTTTTTTTCTTTCTTTCTTTAGTTCTGTTGATAAGACAACTTGGTCTTAACTGGAAAGTACTTTCCAGTTTTATGTCAGAAGCACATTACATCAGCCCTTTGCCTATAGGTTCATATCAAGGTCATTACTGAAATTATTATTCAGGATTAGTTCTGATATTGAATTATGTGGGACGTCTCTCCAGCTCCATCTCTTCACTCATTGAATCAACCTACAGGTTCTATCAGGCTATATTCTTGCTAAACTAAAATAACTTACTATATGGTATTTCATCAAATGCTCTAGTGAAGTTCAGAGAGATGAGATTTACTCAATTTCCTTTGCTTCTAAAAATGGAGTAATTTACCACAGTAATCTCACATTATCTACCATTCTTAAAATATATGTGACAGACCTTCCCGTTTATCAGTTGTCATGGTGTTATACTTTCCTTTTTAATTTTGTTTTATTCCTTCAAATCAATTCTTATACATTTGTGGCAACTTGTGCTTGCTTATCTCCCCGCCAAGTCTGGCTGTACATTTATGACATCCCAGTCAGGTAGCACTCATCTCATACTTCATTTATTTATAAAATGGGTTGGTGTCCCAATTTGGATTTCTAATCAGATTAATTCTGCCCATTTGTCTGTAGTAAATGCCTCCCCGACAAAAGTACACAAAGCATGGACAGGGAACCTTTGGTGATATGCAGCAGAGTGAGCATGAGTTTAAGCAACTACTTCTAGTCGTTGCTATGACTGCTGCAGGCCATGCTGAGGTGGGCACTTCTGTGAACAAGTGTTGCAGTCTTACTTAATCAGCCTTGCCAAAAAGAATATCTTACTACTTTCATTTCTAGCTGTAAAACAGTAGGACTCTGAAGGTTTACTTAGAAAACTAAGTACAGAGACCCTCTCAATGCATAACCTTTAGAACTAAGAATCTTTTAAATGTTACTGGCTTCTCAGAAAGGGATGTGCAAGACAGCAGTGGACAACTTACTAGGATGTTTATGTCATTCCCACATTCTTTGACAACACATGTATAGAAACTGACAGAGCATAAAGTTCCTTTGAAAGTCAGAGTACTGAGAAGTTGCAAAATTATTACCTGAGACTGTGAAATAGATTAATTAACAAAGAAAAAAAATGCAGTGCTTAATAAAAAGTTCCATATTCAAGGTGTCTGCCAGGTGTTTTCTGCTTTCAGTGCTCATTTTCTCCCCACAGCAGGGAACAAAATTTTCCATTATAATCAGGAATATTGCTAGCACTTAATGCCTGAATGGGGGACCAAACACAAATTATGATGTAATCAGTCTTTTCAAACTCTTTTTGAAGAGTTCATCCTCTCACATTGTATTCAAAAAGCCTATTAGCATTAGTGGAAGTCTCAGTTGTTTCTTTTTCAGTTTTGTTGCCCTGGCCCACTGTCCTACAGCTACAGCTTTAGTCCCTTAATATTACAGAAATCCATATTGCTATGGTGACAGATATCTGTAATACTGTGAAAGTGAAATTCAGAAATTAAATTCCATTCTACTTTTCGTGTCACAATGCAGGGAAAAAAGAAAAAAAGAAGAAGAAGAAAAAGAGGAAAATTTTCTTTAGGAAAATTTTCTTTAGAAATATTGTCATGAAACTCCTCAGCATATGCTTTGAGACTGATCTGAAAACCTTGGTAGAATAGTGGAATCCACTCACAAGTAACAGAGCTCAATGGGATTACTTTTGCAAGTAAAAAAGTCAGTTGTTTGATATAGCAATTAGTTTTAAAGAAATAATTAATTGTGTAAGGAAATGTTTCCTAAACTGTGCATACACATTAAAAGATCAAAGTGATGAAGTGTTATGGCAAAGCCAAGGGTAGGACATAGCTCCAGATTCAAATGCTAAATCTAGGTATCTACAATGAGGCCATGTACATAATAGGTGCCATAACTTCTCCTTATGGTTAAGGGAGATTTAGTCAAAGCAGTATATTCTAAAGAGCTGCTCAAATACATTTCTGAACATTAGGTTTTCTGATTTACTATATTTTATTGACTAGACCAACTGACAAGACTGACAGGATGTCTGTTATTTAAAACAAGAAATTAGAAAATACATATGTCTGTGGTTCCCATGTAGGTATATTCATTGTAGACATCAAAAATTTGATCTCAAGTCCTATGCCTGTCTTCTCTGTAGCACTATATCACCATGATCTTTTAAGCTGCAAATGTACAAGAAACCTTGTCATAATCAGTTCAGATCACAGAATCATCAAGATTAGAAAAGACCTCCAAGATCATCTAGTCTAGCCATCATCCTGGCTCCACCATAATCCCCCTTAAACCATATCCCCCAAGTATGACATCCAGATGCCTCTTGAACCCTTCCAGATGCTTGACTCTAGAGGTGAAGGTGAACTCTAGGCTGGAATGAATCCTACCTTAGCATTCTGTGTTTAAGTAACTTTAAGTTTTACACGTAAATAAATTACAATAAGAAGCCCTATCACTCATTTTAAGTGAAATCTGTTAACTACATTCAGTGATATAAATGTATAAGAGAAGGATTTGTCATCCAGACAGCTGAGAAGACGGTGGGAGGAAAATTTTTTTGGAGAAAAATACAGGAATACTGACGAGAAGTGAGTTGAAAACATGTCAAAAAAGAACTATATAGAGACAGCTTGGAATAAGTAGAGTTCTTAGCTGGAGAACTTGTGAAGGAAGAATTGGTAAAGTATGTAGGGAAGCTAAATGCTAAAGGAATGACTTGTAGATCATAAGGGAATTGGTCTGTTTCCTTTAGTGCATGCCCTTCCCAAATCAGGCTTACTTATAAAATTAATTTGGTGTTCTATAGTGACAAAAGACTGTTTTACACCCTGTGAAGACAGCAGCAAAACTCCAACCTATTTCAAAGGGTATGTGAATAATGAATGTGTGGAGAAATAGCTGCCTGTCTCTGTTGTTCCACTAGATAAATTGGCCTGAAATACTGTCTATCAGTAAAATATTCTGGTATCCCAGGTCATCATGCTTTTAAGCATTTGGCATTGCTTTTAAATTATTTGCTGCCTGTGAAGTCACCATTAAATAACTGACTTGATACAAGAGTAATAATTATCTTAAAAGTAACTGTTATTTCCCTCATGACTACAGTTTTATAACAGTTTATCTTCTAAAGCTAAATTGTTGGCACAAAGCCATGTATTACTTGCTGGTGTTTGCATGGAAAGACAGGGTGCCCTAAGCAAGTGTCAGTGATCCTTTTCAGTGTTCTTGGTCTCATATCATCCATTGAACCCAACCACAGGACAAAGTCATTAACAGAACAATAATTCTTAGGTGTTTTGACAAGACATTCTATAAACGGCAATTAACATCTGCACTGCCGTTCCTGTCAGGGAATTTGAATGGAAATGTTAAGTGAGCTAAATCCAGTGACTGTTTTTCCTATTTTGGTGAATCACCTATTTTTGTTTGGTTGGTTTTCTGTAATACAAGAAGAAAAACATATTATTTCACTCAGGTTATTAATTTGCTTAATAAATTTTCATTTCTACAAGTTCAGTAAACACAAATCTGTTCATACTGCCCGTTATTTTCAGAATCTTTAAACTGATAAGCCTATACCATACATTATTAAATATGAGTCCAAAATTATATAATGCATGCATTTTTAAATTACTTTTTTCTTTATTTATTGTTACCATAAGGAAAATAGAACCAGTTTACCTTTACATCTCAAACTGGAACCAAGAAGAAAAGAGGTGCAATGTACTGCCAAGTATTCACAACTCTCATGTTACAGGAGTTGTTGGATTCTTATGTGACTGGGCAAGGAATATATGTTTCTAGCCACATTTTATAACAATGAGATGAATTCTAAGGAGGTAAGCAAGCCCTAAATTTTGTCTTTTGGTGTTATAAAAACCCAATGGTTTGAGGAACTCAAACCAACAGTTTTTCTTGGTATGCTTCTTCCCAAAATTTGCTTTACACAAGAACCAAATTTTCCATTATTTTTTTACTACTTGAAAAACCAGACTGTGTACTGTCATAAAGAAGAGTGTAAAGAGCTTGTTGTGTGTGTAAATGTTCGTGATCTGTGCTAATAGTAACAATTCATGTTTGAGCATCTTGCTTAATCCATTTTAATATATTTAAAAATTTTAAAATATCTGATAATATTTTCTTGTTTAAAGAAGTTCAGGCATCTGGAGATGACATCCAGGATATTCCCTTAAATGAGTTAGTTTAGACCTACTTTATGTACACTTTGTGCACTAATTTCAGACAATCTTGTTACTTTGTACTTAGATTTGAATGCAAAATAAAATGGCCTACTTTCACCTATTCTTGCAGGAAGAAATACGATACAGTAAAAAGAAAGTGTAAGATGTTTGGAAGGCTTGGTTTGCTGAGATTTTTCATTAAATAGGAAAAGGACAAAAGAGAGTTTTCAAAAAATAAAGTTTTCTTCATTAAATGTGGATTCAGTATTCGTATATTAGTAATAGAATACTGATTAGTGTATTAGAATAGGATTATGTGAGTAACCAAAATTATTTGGTGCATACAGATGTTGCTTCCATATTAATTTTCAGTACATTGAGTGCAATGACTAAATGCAGTACAGATTAATTTTCAAGTACGGTTTAATAAAATATAAGTGTTTTGACTCAGGAACATTTGTTCATTGGGAGTTTTACTGTAAACTATCTAAACTAATTAAGAGACATGAATATCTCTTCTGAAAAATGATGTAAATGAACACAGTTTTTAAAGACAAAGAAGGAACTGTAGCATGGCTGTAGCTCAGACATAATGAAGGAAAGCACTTTCTAGTATCCTCTGTATAATGTGCCTGCAGTTCTGACAACTCAACTGGCACTGATCTGAATTTTACAAAATTAGCTAAATGAGATGCTGTTATACCAGCAGAATTAGGAAATGGTTCTTTTGTCTCTGAATTAGTTTAATGACATCTCTGACATCTGTGTCCTGTGATATTTATCAAGCATGCATTTTTGTGTAGAATGGAACACAAAATCAACAATATAATCAAGCTTACTAGGCACCTAATTTAAGGACTTTCTTCTGTCACATACTTCTATTATTCAGAGTCATGCAGCTTAAATTAGGAGAATGAATGCCCAGATTTAGGTCCAAATTCTACTAAGAGAAATGTACTTCAAGAGGTCTTTTCAAGTTTGTTAAACTACTTATTTACATAATAGCATATATGCATAAAGAATCTGCCACAAGTTTACAATAAATTCGGTTTAACCTAAATTTGATTTTGGTCTGATTCATACTGAATGAATAAGAAAAACACAAAAGTGGCAAGAAACATATTTCAGTAATAGGGATTCATTAAAAAGATGTACTTCAACTTAAATTTAATGATGTACTTCAACTTAAATTTAATGTTTGTTCCAATAGTTGTAATTAACGTAATTACAGGATGAATTTTATACTTTTATGCAAAATAGTCTTAATTATCTTTATTAATTAACACTGTGTTTTTAACACCATAGTATTTATGTACATTTTCATATCGCTCTTAGATGAGCTGCTGTCTGGAGTATAACATTTGTAGCTTTTGACATTGTCTTTTTTTCCCTCTTGAATTCCTTGAAGGAGGTGATTCCTTTTTTCCTCTCTTCTCTTTTGCTTTGTCTTTTTTTTTTCAATCCATAAGTCATGGTAAAAATGTTAGTTTGACACTTTTTGCTCTACAGATATTAATCTAGTGCTAAGAAAATAATACTTAGGAAATAAGACTGAATGTTTAAAAACAGAACTAAGTGATAGAATTTGAAATGAAGGTACACTGACCATTCCTAGTGGCTGCCTTAATGTTACATATATTTTTAAATGTCCCAAATTTAATAAGTTGGAATCATTTTTTCCCAAAGATTAAGGCCCAGAGTTGTTACTTTCGGAGAGACAGAAACTGACAATGCCAGTCAAGAGTGCCTTATAAAACTGTGGTTTATTTGATTTGAGAAAAAGTAAAACATAGGATTGCAGAGATATACTGAAATCTGAGACCTAATTCCTGGAAGTCTGGAAAGGTTGTAGGACAGTGAAGTAGTACACTTGTAGTAAAATAACCTTTTCCATAAAAACTTAGTTTTAATGAAGAATGTGATTAAAGAAGATAACTCCTTATGTGATACTATCCTGGTTTTCTTTTTACACGTTTCTGCCGTGGATAATAAGAGCAGTAAGGTTATGTTATGGAGACTGTAGTCCTTTATTCTTTTTCATCAAGTTCTGCTGGACACTCAGCCTACTGCTTTTTGTATAACTTGCTTGAAAGAACAGTTTTATGCAACTTTAAAACATGTGGTGACCCTTTAAGGAAAAAGTTACATTTCATTAGAATACAATATCTCTTGTGAAATAAAAATTCTTGTGATAGAACAAATAAACCTTCGTTCTTAAGCTATCAAGCATCTATTAAACTAATGGCTAAATAATGATGCTTCACCCGGAGCTCTCAAGGTAGCTACAGCGTCCTTTATGCGAGCGAAATCCCTGCCGGGATGGGTTGCAGTGGTTTTACAACTCTCCCAAAGTACAGAGTTCTTGTTGCCACAGATGACCTGTTTCTGCTGGCTTCTCTGGAAATGAGAGTTACCCCAGGCATGGTGTAAAGGCGTCAGAGAGAATGAAAGGTGACAGAGGGCTCTTCTCAGGGATAATTCCCTTTTTATTGTAAATCCAGTGTTGTGTTGTGAGGGTCCAGAGAGGAAGTCCGGAGACATCCAGGTGGTTGGATTAACCCAGGAGAAAGAGAGAGCGAGGAAGCTCTGCAGGAGTCTTTTAAAGGGAGGTGGTACCAGGGGACAACCAGTGGGAAGACACCTGGTTCAAAGTGACCAGTGGAGAGCAGGAGAAGAGAAACCTTTCCAGGACATGACCATCTAGAGTCTTATATGGAACCTGAGGTTGGGGATACAGGTGACACAAGGGAAATACGGGGTTTCACCACAGCTCAGGTAGGGAGTTCATATATTGGAAGGAGAAGGTTCAGAGGGCATTGCCCTGGGTCTCTTCCCACCAATTCTGAAGTTCCACAGAAGCAGCTGCTGCCAAGTATGCTGCTACAGCTAAATATTAGTAGTAGTGATATCTCAAGATGCCATGAAAATTGGCAATATTTAGGGATTACAAGAACACTGAAAGTATTTGGGAGAATTACTGAATGACCCATGAAAGAAGATTAACAGAAAATAGCAAAACTACTGAAATTTAATAGAAGGTATGTTTTTCATTAACCCTATGGATAGGTTGAGAATATACTGAAGATAAGTACAGTAAGTAAAACCATATGCATCTCTGTTTGAATATAATGTTTTTTCCCTACTTTAAAGTTCAAATAGATTTGTGGTACAGTAAATAAATAACTTATACAGATACACTTCTAAATCTGGTTCATAAACATAATTTTCAAATTTTATCAGTCCTATGTTTTCCAGCTTCTAATTTGATCTGTTCTACTTTCAAGACTTCAGCAAACTTCAACAATTACAGTCTTCTGTCTCTTATAGAGAACAGCCTTTCAGGGTGGTCAACCTATTTCAAAATGTGGAGGACTGGAATAATTTTGAATTATGAATTTTCTGAAAGATAACTTGGCTATAGCAGGCTCCCTCTAGTAAGTCTCTTCTAGGCTTCCCAGAATCACCTTTCCTGAATATGCATGAGATGCACCACCATTTGGGTATTTCAGATAGTGTAGGTATCTGCTGTTTATTCCTGGTTGCTGGGACTATTTTGTTTATGGTGGAAAAACTCCAAAAAGTGCATTTTTTAAGTGATAATTAGTCTGTTTTCTGGAATGGCAGCAAAGATCTAGAGTCCTCACCTCCATTTTAAATACACAGAGCTGGATGTAGTTCCCATACATGGCGTCCCTATTTATCAATGGACAGAAAGTCACACCTCCAGAAAGTGAGGCAGGTCCTGAGAGAACTGAATCACTTCGTGCAAATTCTTCTCCAAGGATAACAGAAGGTTAGGATGACTCTACACCCAACTTGAGCAAAGCAATTAAGTTGCCCATTTTGTGAGTGATTCACTTCAATATTTACCACTCTACTATTTCCATCCTGTTCTTAAATGAAGATACAGGAATTATATGGAAAAATATAATATATATAAAATATGTATAAAAGTAAAAATAAAGAAAATGTGTAATATATATACAAATAAAGCACATAATATATACATTTTTATTTTCATCATATATATCTATGCAGATGATGATGAATTTTGCTCTTATTCAGTTATTGCTTACTAAAGTCAATATCCCTACTTTGATAATATCACAAGTTACCATGCCTGCTCTCCAGGGAGCCATGATGTGTATTTATCACAGGTCAGAAGATCAGGTTTTTGCTCTAAGTTATAAAATGATCAGGAAAACCAACTCCTTAATTTAGACTTTCTTAAAAATCGTAAAAAATCGAATGAAATTCAACTTGAATTTTTTTTTTTTTTCTGCTGTGAGTTAACAGTCAGGCATATAACAGCTGCATAAAAATTTTATAACACTGTGCAGTGTAGAAATAAATATTGTTCAGCTCAGGTTCACAACATTCTGCCAGTTCTTCTCATTTTGAATAATACCTTTTTTCACATTAAATCCTACCTTTTCTCAAACAGAATTTGTAGAAATTACTAACAAAATTTGATTTTATATTAAACAGTTCATTGAATCTTCCAAATAGAGACTTAAGTTGTTTTTGACTGACAGCAGGTTTGTGTTTGGGGCATATTAATAGATCAGCAAATGTGACCATGTCAAAAGTGGTGCTGTCTCAGCATGTTGCCTGTAAATCAATTCAACAAAATATTTTGATCAAGTATCATAAATATTTAGGTGTGAGAGAAAAAAGACAGTAAATGATTGTGACCATGGGATGCTTTATGAATATTTTATTGTCACCATCCATCATCACCTTTTGGGAACAAAGACTTTTTTTTAGGCAGCAAAGTGAAGAGCTACATAATGAAAAAGATTAATGCTGAAAATCAATATTATTCCAAATATTTGAACACTGTTCTCATTACGTGATCCAATCAAATTTAGAAGGTTCATTTGAATCCTCTGAGGAGTTTTTATGCATTAGATTGTCCTGCTAAAATTAAATGTATGGCAGGAAAAGACTGCCAATTTTGAGGAAATAAAATTAGATGAGATAGCATTCTTCATAGGAGTAGCTTGAATGAACGAAAAGATGGATGAGTTCCATCCCATGCTGAAGATGGCTGCAAATTTATAAAGATTTGCTGTCTGCTCTTTGTGTGCCATAAAGTCTGTCTAAATAACAATATCCTCTCAGGGAGAGAATCTGCTGTTCTGGCTGCCCATGTATTGTTGAATTTGGACTATCTCCATTTGCAAATGTTGACTTTTCATCTGTGCCCAAAGAATGAAATCTGTATGAGAGATGTGTAAAGCTTTTAATCTTTATTTATTTGTTAACAAATGGGGGTTTTTTTGCCAGATCCTGTTTGCATTTCTTCTCTCCTTCTCTTCCTGCAAGGTGACTGTCTGCATCTACAATGTGACACTTCAGCTAGGAATACAAATTGCAGTCATTCTGTATCTGTTTGTTTGTTTATTTCCTTGTTTGTTTGTTTTTAATGACAGAATATATTAAGTGAGGATAACAATCCCAGATATTATTTTGTATCTTCTGTATTTCTAAAGGTTATGCTATAATTGGCTACCTTTGTCAGTGAAATTTATACAAAAATACAGTTTTATGTTAATATTTGCTGATACATAGATTTTTAAGACCAGAAAGCACTACTAGATTATCTAGTGAACCTACTTTTTGTTTTTACTACAGATTATAAAGGTTCACTTAATTAAATGAAAAAATAAAAATAAGTAGTGGCATAAAGATCTGAACACATGCAATATGCAATCCCTGATAAGTAATAGAGCTGGATTTTTATGACCAGCAAAGAGCAGTGAATCATTCAGGTTTGAGCTGTTCAGTGGTAGCTCAGCACCACTCCAGACCATGGTGGTTTGAAACACCTCCTATGGCATCTTCCTACACCCTTGTTGCAAGGACCGTGCCCTTGTGATTTCAGATTGTTGCAACTTGCCTGCAGAATGGTCACAAGCTTAATGTTGGTTAATATGTCTATCTGTTCTGAAAGACTGGGTAGCACTAGGCAAACTCGACCCCTGGTATCTCACATGCTCAGTAGACACACGAATTGTATGTTTGCTTCCTGACCATGCACACATGGAAATGCAGAGTGGCTTATATACATGTACGTCAATGCAGAAAAAGTAATTGAAAATAGGAACAGAAACTTAGGTCAGATAAAAACATCATTCTGAAAGCAGAGCCATTACTGATGGTGGTGTACTTTGTAAATCACAATGCTATTGAATTTCTAGGAATGATACCAGAAAAAAAAATTATAACAAACTAACATCCTCTTTCATTATAGCTATTATAGTGGAGCAGCTGTAGGGGAAAGGAACTTGAGATAAGAAATGCAGAATACTTTCTTAACTTCTTCTGTGTTTATTTTCTGACCTCTGAAAAGATATAGACTTGAAACAACCTCAGTCATCAGACAACTGTGTAGAAACAGAATTTCAAGTACTTGAATAATGTTGCCTTCAAAATGTAGCTGCCCATGGAATCAAAGTCATGCACACTTTTTGAAATTACAGTTTGGATCTTAGACATGTACATGACGTGGAATCCATCTGGATCATTTAAACACTTCACAGAATAGTGTAGGAAATCTTATTGTGCCAGGCTTTCCTGTCTTTTCAGAAAATACTTTTGTTCCTGCTTTTCTGTATCCTGAGCAGTCTCTCCCACACACCCTTACATCCCCTGCTTCACATCCCTTCTGTTATTGTGCTAATTAAGGATTCTGGAAGCTTATCTCTGCTAAGTAAGGCAGATATAAGCTAACCTTATAGTATTATTTATTTCAGTTGTGATGAAAAGGAAGTTTGGGCCAAGACAGGGAACAGCAAGTAGCAGGGGTTTCTTGATCTGTACCTGGGTATAGAGGATGGAACACCAGGAATGCAAGAGAGAAGCAGCAGGTTAAAAGTGGTAATGGTAAGTCTACTAAAACTGGCAATAGCAATGACAGGAATCCAGGGACCTTTGAACAAGGTGATTTGAGGATGGAATGTGAACTGACTGCCAGGTAGCCCATGAAAGCTTGAAAAAGTTTTCTGTATTTGAGGATAAATAGACATGGAAATGTTGCAGTTGTTTTCTTTTTCCTTTTAAGATGCGGTATGAAAAGGTAGTTAAATACGATTGCCTGAAACACAACTGTGGCCATGTCCAAAACCACTGTACTTAATGTTAGTGCCCCCAGGCAAAGTGTACTTATGCTTTTTTTTTTTTTTTT
>VZRZ01000603.1:90984-123800 GCA_013398175.1 Climacteris rufus
GGAAGGAAGGAAGGAAGGAAGGAAGGAAGGAAATATCTGCTGCACTGAGAACTGCATCTAAATTCCATTTAAGTTGAATTAATATTTTCCACATGTTTTCAAAGAATCTGGATTTGGCCCCAAACATATATTTAATAAGTGCCCATTCATTTACAACCATTTGGTTTGCTCAATCAGCAGTAGTACTACTGCTGTCTAAAACTCAGAAATAAAGAGAAAAAAAAAAAGAAAAAAGAAAAAAAAGGAAACCTGTCAGGAACTCTGTGATATCTCAGATGAGAAGCTTTTAAAAAAATTAACAATCCCACTGCACTGAATGAGATGACAGCTCAGTATTGGTGCCTATTCAATTTTACTATCTTTGAGGCTAAATATTACTTAAAATTATTCGTAACCAGTCATGATACAGATGCCTCTCTGATGTCTGGCTTTTTTTTTTTTCTTCCTTCAGACTAACTATCCTTTATTTATTTATTTAATAATGCATACACTTGAAAGATTGCTACAAAGATTTGCCAAATGTTTCTTTCATAGTCTTTTATGTCACTGACTGAAACTACTAGTCCAAATAAAATATGGAAAGGATGTTCAGATATAGTTATTTAGTCCTACTTATTCGTATACTATGCCAACTCTTACTAAAGATAGAGCAGTCAGGACCACTTAAAAAAACCAGAAAGTTTAGACTTGAACTGTGAGACATTTTCTAGGGGTTTAAGTAGTGATATGGTAAACAGAGTGCCTAGAGATGGGTTTGGTATTTTGAAGAACAGAAAGGGAAAACAGCCAACAACAATAGTTGTTCTTTGTCAGAGGAAGCAGATGGGTTAGATGCCTTCTTGAGATCCTTTACAGACAATGTGACTTGAAGAGAAAGTATGATGGTGGAATGACTGAGTCCCACAGTATGATGAAGCCATATGAAAGAAAAAGTTTATACTGTATTTTCTTAGAGAAATAGGTAAAGATGTCCCTTGTTGGACTTCACCAAGAGCTCCATGGAACACTGTGAAGTCTGACAAAGAAATAAATGGAGCCGAATTAGGATACATCGATTTTAACAAATAGATAGGTAGGAAATTATATTCACATTCCTTGCTTAATGTGACCATTACCTTTTATCAAGTTATTATGAGGATTCAAGATCAGAAGGAATCATAAGGATTTTATTGTGGCATAGATTAAACGAATGGAGAAACTTAGGAAGCTTTGGATACATAAATGGCATAAATGCAGATATATATCTGTGTGAGAGTAAAGAGCAGGAGTGATAAAGACTGATGTAGCTGACCTGAGAAAACAAAGAAATAGGGAAAGGAAGATTGTAACACTGACCAGAACTTGAATCATGGGATGTTTTGAGCACTGGGAGGCACTAGTTGCTTTAATGAAAGAGATGACACAGTGAAAATCATGGAACATGGCAACAGGCGATGTCAGGGGATCCACAGGCCACAGACTCATGACATGCCAAAAGGCATAGTGGTATGGTATAATAGCCTTAGGCAGTAGCATCTGATACCTCAAAATATGTTACTAAACTGTTCCCACTGGCATGATAGAACATCAGTGGTATCATATTCAAGAAGGTCAAGTTTTGATTTCCTGTGACCACAAACTATTTACTTGATTCAGATGATAAAACTTTGTAATGGCATGTATCCCTGCCATAAGAATGAACAAATTAGCAGTGAGAGTTTTCTACAGCATGTGTGATCACATGAGCAGATTCAGACTCTAAAAGCAACTGAGTACTCACAGCTCAATTTTTTCCCATTTAATGCACTTCTTCAGCTGAGCTGTATTCCAAAGTCTTGACTTCAATTAAATTACATGCCTGTAATCATTGCTGCTGTGATGAAAACTTCAAAATGGGAATCAACTCTGGAGCACAAAAAGGAATTTTAGTAAAAAGACAACATGATACAACATCACCCTGAGGTGTGAATCAGTTCATGATATCATGGATAGTTAAGCTGTAACTCAATTAACATTAGTTTTCTTAACTTGCACTGCTCACCACCTGTGGACACATCTATAAAATATAATTACCCTAATCTAAAATCACCTCTGACTTTTCCTCTTGTTGCAAAAGTGCACTCTCATTGGTAGATGCTTCCTTGTGAAATTATGAGATATCCTTTTTTCACACATTATTTGAGTTTCACTTTGACTTATCTGAAGATATATTCATATCTGAAGATAATGAAGCTGTTTATGTTATAAAATACTTTTCCTGTGAGACACCATTCTATACTTTGTTTTCAACCAGTTGAGTCGAAAGTACGATCATAACATATAGGGCCAGATTCTGATCCTTCAGGTGTTACTGAACACAGTAAAACATCAGGACCTGTCCAATAACTAGTAATAGAAATAGCAAGTCCCTTAGTATATAGTGGTCAATACAGTAGTACATAATGCCCAAGAAGAAGCAAATGTGCAGTTTCCAGGCTTTTAAAAATACAATGTACTTTACTTATAAACTGAAATAAATGTCAATAAATTAAGATTTGCAAGCTTTTTTTTTTTTTTTTTTTTTTTTAATTGATGCAGACACATAACTTTGCTGGAAAGTAACAGAACTTATGTGCTGACATATATCCTCACCCTGCCAAATAATCTGCAGCTCTTTCGAGACACTGAGTGCACTTAATTTCTTTAGAACACAGCAGTAAGCATCCCCTTTTAGGAGAAGGTCAGAATTTCACAGCACTGGGTCTGCAATGAGAAGAATATAACAGACATGCATGTTGTATGCTGTATTTTGAAGCAAGAATGCTTTCTCTAACTGCAGCATCTCATGGTTCAAATTACAGCTCTAGGTTTATATGGCTACCTAACTGTACAATAGCAAAAATAAGGATGTTTTTAGCTATGAGAAAAGGATTTCAAATTCTCATTGTACATTATGAAAAGAAAGAACCTAGAGAAAGTAATGTCCCTCATTTTCAAAAATAAGTTGTTGTTCTTTTTTTTTACCACAGCCATTCTTAAATCCACCTGTTGTGCCTAGGTATTGCAACACATTCTAATATTGCATGGCATGTAAATAGATACCTTAATTACTCATAATGATATGATTATATACATATATATATAGATTATATATATATACATAAATATTATCAGTCACATAATTACTCAGTATTATTTAATGGAATTTTGGGACTATGGATTTTGTTGTTTGATGTACTGTATGAAGCAGCATATTATTAAGACTATCCTCACCAATGCTTTTGATTATTTATTCATTAAATAAAGTGCTTTCTTTTGCTTGTTATAATCCTGTTTGTACAACCATGTGATAATGTTAAAATGGGTAAGTACTGTATGGGAATTATAACTGTTTCTTTTCTTGTTGAAATATATACCTATAACAACATTTATTAGTGATCTGAGTTTTAAGAATGTGTCTTTTTACGTGTTTACTATCTTTTTACACATAACCCAGATTCAAAGGAATAACATTTCTGAGATAACATTTCTTTTGAATACCCCAATAGCTTTGAAATTACTTTTTGCCTTTATCCACAAGTGATATTAGGATGAGATCTGTACTTTAAAACAGACATAAAATTAATGCTTAGTGCAGTACTTAAGTTTTGTTTACCCTATCTATCAGAAGTAAACATACATTCTTATTTTCTCAGGTAAGAACACATTAAGTCTTGGATCAGATAGGGAGAAACTCTACACTGTCAGGGTAATATTTAGAACTGCTGATTTAACAGAAGTTGAGCTGGAAATCTGGTATACTAAAAAGCTTTTTTTTTTTTCCCATGTTTCATTGTCAGCTTCCATCTTTGTATTATAGAAAGATCACCTAGAATGTGTGCCTCTTTGAGGAGCTCAAACTTTTATTGTTGACAAAACAGGGAACTGGTTTTGGTAAACCTTAGATATACCAAAGTCAATGGAATTTTCTTAATTATTTAAAAAGCCACTAGCCAATATTTTACCAGCATTTAAACACATTATTGTTCAAAGGAAACCTATCCTCGGCTGTCATTTCACTCACTGCAATATTTCATAGGATTTTTCCCTTCCTTTCCTTTTTCTTCCTTTCACTGTCCTGCCCTTCCATCACACCTTATTGCCTTGGATGTTTTCCAGAGAGGTAAGAGCTGCAGTGCTGTAAAATGGTAGTCTGAACTTGAAACAGTTGGGAATTTCTAATGCCTACTCAAATTGGAAAGATCTTCTAAGTCCCTTGGTTACATTTTAGGAAATGCAAGATGGGCACTATTTCCACCAGCCATTTCCTAAGATTAATTTCTAAAATTTGCTTTTTCCTCATATCACTTGTAAATCCACCTATATTCCCCAAGGATTTCAACAGTAAGCTGAATCTATTGTTATTTTATATTTACCTGTATCACATTCTTCATAGGGTAAAGAAAGGGATTTTTTTTCTGTTCATTTTCATGTAGGGAATTGAAAATGGGATCTGTGTGTGGTTCTGCAGCTATGTGGACATTTTTGACATTTTGTCATATGGGTACTAATAGAGATGAAGGCTGTTGACCTCATTGCTCTCACCATGGAGAACAGGAGAAAGAGTGTAGCAGAAAGACAGGAAAGAAAGGGGATAGAAGAAGTCAGTTTGAGCCATCATATCTCTCTAATACCATAAAAAAATTACTCCTATCTACATAGGTTTATGTACAGCATATTTAATGCTATTTTCTTGTGAAAAAGAGTATCCAGAATTCTGGCAAGGCTGTACCATTCTTCTCTGAATCTCTTCCATATGGTGTTCATATTCCTTCAAAGAAATATCTTCTTTTTTTTTTTTAATATCAAATGTTTATAAAACCTTTAGCTACAGATAACTTGCAAATGATCTGTAGGCCCGGCCCAAATGATTAAGAAATTACCTGTTAAGAACTAGGAAAGAGAAAAAAAAAAGAAGGAAAAAAAAAGACAGTAGACACAGTTATGTTCTTGATAAACAATTCAGACTCTCCTAGCCCCCACAAAAGGGCGCAGCTGATAAAGATACAGGTGTAATGCCATAAAGCAGTTGGTGGATTTCTTTTCATGTGCAAAATTCTACAGAAAGGTCTGGGTTATTAATATGTCTGATATTTCGATTTCAACCATGTGAGATTAAAGAAATCCGTAACATAAAATGAAAATCCACTATCACATTAATAGAAAAAAAAATCCATTACAAGTCACTATTTAATTATTATGCAAAACCCACTACGTATTTCTTAGTAGTGGGTAAGGCAATTGTTTAAAGAGACTTTTCTTCTAGTTTATGTATATTATTTTGTGTTTTTTCATGCACATTTATAGTTTGTTTTCTTTTGGGAAGAGAAAGTCTGAATTCTGTTTACACTCTTTGTACTTTTGATTTTGAGGTTTTTTTAGACTTTTTTTTTTTTCAGGAGTATTATTTACCACAGGGAATGACATAGTCCTGTGCTTTTACAGCATGATCTTGTACTCTTAGGACACTTAAGCTATCTTCAATGGGAAGTTCTTCTACATTATTGATAAAGATCATGCATAATTACTGTCTACCATGTGGTGTTCAGTCCCCAAGGGAAAAAAATAAAAATCAAAAGAAGGCAGTCACATAAAGACAATTGTTTTATTCACTAAAAAAAAAAAAAATTAAAAAAAGAAAAAAAAGACAAGAAAAAAGAAAAAGAAAAAAAAAGAAACCATACTGTGTTATGAAGGCAAAATTTACAACAGTCTATTAATTAGCCAGAACTACCTACTTGCTGAGTCAACAGCACATGGTTTGCTTCCTTCTTTTGGGACAACACTGAATGAAACTGAATACTTGTGCCTTATGGTGGGTCTAAACCTCATTCTGAAAACAATTTGAATAATGAGGAGCCTCTGGATATATGGATTTGAGGGGAGTAAAATATTGGGTAGGTCTCTGGTTTCTTAGTTTTAATGCATAGTTGGAACAACCTTTTAAAATAATCTCAAATTCTCTAACATGTAAACAGCTATTTTTGCAGATGTCCAGAAAAAATCCTTTTATTCCCAAGTTTATTCACATTAGGTCTCTCACTTATGGAGAATCAGAGTGCAGAAATTATTCCAAACTTTGCACCTGACAGCTGCAAAGTCCCTGGATACTCCACCATATCAAATTAGCCATCACTAATATTGAAAACCTGAAAACCTAGAAGCAGAACAGTGACAGAGATTGAAGCTCAACTGGTTCAAGCACCCCCTAGTTCAAAAAGAAAGCAAACAAACTTTGTGGAAGAACTAGGGAAAGATATATTTAAGATTTTTAGATTTTTATTTTCTTTGTGAAACATGTAGCTGCAGGGAAGTATATTGTTAATATTGCATTTTCTTTGGATGCCCTACTGTGTATGGTTCAATTACCATGCTGAAGGCTAAACTCAATAAATTTACAAGCAATAATTCTACACAAATATGCATCTAGTCAATATATGGTTCTTGTATGAAAAGTACTAAGAAATTGAGTTTCTCTGCATTTCTAGAATATCAAATGCATGATTACTATTGATAATAAGCTTGCACTCACAGACTCTGTAGTTCCTTAGTCCTGAACAATTACATAATTACTAATTCAACTACATTAGCAATGGGAGTAGACATGGATGATTTCAAAAGGGATACTACTGACTTAATGAGGCCTCACTCTGTACATTTCCAAAATTACAGAAATTCTGTTTAACAACAAGCCACTGAAGCTTTTGGGTATTTGAACCAATAAATAACCCAACTGCCAACCAAAATAATAATTAAAAGTGTAAGCAAACAGAAATGAGAATGAAATTGCATTTTCACAACATGAAGCTACCAGAACACTATTTCCTGACTGGTTTCCAATAGTCTGTCTGGCTTACTAGACACTGGTTGCTGTTGAATCTATTAAATACCTATAACTGCCATTTGTGGCAGTGGTTTTGTATTTTGAATGTTTATGGCATTGTGATTATGCTGGGATAAATATGACAATAGACCATGTGTCCAGAAGGGCTATTCTGAATTCTCTGCCCTTCTCTTGCATTTGCCACCTCCATTTTCCTGTGTGTTATAGGCAGCAAATTATCAGATCCTGAGATTACAGAGCTTGTATTTTGCCAAAAGTAAATAGTTGTCACATCTAGAGAGGTATTTGTAAAATTTTGTGATACGTGCATTTTTTTTTCTTGAAGGTATTTTTATTCTACAAAGGTGCCTGTATTAAAAGCTGCCTTTGATTTCACAGGGAGACAGATTAGCTCAAGCAGTAGTTTTCATGTCGGCGGTCATTACACCAAATAAGAATTAAAGGATATGTCAGTCAGAGACATCGCAAAATCCTTAAACTTGTATGCCCCCAAGTAATCCTGCTGTGCAACTGACAACTATTACACATAGAGGAGGAAAGGGGAACAAAGATCTTAACATAAAAAGATTTAGACTGCCTAAGTTATAGCATAGTAGTTGCAGATCTATCATGCAGCACCCAACTCTACCTCAGCACTGCCTCTTCCCATGGTTTATCTGCATCAGTTTTAATGAGGTTTTTCAGTGTTTATTGTGTAGGATCTGCACATGTTAACAAATTCTTCACACATCTCCATCCAACAAACTGCTCATGGGCTTGGGAAAATGTTGGCTTCATCAACATGTTCACTGGATAAAATCAATTAAATGCTTATCCTCAAAACAGGACATCTGAGCCTGATCTGCAGGTGAATGGGGTCATTTTCATCTCTTCCTAAGAAGTAGAGAATGATGAGAGCTAAATCACATTTGCCTTCCAGCCAACAGACATTTTGAAGATCAGACTGAGCACTGTGCACTGAGTTAGTGTCTTCAGATTGCTGAGCCCTGTCTAGAATAAGCATAGGCAATATGGGAGGCAAGAACTATCTGAAACTTTCTTTAGCTTTCCAAAAAGGTGTTATGCTGTATTACTCCCCAAATGGTAAGCCTACAATAGGCTATTTACTACACGAGCTGTAGCTGCAGCTACTGTTGTAGTAGCTACATGTACTGCAGCTGGCAACATGTCAGATGGGGGAGGACCTCTCCTGACTTCTTCTAGCTCATCCTTGAACATCAACACAGCTGTGCTGAGAGACCTCTCAGCATCTTCACATCTACTAGTGGCAACAACTGACCCCTGTAGACATCCAGAGAGAGCCTTACAATCATTATGAAAAAGCTAGGATAAACATCAGAGTGCAGACCAATGTGGCTTCTCACATCCATTGTGTTGTGCATTAGGTGTGCATATAATGGCACAGGAGAATGAAAAAAAAAGAGTGAAAGATTCACCTGAGAGACCTACTCATAAGTGAAAAGTATTTCTTTATCACCTTTAATTTCTGCTACTGTGTGAAATAAGCACATTTTCCATTTTACACAATCTGCCTACTTTTTCTCATTTTTATTCTAGTTGCATTTCAGCCTTCTGTCTGCAAGAAACAGCTTACAATGTTCTTGTGTAGTCTTTCCTTGTTCCCATCTATCTTTGCTCTATTGCAAAATCTCCCAGGATATCCAGAGTAAGAGGCACACTTTAGAAAATCATAGGCCTTTTAGTCCTACAGGACCTCTTTGTCTCTGAATCTTTTCAACTGTAGTGGAAAGGCCACACCTTTTTCTCCTTTAGACCATCACGCAAATGAGATTGTCCATGAATTGAGTTTTGTACAACAAAGCATGTCCCAAAGATGACACTGGATTGCATTGACTTGCTGTAAATTATCTCTACAGGCAGTATTTCCATATTTTGAGGGAAAATCCTGGATTTCAAGGGTGTCAAAGGGTGTACACTTGAGGCAATTATGTACAGCAGATGCTTTCACAAAGTGTGAGGGTTTTAGAAAAGAGATAGAAAACATGATAGGATGGGATGACCTTTACTTTCTGTAAAGAAAGGAAGAAAAGGGAAAGGGAAAATAAAGGGAAAATAAATACTTGATGCTTGTGCTTCCTGTAGCCAAGATCAAGATGGACATCTTCTTGTGGAAAGTCTCCCTATAATATCTGAGAGTATTATGCAACAGTTGGAATGTTGTTCTGGATCATGGAAATGTGGATGCAAAAAACTGGGGAGGAGTATGCAAATAACTCCTAAGAAGAAGGAATATCCAGTCCAGGTTTTAGCTTGTCAGACCCATGTGCAGGTGGCTTGCTGTGTATATGCTGCAGGAAGATTTTCTCCAGACCCCGTGAGTTCCACTGACATCTGAGAAAACCTGGGTGTCTTGAAGGCAAAAGTGTTCCAACAAATGTGACGGACATTCTGATACACTTAGATCACCACTTTTCTGACCTCTATGAACTGTAATTTGCCTGTCCACCCTTGTCCAGAAGGAACAACTCCTCATTTCCTTGTCCAAACGTTGCCCTATCTGGCTGTAGATTCCAACACAAATTCCTTTCTAACTGATAACATGATCATCATGTTGCTAGACTCAATCCTAAAATTCCATTAAACCCTGCCATTATCTGTATGCAGTCTTCATCTAATCTGTGCCTCTTTTGTGTCAGTCAATTCCACTTCCTCCAAAACCCATGTTTTCTTTGTTAAGGTCTTTAAGGTATTGCTATGATTCAGATATCCAGACAGGTGTGCACAGAGAACAGACTGAGAACAACAGAATGTGGGTGTCTCACAAAGACTTTATTTTGGACAGTTTTTATTGGTATTCACAGTCCTGGCAAAACTGAAGTAATGAGTATGTAGCCAGTGAGAGCATATTATCAATAAATCTAGAATTGTAATATATGTGAGAGGGCTGTATTGCAGATGTTGATGTTTTCTAAATCTCAATGTCTAACTGCAGATTCCTTCTGACTACAGACATATCTTTGTGCATGTGTATGTGTGCATGTGAATGCAGGGAAGAAGCAGTCATTACAACTCTCATGAGTACTAGGACATCTATAACCCTAAAGAACATCTACGTTTAGTCAGATGAGCCACACCTATTGTGACAGCTATTTGGAAGAAAAATAAAATAGTTTTTCTTTTAATTTTTTTTTTTATTTAGACATAGGGCTAATAATTTCCCCATATGTTTACCAATCTCTGATAATTAATTTCATAATGAGAATTTCCAGGTCATAATGTAATAATAAGTAATTTAACCAGAAAATAAAGAAATAAATAACATACAGTGAAAATAAAATATATTCATTCTTGTACTGAATAATTTGAGTTGAATATTTTTTAAATGTCCTTTTTTTTTTTGATAGATTGAAGAGTTTCATTCTCAATTTAGAATGCAACTGAGGCTCTACATAAATATATAATTTAGTTCCATGAATTCAGAGGTACTGAAAGCCTGATCTCAAATCAATTGAAGTTAATTAGGCCTTTTCTATCATCACTTAGAAATGAAAGCAATTTTGTAAACTAATCCATTAGTTTGACTATTTAAAAATAAAATATGAAACTAGTGTTATTAATTAAAGTGAGGCTTTGAAATTAGTACTAAATATTTAACTCCAACTAAAATTATTACAGACACTTAAAACAGAGTTTTTCATCAACTTAAGTGTGAGATAATTCTTATGAGCTGGTTTTCATAAAAGAATGCTTTCTTTGTCGTTTACCAAATTCTTTTTGCTATATCGTCCTTCAGAAGTGAAGAAAATAGGTCTCATGGTGTTGTCCTGAAATATTGTAAGGGGTAGAAAAGAAAAAAACACACAAAAAGAAATAAATAAAAAACAAAAGGGAGAAAACCACACCATGGGGTCATCCCAAGCGTATTACTGGGATATCTTTTTCCAGTTGCTTTCATGTGTAGTCCTATGGGTTTCTGTAGTTCTAAGGATTGCAGCTGATACTTTATTTTTTTTCTCTGCTATGGATGTAATTCTTCTTCTCAGGTGCACAGGAGCATGCACATCAGCAGTGCCTCTGAATTGTCAAGATCAGATTTGCATTCTGCTGTCATAGAAGAATCAGATCCAGCAGTATTAGCACCCATCACCTGTACTCTGTAGGAAAACAGAGCTGACAGGGGCACTCTTTGTTGGCTTAAGAACTAGTTAGATGGCTGGCCCCAGAGAGTGGTGGTGAATCATGCTGCATCCAGTTGGTGTCTGGTCACCAATGGTGTCCTTCAGAGTTCAGTGCTGGGACCAGTCCTGTTTAATGCCTTTATAGATGGTCTGGATGATGAGGGGATCAAGTGCACCCTCAGTAAGTTTGCAGACAACACTCATTTGTGTGGGAGTGTTGGTCTGCTGGAGGGTAGGAAGGCTCTGCAGAGGAATCTGGAAAGGCTGGGCTGGTGGGCTGAGACCAACGATAGGAGGTTCAACAAGACCAAATGCTGGGTCCTACACTTTGGACACAACAACCTATGCAGAAATACAGGCTGGGGGAAGAGTGGCTGGAAAGCTCCCCAGCAGAAAAGGACATCGAGGTGCTGGTCAACAGAAACTGAACATGAGTCAGCATGTGCCCAGGTGGCCAAGAAGGCCAATGTCATTCTGGCCTGTATCAGTAATAGTGTGGCCAAAAGGACCAGGGCTGTGATTGCCTCCCTCTACTCAGCACTGGTGTGGCCACACCTCGAGTCCAGTGTCCAGTTCTGGGCCCCTCAATTCAAGAAGGACACTGAGGTGCTGGACTGTGTCCAGAGAAGGGCAAAGGAGAAGATGAAGGGTCTGGAGCACAAGTCCTGTGAGGAGAGGCTGTAGGAGCTGGGTTTGTTTAGAGAAAAAGAGGTTCAGGGAAGATAACTCTCTACAACTACCTGAAAGGAGGGTGCAGCCAGGTGGGGATTGGTCTCTTGTCCTAGCTACCAGCAACAGGACAAGAGGGCATAGACTCAAAGTGTGCCAGGGGAGGTTTAGGCTGGACATCAGAAGGAATTTTTTCAAAGAAAGGGTGATTACACATTGAAGTGGACGGCTCAAGGAAGTGGTGAAGTCACCGTCCCTGGAGATGTTTAGGGAAAGACTTAGTGCCATAGTCCAGTTGACATGGTGTTCAGTCAAAAGTTGGACTCAATGATCTCAGAGGTCTTTTCCAACCTAATTGATTCTGGGATTTTGTGAAAACCAAACACAGACATAAATGACCTATTAACTGGAGACCTCTGTCTGTGACCGTGCATGCTGCTGCTAATAAGTTTAGATTCAACTGAATCCCTTCAGCCTGGACTGTGATGTACCAGTCCTACCTGTTACAGCAACTTTTATTATTTGAAGTTGTATTTCAGCATGCCCTTGAAGTGTTTCATTTGTCTATCCTGCTTACATGTTACTTCTTTAAGACCAGAGCGCACTAGCTGCTGCAGGATGCCAGTGTCTTCTGTCCCAGATGCATGACCATCTTAGTGCAGCTTTTTTATAGTGATCATGGCTGAAGTCCCTGGAACATAACTCTGCTCTGAAACTTTTTTATTGAAAATTTTATCCTACCATCTGATGCACAATATGGTCCACAGATGGTGCAGATGACATTTGTCTAGGAGTCATGTATGTCGTCACTAGTCCGTGTCTTCAAACCATTCAGCAAATTGGATAACAGAGCTGCTTTATAGACTTTTAATGTGATCTACCAATTAATGTTGAGCTGCTGTTTGGCCTCAGAGTAGCCTGCATCCTCAACCTCATGGTGCAGTACAAAAAGCAGTATTTTTTCTTGAAATATTTAGAATTAAAAAAAAAAAAGGTAGAAGAATGAGGGGGAGGGAATATTATTGTTTACTTCTAAAGCGTTTTTTTTTTTAAATCTGGTTTCCATTGTTTTAAACTGGAAGCATTCCTGTTACCTACTTCACATGTCTGTTAAGAATCTGTACTTAGCAGCTATAGTTCACTTGTGTTTCTTATTTATTGCCATAAACTGCTGAGTGCCTCATGTAAGGGCCAGACTTTGATCACAGCAGACAGCAGGGAGTTAAAGGTCTTGTGAATCTGAGTGTATAGATAAACAAGTGGTCTGATGTTGACAGGACATCTACTAATATATAACAAATACTATATGTGACTAAGGCTATAGAGTTTTTTCTCATGTTCCTATTGTTCTGGACAATTAAAAAGGAAAATTTTAAAACAAAACCAAAAAAAAAACCCATATGCTGCTTACATTATACTTTTTCTTTTGCAATATTGTCAATTTTAGCATTCCTTTCTTTAAAAAAAATGAAATTTTGAATTACAAACTGGGCATATGTTTCCAGTGAGCTTCCCCAGTGTTTAGCCTCAGTGACTACAGTTAATTTGAACCCAGAAACATAGATGAGTAATTCAATTGAAATTATTCATTTTGATCTGTTTTGCCTATAACATACCTTATCTTTTATTCAATGAGTCTCTTCCTCATTTGTCTGCATTCTGCATTTATTACCTCATAGTGCAGTTCTTGTTTTTTCTTTTCTTCTCAGAGGACATAGGAATACAATTCAATGTATTTTATTAAATTGACTTATCAAATATATGGGTTCAATTAAGTTTCTACTGTTTTTCATACTTGGTTAGTTACTATTGCTTCCAGTTCTTTCCTTGAATATGACTGTGTTATAGTCTTAACAGTCTGTATGTGTATCTCAGATTTATAATCAGGTGGTTTACCATCTTGTCCAGACTGGTATATAGTGCTAGTGCTAATAATGTCCAGTGTAAGCCTATTTCCAGTCTAACAACGGATCTTTTTCCTCACTTTTGAGGTTTTATCTCCTAAAGAGTATGTTATTCACAGCAGCCTTTATTCCTTACCCTAACCATGTCTCTTTAAAGGTTTCATAGAAAGTTCACAGTATGGTGTCTTGAAACCCCGGAGGAAATAAATGCACTAGATCGTCTTTTTTTTGCGAGGAGGGGAGGGACTTGGATAGAAACATTTTACTTAATTTGTATTCTCTGGAAAACTTAACGTGAGTTTGCAGAAAAAAAAGAAGAAACAAAACTCTTCCTAAAAAATTAAATAAATTGTTAGCTGCTTACTGCAGCAGAAATCACATCAGGCTGCCTCCTTCTGTGGCTACACAAACAAAATTACATTCTATCCTCTGCGTTCTTCTCTCCATTAAATATTGCTATTATACAGTGGTGAGTCTGTTTCTTATAAGTAATGAATAAAAGTGTTTGTAAATAACATTTCACTTTCCCTTTCTTTCCCATACATTCTCCTAGGACCAAAATCAGCAATGAGTGAAAGGACTTCCAAATACAAATATTTCAAATTAATTGAAACCCTTCCTCTAAGTGTGCAACAAGTCTGTTTTTCTCCCTAGTGATTTATTACTTTGAAATATCTCTGTATATACTTGTTTCCCTCTAATTTTAAAATATCCTCAGAGGCTGTGCCAGAAATTTACAGCACAAATAGAATGTGCTAGAGGGGAACTTCTCTGTTAACTGTAGAATATCAGAGGTCATCTACAGAAGTTTAACAAAGAAATTTCAGATGCTCAATGTGTGTCAAGAAAAAGACAGCGCTTAATCACTTAATAGCATTTCTAGGTAGACATAAGCAAAGGTCTAGCTGATCGTGCTTTGGGGTAATATGACTGACTCTGTGTGCCAAAATTGTTTAAATGCTATTTTCTAAGCTTCCCTTTCAGAGCAAGGATTAGGTTTTTAAAGCCAAAATACAGCATAGCTGTTCAAAAGTCACGGTCACTGCAGTACTACTACCTCAGCTATGTCACAAATTTCTGTTACTTTGTTTCTATTTATCTTGTCAATATTATATTAAACAATATAGATGGATTATGCCTGTTTGTCAAATAATACAAACTTCAGATCTCAAGTTCAACAGTTTATTGTTTCTCCAGAAACCGAGAAAAACTGCACCCTTTGAAAATAAAATTGTTGTTTAATGAGAAAGGGAGATGCTGAAATGTAATCCTTCACAGATTTGCATCTGTTTTTCTCTAAGCCTTCTTCCTATACCATATGTGACAGACCTACAGAGCAAAAGATAGCACATCTGGAACTAAACTTGTGATGATTGACTATGCAACAGACTTGATGTATCAGCCAGATTTATATTAAGCTAAGAGAAGTTCATTGCTTCGGAGAGGGGAAGAGCACTGGTTTAAATGAGTTGAAATTACGTTTACTTATAATTGAATATTTAATATATCTTCTAGGTCTCAACAGACTTTTTGAATGGATTGAAGGTGGACTTTTTTTTCCCAATCATAGCATTCTGACATTAAGATTTTCAGAGAAGGCAGATACTGTATACGTTTAAAGAACCTTCAAGGCTCAGGCAATCCAAATGATGACAATTTCAAATGTCTCATTGAGTCACTTCGATAATTCTTTCATTGCATGAAGATGATAAAAATCCTGACTCGTCTGAGTTCCATTTTTAAGGCAGTTTCTAAAAGTATGATGAGAGTTTACTGTCACTGAATAATGTTTCTAGATGTTTAGTGATTTGATTTGTGTCTTTTTGGGTAAGAGTGTTTCATTTTTATGTTTGTTGACAATTTAGGTAATCTTATGATACAGGGGGTTTTTTGGTTTGGTTTGGTTTTTTTCTGGTTTTTTTTTTTTTTGTTTGTTTGTTTGGGTTTTTTTCTGTTTGCAGATACAGAATTTGAAGGTTTCTCTAGGGCTTTTGCAGAAGTAGTTGTGGGTGGGTTTTTTTGCTGTGGTAGGCTATTCCGTGTGGTTTGCTTTTTTTTGTTTGTTTGTTAGGGTTTTTTCTTTCCTATAAATACTGGATAATTTTTTTAATACTTTCACCACTGAAAAGACTTTTGCTCTGATTTTAATCTTTTCTGGAGAGAAGCAGATGCACAGCAACAAAAATTACATAAATAAAAGGTTAAATATCAGTTTATTTTTGCTGTAAGTCCATTTTTTTATGATTTTTGAGAGAAAGATCCTGGTAAAGTTGCATTACTAGTAGATGTAAGAGGGATACTTTTATTAGGATGACTATTACTCGCTCTGACTGCTTAAAAATGCATAATGCCTCTAGATTTGTAATGTAAAAAGGATGAAATTTACGAAATGCTGTTGCTGAAATAAAGTGCTCCTAGATCCAAGGCATGAAAATTTTATTTCCTGTAGGTCATGTTGTTACAGTGCTTGGTAAATGTTGATGCTTACCCTTACCTCTAATGACTGCTTCAACAAGAATTAGAGGGATTTCATTGGGCTAGTGTGGTGGTTTCTGCAGGGCCTGTTTTTTTGGTAGTGGGGGGGGGCCCACAAAGATGGCTTCTGTGAAAAACTGCTCGAAGCTTCCACAGATGTCCAGCAGAGCCAATCTCTGATGGTTCTGAAGATGGACGTGCTGCTGGCCATGGCTGGGCCAATTAGAGATGGAGGCAACGCCTCCATGACAACATATTTAAGAAGTCAAAAAAAATTAGAGCTGCTCAGCTTTAGTTCTAGTTAGACGAAAAGGAGGAGTGAGAACATGTAAGAGAAAACAACTATGTAGATGCCAAGGTCAGCAAGGAAGAAGATGGGAGAGGAGGTGCTCCAGACACCAAGACATCCCTGCCGCCTGTGGTAAGGACTATGTTAATGCAGTGTCCCCCTGCAACCTGGAGGCCTACAGAGATGCAGAGATACACCCCCAGCCATGGGGAAGGTGTCCATGCCGAAGCAGGAGGGGTGGATGCCTAGAGGAGGGCCTGTGGTCTGGTGGGAGGGTCATCAATGGACATAGAGGCCTTCTCCCAAGTCCAGTGGGAGTCATCATTGGTAAAAAGCTGTTCTTCCACCCTGAGTTTGGACCAGCCCATCCTTGGAAGGACTGCACTTCATGGTGGAGAAACTGGTGGATGAAAATTCATGTCATGTTGCAGCAGTTTTGGAAAGGGGATTGATGACACAGTGCTTGCAGGAAGAAAAACTGCGTCTCTCCCTAGGCAGTAACAGAAAATCTCGAGTAATGAACTGATCAGAAGAAACCCCCACCCCTGTCTCCCCACTCCATTGGAGAGAAGGAGGGAGGGGCTGGGGGGGAAAGAAGGTGTTTCAAGAGCTCATTTTGCTTCTCAGTATCCTCCTCTGATTTTGTTAGCAGAAAATTCACTTAATCTCTTCAAGTTGAGCCTGCTTTGCCTCTGATGGTAGTTTATGTTAAAGTTTTCCCCCCAGTCTTTATCTCAAACTCCATGAAGTCATCATTAAAATTTTCTCTCCTCTGTCCAGCTGCAGTGCGGCGTCGCGACTCACTCAGCCCTGCCTCGGGATAGCTCGATGGAACCTCGGGGCTGGGAGCGCCGCTTATTCAGAGGGTTTGAGCGATCCGATCTCAGCCAGGATCGAGCCCTCACGTGGGAACCAGTGGCCCAGAATGTGGGCTCGCCAGAACTTCTCACGCTGCAAGAAGGTATCTCAATGGTGCTGCCCCAGGCTGGATAGCCTGCCTTCAGTAGGTGCAGATAGGAGCTCGCTGAGCACACGGCGATCCGGAGCATGAAGAAAAGGAGAGGGAGATTTCTGGCGGGGTTGCAGATGATTTATTACAGTCCAAGGGAGTCCAGAAATCCCCCGAATCACGCACCAAACACGAACTTTTAAGGCACAAGAAACAGGGTGTGGAAAACACTAACATCCAATAACGCGGGGCTTACAGGGTGGGACACAGTAATAACAACCAATTATTAAAGATTACCTAATAACTGACCAATGAACTGCTGAACTGCGAAGAACTCTCTGGAAAGGGAGGCTGGGTTTGTGTTTCTCTCCACCCCAGGGGATGTCTAAGGGGTGTCCTGAGCATCCTCGGATCCCGTATCACTCAACCGCTGGATAGCCAGTGCCTGAGCAACAGGCGGGGTCCGAGCCCCCCTGAGGGAAGGCACCACCACACTGCAGCAGGGGGGAAGGGTTGCTCATGGGGGCCTGACATTGGGCCAGCCTCGAGCCAAGACAGCAAGTTCTGCCAGTTGGTACTGAAAATTTCCCCCTGAATCTGTCCAGAAAACCCAACCACCCCCGACAAGAAAGTAGAACTGTTGAGTAGGAAAGTCGGGATACTCAGGCATGTAGGAGGCCTGCTCTGGCCTCAGTCAGATCAACTGTTTGTCTGCTGCCACCATCTTCTACAGAAGGTATTGTAAGAGGTTAAAAAGGAAAGTGTGAGCTGCAGTGGAGAGGCATTTTTGTCTCCTTCACAAGGATGTAAATTCAGTTCCACACTTTTGTTTCACATTGCAGAAAAAGAATCATTCTCATTTCAATGAATGACAAGAGAACTGCACACGCACATTTTTATATGGTATCTATGTCTGATAAAGTTTATTCATTGACTTGCCTTGGTCATTAAACCTTCTTCCAATTTATTTCTAATTTATGTATTCCTTAAAGTATGATATAGCTCAGTTGCCTTAAGTTTGGGGATTTATTTTTCCTGGTCAGATAGGGCAGGTTAGAAAGTATTGTTGGTAAACAGTGCTTGTGACCTAAACTGACATTCACAGCAGAACATTTTTGGGATAGAGTAACAGTCCAGTGGGACACATGGACAAACAGCAGTGCTGACTCACACTGAAGTAACTTAATGAAATTGCAGAGAGAATCAGGAAATGTGAATTTTTTCCCCGTTCTGAGATTTCTTGTAAAAATTCTGTAACAGAAACTTATGACCTAGCAGAGTAGAACAGGGAGTTTAGAACACCTCTTTTTAAAACAGGAAATACTTTAATTTCGTAAGAGGCAGCACTACGGTTTTCATTGTTGAGGCAGAAAGCAGTGTCAGCATTTCTACATTGCAGTAACCCTGACCATAACTTTGTTGGGAAAAGAAGCTGTAAGACTGCTTGCAATGGCAATCATGCAGAGAGACTCTGCAGGAAATCTTCTGGACTTACTCCAGTCATTGCACATTTGGAAAGAGCTTCACATAAAGGTATTTTGTGCATGAACAGTCCACAGGAATAGGTTTCTGGACCAACTGGTGTGTAGCTAATTTTAAAAAGTCAGTTTACTGTGGAGGGCTGTGAGCCCCTGGCACAGGAACTCTCTGCACACCCCTGGAGGAGTGAGGCCTGAGGGCCAAAAGAATCTCCCCAGGCATAAAGAAACCTTTCTCACACTCACGATGAGTTCAGAGGCACTCCCAACATGCCTTGTTTCTTTATGGTAACAGCCCTTACCCTGTTGGCCAAAGGATTTCCACCCCACCCCCTACCTTCCCCATAAAAGGCCCCTGTTTGTGCCACCGAGTTCAGGTGGTCTCTTTCCTAGCCACCCCTTTGCAGGAGAGCTGAACAATAAAGGCTACCTCTGGAACTGCTATACAAGACTCCTCTCTCTCTCCATGTCCGAGTCCGCCTTTTGGGTGATTTTACAAGAGCGGCATTATAAGAGCTGAAATCACAAGAGCTGAAACCACAAGAGCTGAAATCACTTGCAGATGAAATATTGCTATTCTTGCTGAAATCACTGGTTGCTTAGGGGCATTGCCAGGGCTCCTGGAAGGGCCGTTCCCTGCGGGACACTCATTCCAGGAAGGCCACGGCATACTGGTGCTAATCAGCATCAGAACCCCGCAGCGGCAGTTTACCATAACAATTATTTTATGGGCTGTAGAGCAGATCTCATTAAAGTAGAAAGAGAATCATAAATTAAAGGAGAACCAAACATTAATATGTCTAAAGCTGCCTCTACTTAATACGAACATTAAAAATGGTAATGAGGACACTGTTCATCTTTGTGGTGGATGGTGGTAAATATGGTAAAAATAGACTAATGTTATATTCTCAAGCACAATTTTCTGATGTAATTTCTTCTGTGCTTTTATTTAGCATAGTACATAGCAGCTTTTTGTACTCAGAGACTGTTGCATTGTTATTCTGATTATTTTATCAAATAATTTTCTTACTGCATTACTTTCTCCTTTTAAAAATGCCTATGTGTAAGTTAACTATCGTTTTACATCTGCTGGAGTTTTTACCATTTTATTCTTATATTATCCTTTTTTCTCATCTATCTTGTACTGTTGTTTTTTTCACTTTCTCCTAAGTCTCAAAACACCTGGGCTCATCTAGTTGTGTATAACAAGTACACATGCATGTGTGTTGGTACACTCACATACTGTTTAAACTAATTGGATGAAAAGGCAATATATATATTTTTTTTCCTATGAACCTGAATACACATTTGTCTCCAGTGAGGTTCATAAAGTGGATCTAGTGTCCATAAATACTGTTATTATGTGTAAAAATTTAGGGCTCACTCTAATACAATGTAAATCCCTGTATGGAAGACTGAAGATCATGTGTATCTGTTTTCAAGTGGCAAATAACTGCATAATTACACATTATTTTTACATCATTATTTCTCTATGTAATGTGTTTCTACATATTTTTCCATATTTACAACACTGATTATTTAAAATACTAAAACTTTACTTTTTTTTTTCCTTTGGTTTTATTTGTTAAATTCATTCAATTATCTTTTGCTTTAAAAAATGTTAACTGTATCAGTTGTATATAAAAGGCAAAAATCTTTTTATGATGTTTTATTATTCAACTTCTATTCTTCCAACTTCAGCAATAAGTATCAAAGAACAGCAATAGTAGTCAGCAGGGGTTTTCCACTTGACTTCAATGAAATCATACTTAGATCTGAGCTGAGTGTGTCTGAAAATCTCACCCACTATTAAGCAATTCTGCAAAACACCACAGGGGCGGCTAAAATTCAACATTTGCCATCCAAAAGGGAGAAACCTCTTCTGGACTTTTTTTTAATAATAGTAATAATAGCTATTTCTTTCATACTGTTTTTATCAGTCAGTCTTGGATCTCTGTGCACAGGAGACTGATATCATACTTCCCACTTTACGGACAGAGAGATGAAGGTATAGTGAGGGAAGTGACTTGTTCACCTCAGCATTTGTGCAGGCTTTCAATGCTGATTGTAGGCCCAACGTGATCTAGAAGAGTCATGCTTAAACAAAATATAACTACTGTTTGGGGAGGTAATCCCACAAATCATGAAACATACTTGAAACAGGGAAATGGTATCATGGGTTAGTGCAAGTGAAATGGGTTCTGCAATCACAGCAAAACTACTTGCAGTGCCATGCTTTGGAGCTCAGACTACGTAGCAAAGGCTCCTGCATCTGCGCTGGCTGCTGCAGGACCTAGCAGCAGTGACTGAGCTAAATAGTTCTGACTTTTCCCAGACTAGTGAAAAAAATGACAAAAGTGCTTAAGAAGTCTCAGACCTTGTCTAGATTTCACTTGGGTTGGTATGCATATGGTGCACTCTTAGTTTCTTCATGCTTAAGTAGAAAAATTCAACAGCAAAAAAGACACTTTAAGTAGAAACAGCACCATAGTTTTCATAGTTAAGTTGAGGGCAGTGCTGGATTTCCTACTTTGCAATGACTCTGAACTCATGAAAAAAAGACTGGACCTGAGTTCCAAGTACCCACATTTAAGTTTCTGTTTATCTGTGGCTTAGAGTTGAAGTTTTTATTATTGCCAGTGGAGCCCAGAACGAAATTCAGTTTGGGGCTTAATTCAATTGCCTAATCATAGAACTTTAGCACTAATTTGAGACTTACAGAGATGATCAATTCATGGGTTTACATATATGACACAAAGACCTAGGAACCTCACTCCACCCAGAAATATCAGATAGATAGTAGCCAAAACACCCTTACAACTCAAGTAACAGTGGATAGAAAAACATGGGTAGCTGAACTGAACTGATTACTGGCCATAATGAGAGTTTATCATTTCAATATGTAGACATATAAATACCTCATTAAGGTTTCTTAATTAAAAATGGAATTTTATCTTCTATAGTGAATATTTTGCATGCGTTTGCAGAAACTTGATTGACAAACAAGCTCAAGAAATACTCCATGGGGGGGAGGGGTGTTTGAAGAAAAAAAATTAGGAATAATTTCAGCACTTCTAATCTAACCGTTCACTTGAAAAGAATGCAGACTAGAACTTGAACAGCATTTGTCAATGAGCTAATAGAGTTCAGTTCAGTTCAAGGGAGCAGCAACTAATGCCATGCTAGTTCCCCTGTGCAACCTATTTTGACTTCCAATGCATTTCCCAGAGAGTAAGATACTCCTGCAGATGCTATTTTTCATCCTGGTGGGGATATCTCAGGTAACCTAGAGTATTTCAAAAAACAGTAATTGTCTTCTGTGTTTAGGCAAGTGAATGAAGCCCTTAATGTTCTATTTGTGAGGGAAAATAATTAATATTGAAGTCTGAGTTTCTACAGAAATTATGCTAGAAATAGCATAAAATAAAAGGTAGCATGTAACAATAAACACAAACATACATTTAACTAGATATTTGTTAATAAACGCTAGAAAAGCAAATAAAAACAAATAATGCACAGAGGATTAAGATATTAACCAGGAGACTTGTGCCTGACCAAAGGATGAAGGGAAAACTTCAACAAGTAAATTACTTCCTGTTCAGTAAACACAATCTTATTTATGGCTTGCAACATATATGCTGAAACATTTTTAAGAAAATAAAGACAAAAACATCCATGAATGAACACTTGGAATGAGAAGAATATTTTCATGTAGAATTATTATAATCTCTTTGTATTTCTATACCATAAACACTCAAATCTGAGTAAACAGCTTCAATCATACTTTATTGTTGAGGAAGATAAATAGATACTCACAGAGCCAGTAAAGCAGCCTGTTTTAGACATCTGTATTAAGATGAGATGAATTTTGCTTTAGAACTGTTTCTCTCCACTGAGTAAACTGACAACTTTTTCTTCTAACTTTCATGAGGAAAAGCAGGTCTCAGACAATGCTGTCATTTGCTATCCTTCATCTGCTAGAGCTGTTATTTGTACAGTCCTGTAGGAACTCTCTTTGTTTTATCTATTTTGTATGTAGGAGAGAATCACTGAAAAACTTATGACACTGTAAGTTTAAATTGGCATGAGCATCCTGAGCATTTCAGACACATATCTTTATCCTCTTAGATGTGGCTGCATCAATAAAAATTTATGTGAGAATCTGATTGTGTCAGTCGAATGAACATCAAACTGAGCAAAGTATAAATAATAAAATTAGAAGAAACAGGATGTTCATTATGGCTTCAAGTAAAGAAGAGCTGCTGACTGGTGAAGTCAAGTTCTGGAAAAGTGAGGTCTACTTCGTATGCTTGCAATTTTTCTCTATTATCATCTTGAACTATTGCAAAAACATTCACTGTAATTACTTAATAGAAACAGAGGCAATATTTGTCTCAAACAAAAAATGTATTTAGTATTGTTCAGAAAAGCAGAGACCAGGGAAAATTGTATTTGTAGCTTCATCGGGGCATCTGGACACCACAGTGATAAAATATTAAGACTGTTTAGCTGATAGATAGTAGGTAGGTATTTAAATTGGTGCTTTAGAGTCGACTCACAGGGGTCAAAAAGGGGAGGACTGGATGCTGTTTCCAACTTCTTCACTGGCTAAGTATGTTATAAGCAGAGTGTAGTTTGATTAAGATAAGTAGGCTCATGAGAATTTGGCTCTTAGACTCATTATCCTTATAAACATTCTCTGAGAGTGACCTAACCTTTAAATACACTGATAACCTTTAAAAAAAAAAAAAGTATTATAAACATTTTAACTATCATGGGATTTTGTTCAGGGTTTTTTGTTTGCTCTACTAGATAACTCATGGTCAAAAGAAGAACAAATAAAGACGAAAAGGCTACATGATCTAAAAGCTAAATGAAAAGATAGCAATTTCTGATGACGCAAAAAAAATCGATAGGATACTAGCTGTCTTCACATTGACTTGATGTCGTGGGTTGAAAAATAACTCACGAAAAAATTATCTGAATGGTTATGATTGAAAATAAGGATTTGTGAGAGAAATATTTGAGGCAAACACAAAGCTTAGCTTATAGCTATAAACTACTTTTATTAATAAAATTAACAAAAAGGTTTAAGTAACAAAATAAGTATAAAGCACTTTCATTTTCTTCCTTCCCATGAAACAGTTCCCATTTCTTTAACAAACACGCAAGGATACATATATGGAGGAGATTTTCTTTGTTATACTATGGAATGCCTTTTCCTGCAGGGAATATAATCTTTATCATGTTTTAACAGTGCACGAGGTAGCATCCCGCCCGAGCTGCTACTACGTAAAAAAACCCTCCCACAAATGAATGCAGTTGTACTAAGAACTGACTCTATTGTGGGCCGGGAGTTCATGGGGTATAATTTTTAAGGATGAATTTGCTCTAATGTCAGAAGCAAAGGTTCTCCTTTTCTCTTTTTTCTCCTATTTCTAGTATTAAGAGTTTTTGTTTTCTAAGTCTCCCACTTGCTCAGTACATCTCCTGCTCTTTTCATCCCCCCATGCATCTCATGAATTATAGGGAAAACCAGTTTAATTTACTGTAATGCTACCACAGCCTGTAGAAAAGGATTCAGTTCTAACATCTAAGCCTTTCCTCCCCCTCCTTCTTTATCGAACGTGGCGTCCGCCATGTGGTCCTTCGTTCACGATCACCTTTTTTTTTTTCTCCAAGCCAAGGGGAGAAAATAAAGGGGAAAGAACTTGTTGCCCAAATTACCAAAGTTAGTAAGTTTTTACCAGTCTAGGAGAAACTTCCACGAGATCTTGGCAGCATCGAGAAAAAGTCAGTTCAGTTCAGACTTTATGTCAGGGAATTGCTCCTTGTTTTTTCTGCTGTCCACGTGGCCTCCCGCCGTCGCCCTCATGTGGCAGTGTTCATTGCTGCAAGTGTTACCAGCATCATGCCAGGCGCCGAGAGGGTTCTGCTGCCATTAGCTCTGCTCCTCCGCTTTCTGCAGTTCAGGCACCTCCAACAGTTCGAGCAGCGCCAGGCTTTTTTTTTACTCTGGTGCGGTGGCCACGGCTCCAGCCTATGAGCTCCAGTCCCGTCTCATTTCGGCCCGGCGGGGCCTGGCCGTGCGGCTTTTTCCACTGCCCGGCCTGGCCCAGCAGAGCCTGACGGGGCCTGGGCTCGCAGATTCGTGGGCCCCCTGCCCGGCGGGGGTGGCGGGCCCGGCCCAGCGTTCCTCCTCCAAACCGCAAGAAAACAGCAGATTTTAATACCCTTTCTAGGGTATGTTATCTCAAAAAAAGCGAAACTTGAGTCATTTATTTGGTTTGCAGTGTGTCAATCTTTGGAGCTTTACAGGATGCGGTCTTTTGTAAAGAACCACCCCTAGGGCTCCTCCCCTCCCCTTTTCGGCCGTCTCAAAGGAAAAACCACCTCGTGTAAACCAGGACACTTGAATACTTGGACAAGATTTCTGGCAGAGAGAATTAATTTGAACTGAAGTTAGAAAAATCACGTATGTAGCTCAGAAATCTGTAAATACAAAAAAAAAAAAAGAAAATTTAAAAAATGCAACAACATTGACTCTGTTTTTTGTTCTTCCAATCATATTAGTGATATCATTTAATTATTTTTTGAAACGTACTTGTTCTGCTGGAGGAAGAATTTGTTGGGTTATAAAAGAAAAATATGAGTTTAGTTACACAGATGAAGCCAGAATATTAAATTTGCTGATTAAAATTACATAGTCATATATAGCCATAGCCCATATTATTGCAGTGCCGAATGCACAAAGTACAGTTGTCATTTAAAAATTACACACTTTCTTCCTTCAACCTTAAAACAAATTAGTCTGAATAAATCTTAACACGTATTTAATATCAAAAATTGTCCAAATATTATCATATATTCTTTCCTATAAAGAAAACAAAATCTTATAATCCATATGTTAAAGGGTGAACTGGTTACAGATCTTACTGTGCAATGCCTCTTGAGGATTCATTTATTTAAACTGCGAGAAACAAGTGAACCTTTACTTCCTTCTTCAACGTTGATTTTGTTTGCTGACCTCTGCTAGGGCCAGAAGTACTGCTGTGAGATGCTGTCACTTCCTTCACAGTTGTAACTTGGCACTGTGGCTATTGTCCCTTCAGCAGGGATCCCTTGATTTGGTGCAAGATCAGAAGGCATCGCCTGTGCCTGGCATATTCATAAATGAACATATGTTGCTATGATTCTGAATCTTGACTTCTCAAGGCAATAGAATGAAAAATAACAGAGCTTATATATGCCTACATATATACACCTTTTTTCTTTCAATAACCCACTATTTTAAGTTTATTACTTGATTCATTCATATCCCTTTTATCAAAATCTTATCCAAGCTTGATTTTAATAGTGCATTTAAATGTTGCAATGTGTGGAATGAAGAAAGTATTTTTGCCAGTCCTAAGCACTTAATATGTAATAAAATTGACAATTCCTTTAGAAAAGTGGTATTTTGATATATTGCAGTCAGGTTACCTCACTTTCAAGAAGCAGTTTGCTTTTGTTGCAAGATAAACTAATGTTAAAGATCCAAGTATAATTCTGCTGTTGGCCAGATTCCTTGAAATATGTCTGTATTCTATTTATAGGTATCTGTTTTAGGTAGTGATTATCAAGATAAAATGTGTACTTGCTTTTAGACACATCTTTTTTTTTTTCCTTTGGTATTCATCTGAAAGCACAATTCAAAATAAGAATTGAGTTGTTTACACTGCCAAATGTTTGCATAACTTTGCAAAAATTTTATGTGTTCTCACTGCTATGAATACTTCTCAATAAGAGTATTGTTTAAATTATCCTCCACTAAATAGATTCCTATATAAAGAACTACAATGATTCTTCATATGAGTATTTTATAGGCCTCTGCAAGGTGAAGTCTTTAGAGTACGTGACACATCCCTATTGAGGTTATCAGAAAACAAAAGGTAAACATGATGAACATAAGAAAACACAAGAGAAAGAAAGGCATGATTTGAATGCCTCCAACCCAAAGCTATTCATTTGATATCCTAGGATTCTAAGGGAGTCCTAAATGGAATTTTTTTTTCTACTATAGAAGCATAAAAAATTTCATTATCTAAGTCTGGAGAATTCCCAGAGAGAATATTGACAGTCAAGAGCCTTTTTCATGTGGAACTGAAAAATACTTCTGTACTTCAAGAAGTTACTAATGCTTTCTCTAGGTCAAGTTATAATTTTAGGTTTTGATCAGAGGTGTTTGCACTTCAAGAGGACAAATTGTTGCCAGAATTCTCCAGAGGGGGAAAAAAGAAACCACCCAAAACCAAGACAAAATAACCTCAGATATTCTATGTTATCGTAGTTGAAATCCACAGCGGAAGAACATGACACTGACTTGATATTCACCAGTTTCAGTGATTTGTTGGACTTTTGTAGCTGACTTAATTGGACTGACCCTTGTCTTATTTCAGATTAATGCAGAACCGAACTTCCCCTCAATCATGAAGACAATCCTTAACTTAGTAGTTACACTTGGTAGCCAGTGCCTGTATGACTTCATTGGTTTATAGTTGAGTCTGGGCTATAATATAACTGACTCAAGATACTTGTGAATTTTCATGTCTAACTTAGACACAGTGGGCTACATCAAAACCATTCCCATGCTTATTTTTTGGTGTGTTCCTATTTCAGCAATTCATACATTCATATTCATACATATAGAACACAATTATATGTATATACACACACATATTTAAGTCACATATTAATTTTAGTATTCATACATTCCTCAGAACATATATCATACAATCTAAAAAAAACATAAATGGCACAGCAGAAATACAACCGTCACAACTAAAGACAAACACAGCATGGTAAATCAACCTATATATTTGATATTACTGCATGAGATGCTTGAAGAACTGCATTTAAATGATATTTCCTGTCAGTCTTGTTTGAATTTACAATAACTTTCTTGGACTAAATCTGCTGACTACTGTGATTCTAGGTGCTTAAAATAATGCAAATCAAAACAAAATCTGACACTTAAAATATTTTCAGAATTTTTTTTTTTTTTTTTTACTTATTGATTTTTTTTTTGTTTTAGTCTTGCTCTATCATCACAGTTTGGTAAGACACAAAATACATAGGAAAGGGCCATGTGTTACACTTTTACTTATCTATAACGTTCATACATAACATACATTACATTCATAACATTCAACATTGGCAATCAGCATTTGCACCTGTGGAAGTACAGGATTAAATTGCAAGACTAAAACTTCCATAGTATTTTTCTTCTTTTGTGTCAGAAATTGCAAGAAATTGCAATTCCTTGGTACATGTAAGTTCATGATGAAAATATATTAATAGGGAACAATAGATTACTGTACTTTTATTAGCACTTTCCTGATCAAAAGTTTGCTAATAAGTCCAGGAAAAAAAAATATGAATCTATATGCTTTCAACTTTACAGCAAATCACATTGCCTGAAATACTACAGCAACCAGTAAGGTAGCTACCTACCTATTTTTTGCTTTGTAAAATGAAGGCTTATTAAAAGCATACACTACACTTTAAAGTGTAGAATTGCTTTTCCTACAAAATTACTGTTTCTAAATCCAAACTGCGAAAGACTGCTCTATGAGCCTCTTCCAGCTGTCTGACTTATTTTTGTTCTTGTTTTTGTTCCTCATTTATAAATTGAAAAGGGTGTGGAAAAATGCATTTCTATTCAAATGAATCCACTTCTACATAATAAAACAAATGCTGCAATGTGATCCCTTTCAGGCAAATAGCTCAGGAAAGCAACTGCAAGCTTTTTCTTACTTCACTGCTATGCTTTATTGCTGAAGTAAAATACTTCAGGGAAGTATTAAATATGCATGCTAATCTTTTTTCTAATTTTAGTGTGAGAATTACCCTCAGAACTGTGTTTATACAGTATGCAGAATATAGCAGATCTGTGGAAGAGTTAAGGAACCCGTGAGGAGGTATCAAAGTTTATGTATCTTATTTCAAATTAAATCTCTGCACCAGCAGGGTATTTTCCTCTTTTCTTTAACAGAGGCAAGGAGATGGGTTGAGAAATGCATTAGGTGCCTTGTGCTTCACTGTCATTTTTAGCTTTCCCTCTCTAAAACTAAGGAGATCCATTAAAACTATTCATGATAAGTTCTAAAATGTTATTTGCTATCATTTGTTTTTACAGTTCTGTAAGATATTTTGCTTTTTCTAGGAGTCCTGAGTTGGAATAATTTTAAGGATGTACATCAACGAAAAGTATCCTGCCTTACAGAGCCACCTTTTCTGAATATTTAAGCTTTCATTTTGGAGCTAAAATCTTCAATCCCAAGTCGATTTATATTTCACTAGGAGTTGGTATTTTTGTGGGGCTAATTTACAACATTCATTGTTCAAATTCCTTTTTTAAATGATATATTGACTTTTTTTTAAATTGAAAGGTAAAAGTAATATAATCTTAAAACAATTAATCTAAAAATCACACAATTCATTGCTTCATTCAGGTAAGTATAAAAGCACCTGCTTCAAATTGATTATTTAATTTGAGTACCATCAAAGTCAGTGGGGTTAAGGACCTCTTTAAAGTTAAATGTGTATTAATATGCCTGGAAACAATGTCTAAAATTGCATATTTGGAGGAATGCAACATTCATTTGCTAATTTGATGACCTGGCAGGACCATGATCAAATGGGAGACAGTGATCTCCTTGCAGCACATCTCCAATAGCTTGCTAAGGACATTTAACTGGGTTGTAGGATACTAATGATTAAGCTTTTCTTTCTAGTCATGGGCAACTTTGAGAAAATAGATACTTCATTACTCAGTTAAGTGCTCTGAATTGTTAGTTATTTTTGTGCTGATGCAACAAGAGATATCTGCATGAATCACTGAGTGAAACTGAATGTCTCATTTGGGCTGAAGATTCTGCTTATATCTCTGTACATAAAAGCTAAATGATGAAATACCTAATGGTCATCTCCCCTGAAAGCCTGATCTAAATTCAATTAAAATAATTAGAAAACTTTCCACTGACTTCAGTTACCATAGGAGCCTGCTTTTTCAACTTATACTCATACAGTGTTCCCAGGGGTCTCATACTGAGTTCTACATGGCCAAGACCTAGATGAAAAGGAAGTGACTTGGGCAGCAGACTTACTAGAGTAATTGAGTGTATTTTCTATTTTTACTTTAACGCAGTCTTTCAGAAGGTGAGATTGCGTAGAAATGGTTTTTATCCAAACTGAAAGCAAATGCATTTGAAAAAACAATTATCTCCCATTATGTCTCTTCATGATGTTTTGTGCAAACACAGGAAGGTGGAATATGTGAGATAGACTAGATATGAAACAGTGTAATCAAATAGGGAAGCATCACATGACTGCATTAGTAAGAGAAAAGCAGCACATTTTTAGCATCTCTGCCATTATCAATCCTCTGCTGAACACAGTGCTCCGTATGTCTTACATCTTTCGCAATATCTAGTTACTCTGGTTAGTCTGTTGTTCTCAATTTTGCACCAGGTTCTGTCTCTCTGATATTCTGTTTAGTCTCTTCTGCTGGGATATCAAGACTTTAGCAATCATTCCAGAACCATCTTTACCCATCTGTCAGATTTTATTTTTGGTGATACTCTTGTACATCTCTGTTGCTGTTTTGCATCTTCACATTACTGTCCAATCCATTGCTACTCCTCCTTAAATAATAATAATTTAATTAATAATTTATTTAATTCTTTTTGGATCAACCTATGTAGCTGCCCGGAGCTTGCTGCCTGGGGCTGCTTGTGAGAAAATCCTTCTTTCCCATGGGAGGTATGAAAAACAATAAGATAAAGCACCTGTTGTTGTTGTCTGGGTATGATATGTTTGGATTAGGGTGGTGTAGAACCTAACCAATCATATACCTGGGTTCCTACTATATGAAAAGGACAATACAATAAACGGGGCTCTCTGGCTGGCTCTTGGATCTCCATGAACCAAGCTGTGTGCTGTCTCATTATTGTCCCTCGCTGCTACATCTGGTGACCCCGTGTGTTCGGATTGGCCATCTCGGAGGTACGTTTTTTCCTGCGGTCTCTCTGCCCCCGCCCTCCCTGCCTGTTTTGGGGTTTTTTTTTTCTTTTTTGGAGAGAAATGGGGAGCTGCGACTTGGCGCTGTCTGCGTGCAAGACTGCCTTGGAAAAAGCGGAGGCTGAGGTATCCGAGAGTTCCCTTTGCACCCTTTTAGAATGGGCTTTTGTGCATGGATTCACGTCAGTCCGTTTTCCCCCCACAAATGCCGCGTTATGGGCATAATTCAACGAGGTTATTTGCCGTGAAATTATGTATGGCGACTCCGACGCCGTCAGTCTCTGCCACACTTGGAGACTTGGATTTTTGATGCTTTAATACATCTGACTGTGGATTCTGGGCTGGAGGATATTTCCTCCGCCCTGGACCCCTCCACTGGGGAGGATTGATCTGCGCACTATCAGTCTCCGTCCGCGCGGGCTGTCTTAAGCAGACCCATCCAGCCAGTAAATACGTCACCACGGGATTACGTTCCTCCTAAGTATCCATCCCCCAGGGACCAGCTAACTGAAATATTGAAGACAGCAGGGGGCCGGCTCAGCCCTGCCGTGGCTGCTGGCGCTGCGCCACCCGGTCTGGCGCCGCCATGCATGCCATGCCTGCGCACAATCCCGATCCAAACTGCGCACGCACTTGGGGCACCAGCACCCGTCAGTTCCAGCGTGCCGCGCTCTTCCGACCCACTGCCCACTGCGCATGTGCCCGTGCCGCCCATGCCAGCCCCTCCAACACCCGGCCCCACGGACTGTTGCCTGGCAAATATTTTCCAGCTGCTGACTGGTATTTCGCAGCAGCTGGAGGTGCCTCTGCAAGCCTCTGCTTCGCGGCACTGTGGCTCAGAGTCGCCGGCTTGGGCAGCTGAGGAAGAGGCAGAGGCAGCGCCCCTTCCTACATCAGCGGAAGCACAGGGGGATTCCCCGAGGAATGCCGAAGCATCGTGTCCAGCAGGGGCTGTGGCAGACTGGTGACAGAGGCAGCAGAGGCTCCGCATTCAGCAGCAGCGGTGGTAGCGTCCCTGCCGCACCCAGCAGTGGCTCCTGCAAGAGGTACAGTGCTACAAGTGGCTCAGGCAGCCGATGTTCCAAGCTCTTCAGACCACCACAATAGCACAGTACGGGGTTGGTTCTCCTGAGGTTATGCAAATAATCAGAGTTATGAACGCTGATCTGCTCTCTCCTCTTGACATTAAGCACTTAGGTCAGGTTCTCTTTCATCCTGTGCAATATTCAGTTTTTGGGAATAACTGGAGAAAGATGGCTGAGAAATGCACATCGCAGAACATGCTTTTGCCTGCACATGACCCCAGACATGCAGTTGGGGTAGATGCCCTGATGGAAACTGGGTATTTTTCGAACCCTGACCTCCAAGCCACTTGGGATCCTCTGGTCCTGGAGCAAGCCCAAACGATTGGGATGGGAGCCGTCATAAAAGCCATAGACATGGCTGCTCCAAAAGTGCGGTATATGAAAATAACCCAGGGGCAATCTGAGCATTACCTCTCCTTTGTAGAGAAAATAGCCGCAGCTCTAGAGAAACAGGTGGAAGATAATGTTATAAGGCAGACATTATGTAAACTATTAGTAAGAGACAATGCCAGTGATGAATGTAGAAAGATCACAGACACGTTGCCAGGGGAAACTTCGCTCGCAGAAATGGTTGAAGCTCATTCTAAAGTGGCATCAGGGAAGCACAAAAGATCTGCTTTGGCTGCGCTTACGGTCCTGGTCAGGTACCAGCTGACCGAGGACAAAAACGGCCCAAGGCCAGGACCAATCGGAAAAAAGCTAAATCACATCAAAAACCCTTGAAAATACGGGGACTGGGATTCCTCAGTGCAAGAAGTGTAGTAGACCTGGGCACTGTCCGGAATACTGCAGGTCCCAGTACCATATTGATGGATGTCCTTTGTCGGGAAACACGAGGCAGAGTGCAATGAGGGGGAATTGCCCTCCTACGCAACCGTTCCCCCAGAACAGGGCACCGGCACAGGCCTATCCAGCCAATTTAGAGAC
>VZRZ01000604.1:20340-39260 GCA_013398175.1 Climacteris rufus
CATGGCGCGCGGTCCCGCCCGCCCCACGAGCGCTCGCGCGCGCCCCGCCAGCTCCGCCACCAGCATCGCCCTCCCTGCCCGCGTGACGTCACGCCCGCGCGCCGCTCAGCGCCCCGCCAACGCCTTCCCCTTCCCGCCGCCATCTTGGTTACGGGCAGCGCCGCCATCTTTGTTCCGGGCGGCGGGGCGGTGTCGGGGGCGGTGTCGCCGCTGTGACAAACCCTGGCGGTCCGGGCGCTTCTGCAGGTGGTTGTGTGGGGTCAGCGGGGCGCAATATAGCTGGGGAATTACTGGGGCCCGCGGCCTAGGAACTCCCTCGAGAGGGGGGAACGTCGGGAGAGTCTCGGGGGAAGGTCCCCGAGGGGCTTCCAGGAGCAGTGAGTGCCGTTGGCAGGGTCCCGTGTTCTGTGTGTTTGTGGCTCCGTCTCCGCTCCCGTGGCGGCCCTTGGGATACGGCTGGATGGGGAACACCTCACCCCTCACCTTCCCCCAGCCACCTTCCAGCCCGGGGTGGCTCCTGGCCCTGCCCGCGGGGCACAGGTTTCTGCCAGGGCGCTGTGACAGGTCGCTGCGCAATTGCACATCTTCCCAGTCCTTGCACGCTACCTGCAGTCGGGAATCCAAGTAAAAAAACCTCAACTGTTTATTCCATAAAAGATTTATTTTAGAATTAGAAAGGCGCAATATTTTGGGAAGAGGCAGGATTTTTGGGTGTGTCTGTGGGCCAGCTCTTGGGCAGCCTTTGGGTGGTGTCTGAAATCTCTTAAGTTCCCAAAGCTCAAGGCCTGGAGCTGGAATGGTCCCAAGCACTGGCAGCTCATTTCCTTACAGGGACCACGTTGAGCTCTGGGAAGTATCCCTGCACCCATCCCTTGGGCAGGGTGTCCCTAGAGAGTGAATTACTGGTTCCTCTGTCCTGTTATTCCATAACTGACTGCACAGGAGGATTAAAATCTGGGCAAAAGCCAGGCTGTGCATCCCACACTTGGCAGTCTGGAGCACTAATATTCTCTAACTTGTCCCCAAATTCTCCATCGTGACACTCCCCAGAAGCTGAACGGGTGCTGGCCCAGCCAAAGCCTGCAAGGTCTGACCAGCAGAAGGATGTACAAGAGGCTCCACAGCTCATAGCACCAACTCTGCTGTAGAAACCATCACTGAATAAAAGGAATTTTCAAAACCGTTAGCAGCACCATGGACTCCCCTGGAGGTAGGATGAAAATTTTCATGGCTGGTAAAACAAGCAAGAAGTCTTTTGCTGTTGTTTTCGTGGTTTGCTGCAGGGAAATCCTTTGGCCTTTAAGGAAAAGATAGATGAGGGGGTGGTAGGGGAGCCTGGCTCTCGGTAAATCAGGTGTTGCCCTCTCCTACATCACCCCCCTCACTTGGTGCTGAAGCTGGTCCCTACCAGCACCTATTCACAGTGAAAGGAAACTGAACATAAATTGGCTCTAAAACTTCTTTGAAAAGAAAACTTGCCACATTGAGGTGTTCACAGGGGTCAGCACCAGCACTGTCACACTGTACCAAGGAGCTGAGGCACAGCCACGCTTAAAAAGGTTTTAAAAAAACTGTTAAAATGCTGTAAGGAAGAAATATTCTCCTGTGGGCTCAGAATCTTAATGTACTGGGTATCAACAGCTGCCAGAAGTGGGGAGAACTGGAGGGGGGTGCTGTTGACAGGGTGAGTACATCCCTGACACTGCAGACTCTCTCAGCATCTTCCCCGTGTCATCACAGATGTCTTGGGTGGTGCGTCCACCCTCACCTGGCCAAGGGTGAAATCAGTAAAGTGCTTTAAATCACATAATTTGCACTTGGTCCCACAGCTGCATCCTGCAGTGGCCTCCCTGGGGCTGGAGAGAGTTCAGCAGGAGGGCACTCGTGCTGTGGAGAGAGATACACCATTCCCACTGCTCATCCCACCAGCTCTGGGCGCTTTCCAGCTCCATATGCATCGCCTATGGATCTGAGGGAGGCCCTTGCCAGTGACTAGAAGAAAAAACTGATCCGAGAGGCCACTGTTTTGCAGCCTGTTGATGAAAATAATTTCTCTTCTTCTGGGAAGTAGGGGATGCTGTCAGCCACCTCCTGGACAAGACCTGGACGTACTTCAAGGCCTTGCTGGACAAGCTCGCTGACGACGCACTGCTTTACGTGGTGGTGCTTCAGTGGGAGGAAAGGCACAACAAAATCAATGAGATGCTCATTAATGATCCCAGATTTCCAGAATCCACCTGCAAAAGGACAGGAAGAGAAGGTTTTACCTTCAGAAAGTCTCTGCAGTCCCTGCAATTCAAAGAGCTGCTTTGTGTGAAGCCAAAATACTTCAGTTTTGTACAAGGAGAGGCTGAACCCATCAGTTGTCACCTCCCTTCCCCCCAAATAGACTTGTTCTCCAAGACTGAGGGAATTTAGCTTGTCTAGTCAGAATTTAAGCTCTGCTCCCTGTGCCAAGGGCAAAGCAAGGAGATCCAGGCAGGCAGTGGGGATCGATACAGCTCGGTATCTTTTGGCAAGTGTGCTGTGCTGTCTGCCAGCCCCCACATACAAACACACCTTGTATCCACAGGTCTGCTGGCTTGGAAGGCCAGGCTATTCCTTTCCTTCACCAGGAAACCTCGAGGGGATTGCAGTTCCCAAGCTTCAAAACCCCCTTGTCCCTTTCTGGCTGCCTGGGAGGTGGCAGGCAGTGTGGGTGGCTGCCTAGAACAGCCCTGGCTGCCTGTGCTGGGCTGTGGCCCTGTGGGAAGGGCTCAGCTCCACGGACTCACTCTGAGGGTTTTCAAACACAGCCTTGGAGATGGCTGGCTCCAGGTCCTGCAGGCTGATCTCCTCCCGGTCCTTGCGGGCACGCCACAGAGCCAGGGTCACGTTGTTGATCTGCTCCCCTCCTGCATTGCTGCACAAGAATGAGACACTTAGTCAGAGTGTACCCAGGAAAACTGTGCCTCAGGTGGCACCTTACACCCACCAGCCTGCAGAGTGCAAGCCAGGAGCTGCCAGCTGCCTGGCCCAAAATAACTCCTGTAGAGGCAGCCAAGTAACATGGAGAGGAGAGTTTTTCACACTCTCCAAGTCTGCCTGTTCACAGTGAAATAGCATCTCTTGGCATTTGTAGAGGCTCAAGGCTTGGAGAAGGAAAGGCAAAACAAGCGTGTGCCCTGAAGCAGGTGTGACCTGTGCCCACACAAGCAGCAGTGAGCTGGAAGGTCCCAGGGAGAGGCCTCTCTCACCTGATGAAGATGAAGATGGCTTTGCGGTAATTGGTCCCGTACACAACCCACGAGGGCCCCAGGAATGGGATGATCACGTCGATCAGGCCCGGGTGCATCTTGTCCATCTCATCAAAGAGAAAGGCTGACCGTCCACAGTTGGTCAGGTTCCCCTGGATCCAGTTCTTCAGGCTTTTCTAGGAAAAACACCCACCAAGCTGTAAGGCAGAGAGATGGCGAGGAAGGATCACGCTACTGCAGAGCAAAGGCTGAGGCAGGAGCTCAAGCAGAGCCAAAGGTGCTGAGAGCAGCGTGTCCCTGCACAGCACCACCCACGTGGAGCCAGTGCTGGGGAGAGCCCTTTATTTTGACTTTCACACACTGGCTGTTTACCAGCTTTATTAGCCCATTGTAGGTCTTTTATTACAGATTTAAAGAAAGAGGCAGCACACTAAAGCTGGAGATTCAGACTCCCACGTTTTTCTCTTTACCTACACAATTCCCAGCTTCTTGCCAGCTCCTGTTCTGATGCAGAAGCATGTGCCTGCACTGACCCAGAACACCTCTGGCTCTTTATCATGGCTGAAGATACTTCCAAGCCCACACAAAACCACTCACATTGCCTGAGGACATGTGTAACTCCTAACTGAAGCACTTCAGCCAGGAAGGGATTTACTTTACCAACAGCATTTTCTCTAAGGACACAATACAACAAATAACTTCTCCAAACACCCAGAAAGCAAAGGTTCAGGTGTGCTGAATCCCCACTCTGCTGAGAGTTTGGTATTTTGATTTCTTCCCTTTCTCAGCTTTAAAAGACAGAATGGCACCGCAGAGAGTCTGGAGCTGCTGTTTGGAAGCTGTGTGCTCTGTGAGGAGGGGATTACAAGTCTACTGATATGCAGGTTTTTACAGCCATCAGGGTGTTTGGAAAGCAACGGGAGAATTTTAGTGCCTTTCATCTAAGCCAGGCACGTTTGTGCGTTCAAAGAGCTGTGTAAATATTTAAGAATGAGAACACAATCAGGGAAATGACTGCTTGGGAGAGGATGAAAGTGATAACTGAGTATATCCCAGTTACTAGTGGATCCTTCAGCCAGTGTGTGGAGCCACTCACTCAGCTATGTTTATCTGAGAGGGTAAAACAAAGAGGTTTTATTCCTACTGCACTTCAGGAAACAGCTTGAATGCATATGTACTGAGGATCAAGATAGACAGAGCCAAAACCCCCAGCCAAGTGGCACTGCTGAGAGGTGTCCCTTACCTTGTACTGCTCTATCTGCTCAGCGTGGGGGAAATGCACTATGGGAGAGAAGTGGTGAACATAGGGGCTCTGGAGCCCACCCTGGAAGAGGTAGCGGATGAGCATGGAGCTCACGTAGGTTTTGCCTGTTCCAGTCGAGCCATGGAATGACATCACAAGGGGTTTCACCGGATTCTGGTCCTCCAGGAACTCCCTCACCCCCTTCATCACCTGCTGCCTCACCAGGGGCTGCCCCACCAGGCTGGTGGCCAAGTCAAACTCCAGACCTGAAACGAAGTGAAACCAGGACTTGGAGAACGCGGCTTGTCATCGCTCGTCCCGTCCCTGGGGGCTGACCCCGGACCCTGTCAGCCCCGGCTGGGGCACGGCCGAGCGACCCCGCTGCAGGGACGGCCCCGGGAAGGGTCTCCTGGACCCCAGGAGGACACGCTGGCTCCCGGGAGCCCCTCGCCTGCTGCCTCCCGGCCTCGGCGCTGCGCGCCCCCCGCCCCTGAGGGTCCCCTGTCCCCAGACCCCCTTCCCGGCCCGCCGCTCCCGCTGACCGCGGAGGTCGGGCCCGAAGCCGCACTCGCAGTCTGCCGAGAAGCCGCAGCGCAGCGCCCAAAGGTCCCAGGCCGCGGCGGGGCGGGCGGCGGCCGCCAGCAGCACCAGCAGGAGCCGGAGCCGGACCGGGAGCGGGGCCGCTCCGGAGGCCATGGCGGCCGCGGCTGCGGCACCGCCCGCACTACAGCTCCCGGCGTGCCCCGCGCGGGGCGGGGCAAAGAGGGCGGAGCTGTGTGTATGACGTCATACGAAAGAGGCGTGGTTATGTAAAAGAGGCGGGGCCTGGCTCGCATTGCCCCGCCTCCCAGCCCGGGCAGGGTCCCGGTGCCTCCCTGTCCCCCCGTGCCCTGCGGACCCGTGACCCCCGCGCAGAGAAGAACCTCCTGAAATTCAAATTCTGGGGCAAATGCAGGGTCCTGCACCTGGGGAGGAATAACCCCGAGCATGCGTACGGGATGGAAAGCAGCTCTGCGGAAAAGGACCTGGGGGACAAGCTGTCTGTGGGCCATCAATGTGCCCTGAGAGCCAAGAAGACCAGTGGGATCCTGGCGTGAATTGGGAAGAACATTGCCAACAGGTCAGGGAGGTGATCCTGCCCCTCTACTCAGCCCCTGGTAGGTCACATCTGGAGTGCTGTGTCCAGTTCTGGGCTCCTCAGGGCAAGAGAGACATGGAGCTCCTGGAATGGGTCCAGCAGAGGGAAACGAGGATGACTGGGGGAGTGGAGCATCCCTCATATGAGGAAAGGCTGAAACAGTTGGGCCTGTTCAACCTCAAGAAGAGACGACCTCATTAATGTGCATAAATATCTAAAAGGGGTTGCCAAGAAGATGGATCAGGCTCTGCTTGGTGGTGCTAACCACAAGGACAAGAGGTTACAGGCAGAAATTGATGTACAGGAAGTTCCACTGAACATAAGGAAGAACTTCTTTACTGTGTAAGTGACTGTGCACTGGAACAGACCAGAGAGGTTGTGGAGTCCACCAGGAAGTGGGAACAGATGACCCACCGTGGTCCCTTCCAACCCGAACCATTGTGTGATTCTGTGACACCACACAGCCCTCCGTGGAAGGGCTGTCACTGGGCCACCATGGGGGTGGGAGCCAGGTGGAGCTGGGTTCAGCATGGTGGTTCCTGCACATCAGTCCTTTCCAGGCTCTGCTTCCCTGGGGGGGTTAACAATCGGGACACCCAAGGGACAGGGGGTCTCCTTGAGGAACAGCATAAAAGTTTATTGTATGTAAGAACCAAACCCATGAGATATGTACATGTATTTACAAGACAAAATGAATAAGCCTAATTATTTACAACAAGGACCATCCTTCACAAGTCTGTACATCAAGAAATAATCATGAAAACATATTTACACATGGGATCCAGCGGCCGTGGGCAAGACAGAGATGGAGAAGAAACAAAACAGAAGGGTGAGGTGAGGCACACTGTGTAGTCATGGACCTCGGCAGGGCTGGGTGGTGGAGGCCGGTGCTGGCCTGCCCAGACACTGTCCCCGTCCTTCAGGGCAGCAGTGTGGACTCCCAGCCTGTTGTGTCCTGAGGAGGTGGGTGGTAGATTCGAGGTGGCTGCTTTTCCTTTTTGTCTCAAATTGCTGAGCTGTGCCCCAGCGCCTTTCTGGGCCATTTCTCCTCCTGGTGCTGGGTGCCTGGTCCCATTCCTCACCCCACAGCCCCCAGCAGGGTGCAGGCTGGGAGCTGGGGGTTGCCCAGGGGGTTACAGCTCACTGAAGCGCACTGCTGGCTCCAGCTTGTGGGACAGGGCAGTGAGGACCTTGTCGAACTTCTCGTAGCGCTCGGCCTGGCTGCTCTCAGCCCCACGGCTGCCCCAGAGCAACCGCAGCTGGAACTCGGTGCTGAAGACTTCCAGCAGCTCCGCTCTGCCCTGGAAACCTGCAGAGAGGGACAGTCAGTTCCCTGGGGTGGGACGGGGACCCCGTGCCCGTGGGATGCTCCATCCTGGTGCTGGAGCTGCACACTGGGAATGCAGCAGAGGGAGAGGGGCTCTGCTGTCCCCACTGCTTACCCTGCAGCTTCACCTCAGCGTTGGTGTGGTAGAGCCCACCATGGTGGGCCACCATCCGTGCTGCCTCCAGGTGGGCCATGACCACCTCCACGCCATTGTCAGTGGCCTCCCAGGGCTCGGGGCTTTCCGTGAGAGCCTCATCCCGCTCCAGGAGCGTCACGAGGGGTATGATGTGGGGAAAGGTGGTGTTGGTCAGCGGCGGCCCTTCTGGGGAGAGAGGCACTCTTAGGACCCTGCATGGCCCCGTGACCCTGTGTCCCCCTCCCCATCTCCCTGTGGAGCATTCATGTGGTCACACAGTGCCACAAAGCCGGGCTCCCACCACACTCCCAGGAGAGGCTTTAAGGCTCAGCTGGACACAGCAGCTGCTGTGTCCCTTCGATCGCTGTGCCCGGGGCCATCGCCTTGTCCAACACCAGCTCCTCCCAGCAGGCTTTCTGGCTGTGCTGGGAAGGGAAAGCTGCTGTCCCTGCTCAGGCTGCATTTCCTGGGGCTGCTATGGGGAGCAGGCTTGCAGACCCCAGAGCACTGGGTGTTTGAGAGACACAGCTTTTCATCTTCCCCAGCTGGCTGCCCTGTCCCTCCATTTGGCACTCATTGCCAAGTGAATGCAAGGGTTTGGCTCAGCTGCTGGCTTCCTTTAGTTATGAAATGCTTCCTTGGGAAGGAAGGGGCAAACAAGGCCAGACGGCCCTGCTGAGTGCTGGGGTGGTTCAGAAGCCAGAGGGGAAGTGTCTGGCACTGGCTGGGAGAGGGTGAGAGCTCTCAAATAGTGACACTGTGCCCAGCCAAATGTGGGAAGGAGAAGGTGAGCGAGACAAGGGGAGTTGCTCCTGTTACCTTTCCCTTCATTCAGGTTCTTCAGGAATGGCTTAAGCTTCTTCTCATAGAGGATTGCACCCTCTGTGTGCCGCTGCCGCAGCACCATCCAGGTCTGCTCCAGCCGGGCGATCTGAAAGGAGATGGGGCAGGTGGAAGGTGCTGGGGGCAGCACAGCTTCCAGACACCAAGCTCTGGGTTCACAGGGTGTCCCCAGGGACTACAGCCTGGTCCTGCAGCCATGGTCCCCAGCCTTGCACACAACAGTGCGTGCTGCTCCCGAAAACAGCCTTCCCCACCAGCACTCATGGCCAGAGACAGCACATCCCTGGCACTGAGGCTGGGCTCAGGATTTCTCCCCCCTGCCTGTGCCCCAGGACAGCAGCTTCCCCGCGTCGCAGCAGCCTTGAAGATGAGATGCAGGGAGGGGGCAGCCGTTCCACCTCCTTTGTGTGGGCAGGAAGCAAGACTTCCCAGCTGGGCTCGATTTAAAATTGAATTTTAATCTCCTTTCATCTTCCAAAGGGAGCAGTGTGGCCCGGAGACGCTGCTGCCACAGCCTTGAGACTGATTTGTATTGTACCAGAGGGCAGATTCATTTCCTCCCAGGAACACAGCCCAGCACAAAACAAAAAGCCCAACCACCGAAAAACAATCGGATCCTGGCGGGACTGGGCTGTCTGCTCCGCGGAGGGGATGGCTCTTCCCCTTCCCTGCTTGCATCCCAGAGGATGTGGCCTCATGCCTCCTACCCTGGGCATTTCCCCCTTTCACCCACCCCAGCGGCTGTTGGAGGCTGCAGGACACAGGGAGAGGGATGCGTTTGGAGCAAGGGGGCTGAGCCCAGGCCATGAGCACTAAAGGAGCGTGCCCATACCTGTGTCATTTCCAGGGCATTCATCACAGCCGCAAAACTGAACATGTTCCCCATGGTGCTCTTCAGCTCGGCCGCCAGCTGGATGGTTTTGTGGAGCAGGGCTGCCCGCTCCTCCGTGCTGCCCGTGCAGCCCAGGATGTCCACAGCGATCATGATGGACATGGTGTGAAACCTGCCAAGACACAGAGCGGGGTCAGCACAGCAGGGCTGGGGATGCTCAGCCCTCCCCCTCCTCTCCCCACCCCTGTGCCAGGCTGGGAACACCCAGGGGAGCCGGGCTGGGCTGGGCAGGGCAGCCAGGGGTTCGTCTCCGCTGTGCCGTGCTGTGCCGTACCGTTCCAGCAGGTCCAGGCGGAGCTGGTGGCCGTGGGGAAGGGTGAGCAGCTCCATGCCAGAGCTCACCCCCATGAGCCGCTGCATCTCCACCGTCACACCCAATATCCGGGCGACCTGCCAAGGAAGGTGAGAGCTGATTAGAGCTTTGTTAATGGAGGAGAGGCTGAAGTGTCCTCAGGCAGCCTCTTGCCTGCCCTGGCTGATACAGCACGGCAGAGCCCAGCAGGGATGCTCCAGTGCTCAGGGATATCCCAGTGCTCAGGGATGCTCTGATCCCTGCCAACCCAGAGCGATCAGAGGGCACCAGTGCCCATCCCTCCCTCCTGGCCCTGGCCGTACCAGGCAGTCCACTTTGGTGATGTGTTTGGCCAGTGTCTTCACATCCACCTCTGCCAGCAGCTCTTTGACCTTCTTTAGCACGGTCATCTCCAGAGGTTTGTTCTCTAGGGGGATGAGCAGGGACTGGAAGGCAGCAGGGTTGAAGGAGGAGGTTGTTTCCATGGTGGGGGGCACAAAGCCCATGAAGTCCAGCTCTGCTTTCAGCCTCTGCCCTGCCTCTGCTTCCCCGGAGCTGTTCTCCACAGTCCCTCTCTGTCCTTCTTCCACCTTTAGCCTCTCCACGTAGCTCTTTGTTGGCTTGGTGTCGTGAGCTGGCCGGTCCCTGCCGATGGGCGAGGTGGGGTGCAGCTGGCAGTAGTGCCCCGTGTCGGGGTCGCTGTAGCTGTTCACTGAGGGAGAGGGGGAGGCGCGGGCGTACCCGTGGCAGGGAGTCGAATGGGAGCTGTGGGCAGGGTCTGGCAGAGGTTTGCTGTTGTTCCCGTGGCACAGCTGGGGCTCACTGGATCTTCTTATGACTGGAGAGGCTGGGGTGATCCCGGATGCTTGGCAGGCATGTGGCTTTAGCCGTGTGACTGTAGGGAGCAGAGGAGACCCTTGTCAGAGCCTGGGGATGCACACACACATAGGGACCGTGGATGCAGCATGGGGACATGGAGCTCAGGGAAAACCCCACTCTCGAAACAGAGTAACCTGGTCCCAGGACAGCTGCACGACAATGCAGCTGAGGACTGGCTGAGGTCCTGTCCTCAGCTCCAGCCCTCCACTGGGACACTTTTCTTTGCCATGCAAAGAACTGGAAGGGTTTCGCTAGCAAGGAGTGACACAGAGACTTGTCTTTACAGCCAGCTCTGTCCCCCTCCTCAGGTCCCTGCATCACAACGGTGCCAAGCCCAGCCCGATCCACATCCCCACCGTCCCCAGTGGGATGGGGGTGATGCCTACCTGTGCTGTAGGCAGGTGATGCTGGGTTCTCGGAGATGGGGGACATCGGGGAGTGCAGGTCTTGGATCTGGTCCACGCTGACGGCACAGTTGCGAATGATGTCTCTGTGGTGGGGCAGGGACACACTGGAGAGGGGCAGAGGGGACAGGTTAGTCCCTTAAAACAAAGCCCAGACAATTACAGAAGAGCTGGGATGAGGGTTTGCTGCCTCAACACCTCCCTTGGGTCATCACCTCCCTCCAGAACTACCCATAACAAGCTCAGCTGCAGCAAAGAGCAGGCAGTCCCTGCAGCAGGGACAGGAAGGGGTCAGCACCCACATAAATCAGAGACAGCCCTGCTTGCAGGGAGCTTGGTCCTACAGGGAGAGCCGAGAAACATGGCAGTATGTCATGCCAAGCCAAGGTACTTGGGATGGGATGAGTTTGGTCTGCTTCAGGGTGCTGTGGGGAAGTGGCTCTGGCAAAGAAATCATGGAGGGGTAGTTCTCTAGGGTTGTGCTGCTAAGTGGTATCTAATACTGGGTGTGTTACTCTATTTCTACCTGAGAGCTGTGTTGGACTGACTGGGTGAACTGTTGCTCTCACTCAAACCTTAGGAGACCTGGAAAATGCCTGTAAACTGAACTTGGGAAGTTGCATAACAAGCAAGGAGGTTTTGGGCTGGTGGGAGACCAGTGGTGGCCTGTGCAAACACTGTGTGTCAATGATGCTGCAAAAGATGCTGAATGTGGACAGGGCTGCATGGAGTTATGGCAGGTAATTCACTCCCTGCCTGCCATGGGTGAGGTCTGGGCTGCTGTGAAGTGTTCAGTCTTGAGCACCGTGCCTGTGCAGTGGGAGCGAGATGGGACAGCAGTGGCAGTGATAAGGGATTGGGGGAAAACGTGAATGATGAGGAAAGACTGATGGATCTGGGCTCTTCTTCTGGAAACACATATGCTCTCCTGGAAGTCTGAGTGTTTTCCTTTTCCCAGCCGTAACAGTTGGTTGCCTGTTTTCTGCTGGCGTGTTCTCACCCTGCCCTTGGGCTGAGAAGGTCGGGTGGTGAGAAAGCAGCTTGGCTTAACAACAGGCTGTGTCCTGCTGGAGGTAGGCGTAGATGGGTCCCCCTTTGGCTGCTTTGTATGAGGATGTGTGTGGCCCTGCCTTTCCTGCAGGGCTCTGGGCAGCCTGGGACTGCCAAACGTGAGCCATACAAAGGAAATCTCCTCCTCCATCTCTGGAATGGCCCAACTGCCCCAAGGTTAATGTGAGCAGCTCAGCTTTGTGAAGGCTGTGATCCAGGGCTGTGCAGAGTCCATCAGCACAGTCCCACTGGTCTCCTCCTGCCCATCAGGCTTTCAGCTCTGTTTGGTAACTCCTTGCAAATGCTGAATGGAAAGGGCTCTGAAACTAAAAGGGCCATTCAAAGCCAAACAACAAATGCTGTCTTGATGTCTGGGACTGACTCTCCTCTCATGATTGCCTGGGAAAGCTCAGCTCCATGGCTCTAACAAGCCCTGACATGCTGGTAATCCTGGACTGGGTGATTGTAAAACACTCTCTGGCTTCTGGCCTGCGATGCTAAAGTCATGTGTGCTTGCTGGGCGTCTGCTATGGTAGCTCAGTGTGTTTGGCAGCCAGCTTGGGAGAAAACCCCAGTTCCAGCTGAGTACTGGTTCTTCCCCCCATGCCTCTGCTGGGTCTCTCTTCTATCCCTGATCCCAAACCTCTGCCCTGCACCCAGAGAACAGCAACTGAGCACGACCCTGCCTCATTCCTGAGGCTGACGCTCTGCTCAGCCAAGCTGGGAAGAGACTGTGCTCACCTGGTCGGGCACCCCTCAGCCCTGGTGATCTTGTCTGCAGTCAGGCCATCTGTCATGGTGATGCTCCTCCTCTTGATGTGCCCCCCTTTCTGGGTGGAGGGGCTGTGGGCTCCCCCATGCTTCCCGTTGGCCAGCCCATAGCTGGCCTCCAGGTAGCGCAGGGGGAAGGTGCGGTTGATGGGGCAGTAGACGATGGCCCCGCTCTGCTCGGAGATGGCCTTGCGGTTGCCCACGTAGAAGCGGACGAGGGCAGGCACGTTGTCAAAGCTCTCCTGCTCAAAGAGGTACTGGACACGGGTGTGGCCATCGCTGGACTTGACCGTCACCTTGTTGATCTTGAAGTGGAGCGGCTCGTTGCGCCAGCGGCACGTCAGCACGTAGTCGCCCAGGCTGGTGAGCGAGTCGCGGATGAGGAAGTCTCCATTCCTCTGCACGAGGCTCTCGGACACCTGGCAGGGGACAGGGCAGCAGCTCAGCCAAGCCACACTGGATGGACCAGGGGGTGCGGGTGGATGCTCTGCTGGGGTGTTATTTGGGGCACTGGTCATTCCCCTTGTCCCTGGCTCTGAGCCCTCCTGCAGCTCAAGGCAAAACCAGGCAGCTCAGAGCTGCAGAAGCCCTTGACCAGCTGTTTCCCTGGACAGGCTAGTGGCTCTATGTGACCTCAGGGTGTTCTCCCACAACATTCCAAGTAAAGGGTGCCCAAAGCCACCCACCTTCCCCTCCTCACCTCCCGGGGGATGCGGCCATGGTACCAAGCGTGGCTGCGCAGGTCGGTGCTGCTCAGCTTCAGCTCCTCTTCCAGCTCCTTGTGAAGCTTCTCTGGTGATGAGTCAAGGATGTATTTCTCCTTGGAGAACTGTACAGGAGAAGAGAGGGTGTTAGGCAGTGCAGCAGTGCAGGGCCTGGGGTGGGAAGGGTTGGCAGGATCCCCATGTGGGGACTGTGGTACTGCCAGGAGCAGACCTGTCCCCAAGGGCCAGGTAACTCAGCTGTGTGTGAGGATTACTGCTTGTGGATGTAGGTAATGTGCCTGTTGATGGCCAGGTCCTGCCACCAGAAGCACTTGGAGAGTCCCCATTGTGCCTGGCCATGCTGTGCCCAGCATACTGCACCTCTGCCCCAGCTCAGAGCTGAGTGTGGTTAGGCAGGAGAAAACCTTCCCCAGCTCTCCCTTAAACATCTCTGGGGCTGCCATGGGAAACCTGCATTACTCCTCCTCCTTGAAACATCTACCACAATTCCCCCTTCCAAAGGGTTAACTCGCCGTGTTTAGCCTGATGGCGGCATGAATAGTAATGACAAATGTAAAGGGAACCTTCTGCATCGAAATTAGCTTTTACCAGCTCTGGTGCACCTGAGCCTGGAGGATGCAATTTGCCCCCTCCCTTCTCCTGAGAGATAAGGGATGGCATCATGTCTCCATTGGCTGGAGCCTGCCTCGCTCCCTGCCTGCTGCTTGGCCAGCATTCCCAGAGGGCAGCTGCCAGCATGGTGGAGCCAGTGGATGTTTGGAAAGGTGAGCACAGATTTGGGGTTTCTGTGTTCTCCCCACGAGGCCAGTTCTTCTGGCTGACACAGCAGCTTTGAGATGATCCTGCTGTGGTGCCAAAAGGGCTAAGGGGCAGAGCAAGGCCTGGGAGCCAAGACTCCTGGATTCCCTCCACACCCCAGATGTGTGCTGTACTGAGAGGGGGATGTGTGTGCCACTGCCATGGACTAGGAAGCTTGGATGGGGCTTCTGGGGTGTCCTGTCCTGCTCCAATGAGGGTGGCTCGGTGGCTTGGCTCACCTGTGGTGGCATTGCCAGTGTGAGGAGGCACTGAGGGCTGGCCCAGCTCCTTAGTGCCTGTTGGGACATGATGCTGGTGGTGTCTCAGAGCACAGGCATGGGCTTGAAGCCCTGCTGACAACACTCTGGCACTGCCAGAGGAGCTGGCTGGTACTCATGGCTGGCCTTGTGTGGCAGCTGGATCCCCAGAGCATTGGGGGCTGCAGCCCCATGCCAACGCACCAGGGATCTGCCTCAGAGCTGACCCCTATGCCCAGCACCTCATCCTCTGTGTCCCATACTGATTCCCTCTGTTCCTCTACTGGTTGTGAGCAAGGGAAAGTGTTGAGCATTGTGCTGCTCTCCTGCCTTGTACCCAGTGCTCTCACAGTGCTCTTGGGACCCCATGGAGTCTCTCCTCAGGATCCTGACCCCAGGTCTCCCCTTCCCCAGCGGAGATGTTCCATCCCCCTTGGTAGCTGCATTCATCAACCAGACCAGGCAGAGATCCTGTCCTGGGGACTCTGGTCCAGCCTGGGGAGATGGAGGGAGGCAGTGGCAAAGGGCCTGTGTGATGGACTGTATTCTCCAGGGGTTGCCCTCACCAGCCTGGACCTGCCCTTATTTGTCTCTTCCCAACTCCTGTCAAGTCAAAAGGTGCTGGGAGAGTGGAAGCAGCCTGTGAAAACAGCGTGGCTTGAACTCTGACTTGCTCATCCAACCGTGTTTATCCTCCCTGTGAGAGGGTCCCATTGACTGGAGCTGCAGGGATGTGTGAATTGTCCCCTCCTGACCGAGGGTTGCAGGGATCTGAGCACTTGCTGCTGCTCTGGGCCCTCCTGGGGACAAAGCCACCCGGTGCTTCTACTGAGCCCTATTAAAAATAAATGGTAGCCAGAGGATGCCGCAGGGGTCTGGCTGCCTCCTGGGGGGCCCAGGCCGAGCAGATGCCGTTTCCATGACGACAAATCTATTGCCACGGAGCAGACCTGGCTTGTCCGAGGAATGGTGGGGGACCCTTGGCTGCACCACCCTTCCTGTTACACCATTTCCCCCAAACTCTGGGGCAGGGAGGGACCCCCTAAGAACCTCTCCTGTCTGTGCAGGCAAAAGCCATTGGAGCTGAGCTGGGAGTGGTTTGGAGACAGCTCTCCCCCCACCACCCCTGGAGCAGGGATTAGCGCCTGTTCTGCTCAGCATTATACATCTAGGTTTTCCCCCAAATCCTTCCCATGCAAATGTGCAGGATAACAAAAACACAAACCCAGCTGAGCAGTGCCCAGTGTCTCCAAGCCCAGATTTGGGCAGCAGCCGGTTGGCATCCATGCCAGGAGCCATGAGCTAAGCTAGCAGGAGAGAACAAGAGGTTTGGGAGAGGCAAGCAAGGTTTTGCATCTTGCAGATGGGGGAGGGAGCCCAGTTGTGAGCAGAGGGTGCAAGGAGACACCTTCTCCGTCCATGTGGAGGGCACTGACCCTTCAGCTCCTTGGCTGGGCAGCGAGATCTTGCCTAACCTGTACAGCCACCAAGAAGGCACTGCTTGGAGTGATGGTGAGACTATAATGGCTGGGCAGGCAGCATGAGATGGGTCATGGGGAGCCCTTTTCCTTGGTGTGATGTGACTCTGGAGACTGGTCCTCATTGTGAGCCTTCAACACTATTCCAACACGCTGCCAAAATCACCCCATTGTGCGTGGGAACTGGGGTCCCCACAAGCCCTTGGAGCAAAAGACCCCTGTGCTGTGGAGGAAAATGATTCCTCCAGCTCCTGAGCCCTTCTGTGGCGCTCGGGTTCTCTCCGCTCTGCCGGGAGCGTGTCTTGGAGGAGCGCGGCTCGCGGGCTGCCAGCTGGCCGGGCGCCGAGGTGCCGGCAGGGCCCGGCGTGGCACGGCTTGGCGCAGGCCAGCCGGGCGCTGTCAGGAGCGGGCGAGCGGATGTCTGAGCGCCGCGCTGGAAAGGCACCGCTCGGCGCTCTCGGCCGCGCCAAGAGCACGTCCAAAGAGGCACGGCCCCGTGTGAGGTCTTGCGTAATGGTGGGTGTTGGGAAAAGCCATGACTCCCATTAGCATCTGGCTGCAGTGCGTGGTGCTGGGCTCCTGCACAGAGAACCCCAAGACATCTTCCAGCTGAGCAGGAAGAGACAGGGATTACAGTGGTTCTCCAAACCAGCCGCACCAGACAAACCAGCTCAGAAGCTGCCAGGGATGATGCCAAGCTCTGCTGGAGGAATCCCAACCAACAGCCAAATTGGCTTGGCTGGAGAAAGGAGAGTGCCCCGACAGGCTGTTTCAGTCCTGGGGCTGGGGAATCCTCTGGAGCAGCCAGGCAATGGGGCAGCTGCCATGAGGAGGCAATTCCTGAGGCTCTCCATCCCTGCCTGCTTCCCTGACTCTCTCTGCTGCTTTCTTGGTGGAGGAAGCGTTTCCAGTCCCAGCTGAGTGGCAAGGACTGGAACAGGTAGTGCAAGGGCAAGAGCTGTGAGGATGGAGGGTGCTGATGGCTGTGGTATGTGTAAAACAGTGGCTGTCGCTCTGCCTGCTGTAAGGACAGCTTCAAAGGCTGGCATTTGGCTTCCTCTCCTTGCAGAGGTAATCTTATGAAACCAGAGTGATTTCCATTCTGCTCTCCCCTCCCAGATCTGGAGGAGTTGCAGATGAGGATGAAGTCAGCTTGGAGAGCAAGGTGTACTCACACCCCACCCTGCTCCTCTGCTGATAGCATCTGACTAACCCCAAGGCACTGAGCACATCTGTTCTGCCTCCTGCTCTCCTGCTGCCTGCCCTGTGCTGGGACCCTCACTGGGGAAATCCCAGCCCCTTCTGGAGTTCTCTACCCCTGCTCTGGCTGCTGGCACAGTTCTGGGGCCTGGGAGGCAGAACTGTGAGGAAATGGGAACAGGTGTATGGGCAAAGCCATAGAATTGTGTGAGGGGTCTTCTCTGCTTCCTCTACAGCTGGCAACGGGCTACTTCAGTGATGTATTTCAGAGTAAACATCATTGCTGAGCATCTTGGCAAACCCAAGAACCATTCTGCCTGGTGCAGGACTGCTGGTCCTGAAGTCACCAGTCTGGGTACCACCCAAGAATGGTTAGTCCACCCTGCGTGACCACGAGAAAATCCCGTCACAAACAACCCCCAGGTTGTTATGGGCTTGCTCTCAGTCTGCATGTCCTGCTGTGAACAAGTCTGTCCTGCTGATCTTGATATCCATAAGGAAAAGAAATCACTTGATCTTCTGTCCTCTCTTGAAGTGATCCTATGAATCTAAATGGCCTCTGAGAAGGCACCAGCCTGTCTGCCCACTCCATAGATGACTGAAGGCGTCTCTTGGGTATGTCACATCTCAGTTAGTCCCCACTGAAGGCAGACTTTGGCTCAAGATCTTTGTTCTGGAGTTCAAAGCCCTTCCTAGGACTGGTCCTGGCTACCCTCAGGGTCTCTTCTCCCCTTGTCTGTGTGCCTTTGTGGCAGTTCTGAAGCAATTCTATCCAGCTGGCAGGGGTGGGGTGCAGCTGGTGTTGATGGCCAGGAACATCTGGGTGCTCTTAGGTGGGACAAGCACCCCAGGTTGTGCGGTGAGGTGGCGGAGTGTGCTGCTACTGCTGCCCTGGGGGAGCAGGTCTCCAGTGCAGTGATGGGGTGTGTGTATACACACATTTCCATCCATCTATATATTACTTATCTCACTCCAAGACGGCAGCAGTGGCTGCTGCTGCATCCCTTTTCGGAGCTGCTATTGGCCAGAAATGATGTCAGTGCTTCCCAGGCTGGGTGCACCGCCATTGGCGGTGAGCAGGGATGCGGCTGTCAGCTGGAAGCGCTCCAGTCATTCATGGGGACTTCAGTGTGTGTTTGCTGGGCACGCTTGGACACAAATAGATGGTGAAAGATCTGGCAGAGCCAGGTGAGCACTCAGGGCTTCACTTTTAACTCTTTCTGGGATCGGGATGAAGTGCCCTTCATCCCCTCTTGCATCCCCGCACGAGAGCCAGATGCTCACCTGTCTCTCCCTTGTTCTGGCAGCAGCTGGCTGAAAGCACCCCATCACCCCCTGCAATGTGCAGCCCAAGGGCACGTCCCTGTGTTGCTCAGTCGCCTTTGGCCAACTGGGAAAAGCTCTCCTGCTTTTCCCGCTTCACCCCCACCAGCAATCAAAATCCCTGGCTTTGCGCTGAGATCAGCCGCAATCATGACAAGACTTGAAATGCTGCTTCTGGGCTCCGTCTTACCCAGAATAATCTCTAAAGCTCGGCACCTACCTCGCTCAGCAGGAGTACTGAATAAGACTGCCAGCTCTCTTGGCTGCCAGCTCCCTTCTAACTTGCAGTATGCTACAGCTCATGCTTCAGACCAGAGCCTGCTTAGCTCCTGCAGTGCTGAACACCTCTGCTCTCTAACTCAGTAAATGAGAGAACCAATTCCCAGCACCATGCCCCCCTTGTGCGAATGCCAGTGTCCAAAAATAGGACACCTAGACTCATGCCCAGACAGTGGCGGTGCTGGAAGCGCCACAGGACAGGTGACAGATGGATCCCAGCTTTCTCCCACCAGTCAGACCTGCACAGCGCAGCATATAGATGGAGACCTGGGCCAAGAAGCTGCGTGTTCATCTGGGCTTGATCCCTCACCTGTGCTCAGTGATGCCCCGGGCACATGCCACCTTTCGGGGGATGCTAAATGCTCCCCTTCCTGAGGTCTGCTGCAGGTGAGGGCTCCCTTCAGAGACTTTGCTGCCTGTCAAAGCGCTGGTCCGGGGGGACGTGCCGGCTTTGGCTGCGTGGCTCTGGCTGCGGAGGGGCCGAGCTCTGTCCCCCGACCCGCTGCCCGGCTCACCCCGCGCTCGCTGCCGCCTCGTCGAGCGCGGCCGGCGCGCTGCCCGCACCAGCTCCGTGTGAGCGGGGGCACCGCGGGACTCCCCGGGGAGGCTCCCCCGCTCCCCAGCGCTGCGCCCGGGGCTCGGAGCAGCC
>VZRZ01000604.1:39611-57470 GCA_013398175.1 Climacteris rufus
GGTGCGGCAGCTCCGCCCCGGCCCGCCCCGCGGGCCCGCCCCAGCTCCGGGGAACCGGGGAAGCGGCACCCCGGGGGGAAGCGGCACCCCGGCTGTCTGCGGCCTGAGGGGAACTGGGAACCAGCTCCTCCGAGGGGAACCGGCACTCCCATCTCACAAAGGGAACCAGAGTCCCTGAGGGCATCAGGCACCCCGGCTGCCTGTGCTGTGAGGGGAACTGGGAGCCAGCTCCCCTGAGAGGAACCGGCACTCCCATGTCGCAAAGGGAACGGGCATCCCTGAGGGGATCAGGCACCCCTGAAAGGAACCGGCTGCCCGTGTCCTGAGGGGAACCGGCACTGCCATGTCGCAAAGGGAACCAGCATCCCTGAGAGCATCAGGCACCCCGGCTGCGTGTGCCTTCAGGAGAACCGGCACCTCTGAGGGGATCAGGCATCCCTCAAGGGAACCGGCAGCCCGGCTGCGTGTGCCCTGAGTGGGACTGGTTTCTCTGAGGTGACTCAGCTCCTCAGGGGGGACCCAGCAACACTGGCTGCCGGTGCTCTGAAACTGGCTCCTCTGAGGGGATCAGACACCCTGAGGGGACCCAGCACCCCTTTTCTCCCCAGCCCAAATCCGCCTGCTCTCCCCAGTGATGCCCATGGGTCAGGGGCAGCCTTGTCCCCTCTTGCCCATCCTGTGTTACTTCACCCCCACACGGTGATGCCTTTCTGGGGCAGACACCAGTGCCCACCTCACACGGTGGGGAGCTGGCTGCCTGTTTCCTGCGTAGGCCGTCTCTGACTTGTGTTTAATTAAGGCTCCACTTCGGTTTAATTAAGGCCATGGTATCACGTATGGGATGTGCAAGGCAGCGCTGATGACTCAAAGCATTGCTCCAGCCTTGACTCTTGAATAAAACCCCCAAACCCCTGCCTGAACCCACAGCCTGGGGGACGGCCAGGGGCTCCCCCAGCCCTGGCAGTGACACAGACCCAGACCTTGCTGTTCTCCCTCCGCATCTGTCCTGTACTGCACGGCCTGGAATTGGCTGTGCTGGGGGCTTCACGCTCCCATCTGCAAAGCGTGTCCTGGCCCAAGGACCCCCATGCCTCCCAGGCGATGCTGTGACCTCGGAGAGAGAGGTGTTCCTGCTACCACCGACTGCAAAACCCTGCAGCCTCCCTGCTAATTAATTCAAACGAGCCCCTCGAATCCCCAGGCAAGGAGACAGCAGCCAGGGCTGATGAGATACAGGTCCCTGCTTGAGCAAGCGGCTCTTCCGCACAGAACAAAGAGCTCAGAGGCGCTGGCCGGGCCGTCGCTCTGCCCCTGGTTTTGCAGGGGAGAAAGGAGAGGGGAGAGCAGCGTGGGGGAGCAGCAGGACAGGGCTGAGGCACGGCAGAACTGGTGGCAGCACGCAGCCTGCGGGCAGGGAACACCGGGCAGCAGGTGCTTACAGCTCCCGTGGGTGCCTGCAGCCCCACCGGCTGGGGCAGGGAGCATGGGCTCTCCCCCTCGCCTCTTGCCTGGGGCTGAGGGACAGAGCAGATGGCAGTGTGCAGGGACATGCTGCTCCAAAAAGATGCGACAGTGAATCATCCTCCTGCCAAGGCTTCTCCCCCGTGACGGGCTCCATGGTTTCCCTCTGAGGCTTTCACCGACGAGCGAGCGGGAGCCTCATGGGTGCTGCAGGCTGCAGTCCTCCAGCTGTGCCTGTGCTGCTCCTCCTCAGAGAGAAGCTGAAAACCCCTGACTGAGCTCTCACAGGGATGTATGACAGCTTCACTGGCTGCTGCTCTCCTGAAGGGCAATGTCTTTCTGCAGCTCCTTCACCTGCACAAAGGCCCAAGCTGGGCTGGCTGGGATGTTGAAATACAGAGCTGGGCATGCAGATCCCCAGGCAGCCTGGAAACACCAACCCTTAGGCTATTATTAAAGCACATTAATTACCAAGTGCTTATTGATCCTGGCTTTCCGACCCTCTCTAGCTCCCGGTTGCACCTCTAATCAGGCCAGGCTTGGTGACAGGAACACCAACCCTGGCCAGTTTGTGGCTGAAGCTCAAGGGCTGATGTTTGGCAGATCCTTGGTGCACGCCTGGACACAGACCTGCCCGTCAGCCTTTGTTCACAAGGGCTTTGCAACACATCCTCTCCCTCTTCCTGACTCTCTCCTTCACTGGCTCTTTTCTCCCTGTCTTTCCTTTGCTCACCCCTCACTGATGTTTCCCCTCTGCTTGCTCCCCTCCCAGCCACGAGCGCCTATTCCAGTGGTGGGTCCCAGCCGCATCCTCTCTTGCTCCAAAGGCAGGCACAGCAGCCCCTTTCCCACCCTGAATCCTGCAGGACCTGGGGCTGAGCACTGCTGGGTGCTGAGCACCCTGCAGCTGCACGGGCTGCCAGCCAGGCACGGCGCCTGCAATCAGCTGGAGTGTCCCTGTCATCCCGGTCACTCACACTCCAGATAATTACTTATTTGACTAAAATAGCTGCTGTCACTGCAGCCATCAGTTGCCTCTGACCAAAGGGAAGTGGCGTATAAATCACAGCCCATGAGCTGTTTCTGGACATCACAGGGATGGGTGAGAAATAAAGGCCAGATGGCTGAGGTCTGGGATCTGACTGCATGGTAGGGAATTCTCCTGGCTCACCAAAAAGAACTTGATCCCAAAGGCAGAGCCATACCCATTGCTCCCCACCCGTGTTGTTTCAGTCTATTGTCTCATGAGGCATAAAATGTGCCCATCTCTGGGTGCACACACTGACAGTGCCAGGGAAAACACCCCAAACTATCCTGTTCCTCCCCTCACCCCTCTTTGCCCTCACAGGACTTGCCTGTGTGAGCAGGAGTATTTCTGCACAGCCTGAGGTCCCCACACCCGGGCTCTACCCTGCAAAGCCCAGTGTATTGGCTTTGCAGGGGAAAATGAACTCCATTGCAGCCAGACCCAATACACCCAGTCACAGCTTTGTTGTCCTGGCACATGTCCCACTTCCAGCCCTGTGAGCTCCTGTTCTGCCAGTCCCACATGGCTTAAGGGCATGGAGAGGAGAACATCCCACCCCGGGGATCGCTCTGCTACACGTCAAAAACCTCAGCTGACCCCAGTGCCCAGAGGCTGCCAGTTGCCATACTCAGCATGTGGGGTCCTCATTAGCCCCAGGAATGGACCAGGAGGAAGGTGACCCCGGTTAGGAGCAGCAGATGAGTTCAGGGTCCATCTAGCTCTCTCCAAGCCTGCCAGCTGGTGCTGCCACCAGGGTTCCCACATTTCCATGTCTGTCTACAGCCACCACCAGGAGCCCCAAGTCCAAAAGATGAAGGTGCAGAGCTCTGTAGTAATTGGACCACCCAAGCTGGGCACCTCAAGTCACTTCTCAATAACCACATCAGTCCGGTGGCAGACTAAATGAGATCCCCATCGAGCAACTGGACTCAGGAGGCTCTAACCCTCCTTAAACAAACTCCCCAAAGGCCATTGCATGGCAGTGACCACCCTGTTACTTCAGTGGATTTCAGTGCTCTGTGCCCAAACCACACAGCATCCCTGCCACCGTTCCTGTGCGCCTGCCCGGCGCCCATCGTGCCAGCAGCCTCCTGCAAAAGGGCCGCTCTCCTCCGGAGCCAGGCGCCTCACTAATGAATTTCTGGCCAGACATGAAGAGTCCTCAGGAATGTTAATAGTTTGCTGGAGGATAAGCAAGAGATTTGGAGAGATTTATACCAACTTTCATGTGACAGCCACGAAAGTGGCTCAAACCCTTCCGTTTCTTTACGTGGGGGAGGAGGGAGGAGGCTGTGTCCGTGGGCGTTCGCAAGTAACTGGGAACGTGAAATGCAGGCAGCTCCTGTGGGAACAGCACTGGGGGGACCACGTAGCATTTGTGTCTCCTCTGCCTTCCCTGGCCTTGCCAGAAGTATCTTCCAGGGCCAAAGAAAGAGCCCAGAAGGGATGTTGGGATGAGGGGTGCAGAACTGAGCACCCTGCTGGTGTTGGCCCTGGACAGTCCCAGGGCCCCCATCCCCTCTCCACCACTGGCACCCGGCCGGGGCAGGCTGTGATCATGCTGGGTGTCTTACCTTCACGTATTCACTGCCAGACTCCAGGCCATCGTGGTGGCTAGAAGGAAGAGGAACAATAAATATACATCAGTAAAGGGCAGGAAGTTATAACAGTCAAAGGCAATGGTGGCACAGCTAGGGGATCCGGGGTCTGTGCCCCTTGCCTTGCCATGGGGATGAGAGCATAGCCATGGTTTTGGGAGAGGTTCCCAAGGCCCCAGCACTGTTCCTGCCTGCTCTGTGCCCACTCTCAGCACAGGGCTTATCCTCCCTAATGCGATCAGGAGAGAATGAGGCCTTTTTAGAGGATTTCGCCCCAAATCGGCTTGGGAGCGTGGGAGCTGAACCAGCGAGACCCAGTGGCCAGGCTGGGGTCCCTGCAGGTCACAGTGCTGAGGGATACATGCCAAGGTGGGGGCCCTGTGCCCTGTGCCCTGGCAGGGCTGCATTCCCAGCAGTCAGCTGTTGGGACACGCCACCCAGACAAGCATTTCTGACTCTATGGCCTTGTGCAGCCCTACAGAAATCAAATTCCCACTGAAGCCAGGGCTGAACCACAATGTCTTGACTGGGACTGCTTTTCATGCTCTTGTAGGTCCGGGTGTGTTTCTGTATGGAGGCATCCAAGGGGAACAACAGAGAGTTCAGAAGGAGAGAGGCTGTAATTGCCCAGGCTGGGATGTGCTACCTTCAGGTTTCACCTTTCAGAATAAAATACAAAAATCCAGATGTCTTTAACCAGAATCCAGAACCTGCCACCTCCCCAGTGCCAAGCTTTAGCATGGACATCCTGCTGCTTGCCAAGGTTGCCTGCCCAAGCACAGGGCAGCAGCAAGGACACAGGGACTGCAGGCTGCCACATCGGGACAGGCAGCTGCAACTAAGAAATAACCAAATCCGAGGGTGCCAGGAGCCACTACTGCCTATAGCCATGACCAGACACATACTGGTTGCTGCTGGGAGTCCTGCAGACAAACCCCGCCTGGGACCCACACTGGTAGCATCCCTGGGAAGCCAAATTCCTCCTCTGTGGGCTCCCTCCAGGTTGAGGATGGTGCCTGGTGGCCTCCCCAAAGGGAAGCAGGGATAGCAGAGGCGACCACTGCCAGACATTTTCCTACTGGACATCCCCCATGGCATTACTGGAGGTCCTGTCAGGATCAGCATGAACCCCTCATGGTGTCCAGCCCTCCAGAGGACAACTCCCACTTCTGGAACCCTTGGAAGTCTTCAAAAAACACATGGATGTGGCATTTAAGGACACGGTTAAGTGGTGAACATGACAGGGCTGGGTTAACGGTTGGATCCAATCTTAGAGGTATTTTCCAACCTTAAGGATTCTGTGATTCTCCAAGCCCACGCTGCAGAAACCACATCCCCTGCTGTCCAGCTTGGAAGGGGAAAAGGGGCTGGCAATCAAGCCCATGCTTTTGGGGGGGTGAAGAAAATAGCGGCGCATTTGGGAGCGGGGATGGATGCAGCCTCCCCTGGGCAGCTGTGGGCTGCCTGCCCGCCCCGGCGCTGCCTCTCCAGCCTGTTTGCCTTTCACACGCTGCAGAGCTGCCTGGTGCTGCGAGAGCCGTGAGAAAAACCGGCAGGAGGACGGGGGGCCTCTGGGCAGGAAGTCGGGAGCATGGGAGCAGCTGGGAGACGCTGCGAGGGCCCAGGCAGGAGAGGCCCCCGTGCCGGGGAAGGGCAGCAGCTGGGGCCGCAGCCCCCCTGGTTCTGCACATTCCTGGAGGAAACGGCATTTTTGGGGGCAGACGAGCGCCTGGGAGAAATTCCAGGGCTGCCTTTGGAGTGTGGCCGTGGCTGAGCTGCTGGGAGCCGGCACTACAGTGGTATTGGGGAGCGGGGTTTTGGTGAGGTGGCTGTTCCCTTTGGGCTCGGGAAGGCATCACCGTGACTTGCAGACGTGCCAAGCTCTGGGCTGGCTGCTGGGAACAGCCCAGGAGGATCCTGTGGGTCCAGCCCTGGTTGGAAGCCCAGGCTCTGCTTGTCTTGGGACGCTGGTGCAGGCTGTGCCCCAGGGGAACCAAGCTGAACTCGTGCCTCAGTTTCCCCCTCTGTAGAGCTGCCTCCGTGGAGGTTTTGGCTGGCAGTGCTGCCAGAGGGGTCTGGCGGGAGCGTGCCCTGCCTGTGCCTGCGGGAAGCAGCGCTTCCCGTGCCTCACGCACGGCCGTGCGCACAGGGAAACCGAGTCACGTCCGCCCTGCGGCCTGCCAGGGGCCATCTCCCGTTAGTCACCCTGTCTCTGCTGCAGCCACGGCCACCGCCTCACTCCGAGCAGCTCCACGGGCTGCGTGCCACTCCCTGTCCCATGGCAGCACAACTGCCCCCCTCACAGGCCTGGTTCTGGGAAAGCCCTCCTGCCCATCAGCATCCTCAGCCCATCCTGCCTCGGGGAGTGTCCTTACCTGGGGTAGTCCAGGGGGAACAAGTGAAAATGTGCTCCAGGGCCATGTTTGTCATCCCTCCCCCCCCCGGGGAACGTGCTGCTGCCATGGCCTGGCAGGAACAGACTGTCCCCATCCCCAGGGATGTGCCTGTGCAGGAGGAAGGGCTGGGGCGCAGCGTTATCCCGGTCCTGCTTCCGCCCAGCCGCCCCACGGCAGGGCCTGGCCTTGGGATGGCTCTGGCAGGCGGCTGCTCCCCGAGCCAGGGGCTGTGGCTCCCAGTGGAGTGTGGAGGGGCAGAAATACCCCTGATGCCAAGACCTGCTCTGCTCACTTTTGTGCCCCGGTTTCCCTGGCAAACAACAAGGCTACACCCATCATCAGAGAAGCTACAGAGGATGCAAAAAAGCATTTGGCTCCCAATTTTTGGGGACCCAAGTCCCCATGCTCCAGATTTAAGACACCCAGGTGAACCACACACAATCCCCTGCTGCTTGGCTCCCAGCCACGCTGGCTTGGGACTAGGTAATTTCTGGGAGATGGAAGGACTGGGTGAGCCCTGTGCACTTTCCTCGGGAAGCCACTGCCACTGCTGGGGCTCTGTGCTCACTGAAGGACGTGGCAGTGCCACCAGCCCCCCAGACCTCCGAGACTCAGGCCCCCAAGGCTGGCCACAGCCCCTGGCGCCAGGTCTGCTGCGGTTTCGGGAGCTCTTTTCTTGAGCAAACACCACCACGGGCTGGGGGCCTCGGCAGCCGAGCAGCGCCTCCGGCAGCATCTGCGTCCAAGTTTTGTGCCCGCCCCAAGCAAAGCCCCTTCGCAGCCTCTCCCTCCCCATCCCCTCCGCTGTGCCGGGGTGCGAGGGGCAGCCGGGGGGCTGGGACCGCTTACCTGCCCTGTCCCAGGGTGGGAAACCTCCTGCCCACCGCTGTCATCGGCCCTGGGGGGTCCAGCGAGCGCCTCTGCTCCGGGATGGGGAGAAGCTGTCGCGGGCGCTCTCCCGCCTTGCACTGAGCGCCGGGGCTTCGGGGCGCGCAAGGCGGTGGCGGACCCTCCTCCTTCCCGTCCCAGCCCTCCTCCGGCCCTCCCTTCGCGGCCGGCAGGAATGTGTGGCCGGCACAGCCCGGCTCCCACCGCCGGCACCGATTTTTCCTCCTCACCCCGCTCCTGGGGCTACCCGCACTTCCCAAACGCTCAGTGCCAGGGAAAGGAGCCCCCGGCTCCGGGGCAGTGCAGGGGGAACAGGGGCATCAGGGGGCACTTGAGGGCAGAGAGAGGAGTGTCAGGCCGGGGAAAGGGGGAGAAATGTTTTGGGAAGAAATTTTGAGTCATTGCCTTTGCCTGCGCCCCCAGTCCCATGCACGGTGCTGGGGTAAGGTCACGTTTGGCCCCTTGTGCCCACATGCTCAGAGGTAGGGGGATAAAAATCCCTCTGGTTGATTCTGAGGTCAAAACCTTCCAAAAAATCCAGCCCTCATCTCAGAGGGTTGAACTTCCAAATTCCCCCAGAGTGTGGGATTGTGCCTGGAGTGGGGGGTTTGTGGGGGTTTACTGGCAGGTGATTAAATAGGGATGGCGTGTTTAATTTCAGGAATTGCCCCTGTGCCTTGGGAGAGGCAGTGCTGCTCAGGAGAGGGCAAAAGGATAGAGGGGGTGGAAAAGAAGACAGTGAGAGGTGGAGGAGGCTGAACAGCGCTGGTCTGAGCTCTACGCAGCACATCCTGGTGCTGGAACGCAGCCGCCGCAGGACAAAGGGATGCCGGGGCCGAACGGGGCCGCGAGTTGTTTCCACCCCGTCCGGAAACAGGAGGGAGCAGAAATCCCACAGGAAACCTGGCTCCCATGGAGCCGCTGACCCGGGCACGCTCCGGCCGTGCCCGCCGGCCAGGTGCATCCCGCTGGCACTGTGGGCATCGCAGTGACCCTGCTGTGCCCCAGCCCCCTCCTCTTGCCCTGGGGGGTCAGAACGGGGGTCTCAGCAGAAGGCAGAGCAAAGCTAATGAGGCTGTACCTGTCTGGGGAGCTTTTGTCCGATTGCTCTTTTCCCTTTTCCAGCAGATCCCTGTCAGTGGTCTCTGCTCCAGCTGCTACATCAGGGCTTGTGGTTTGGCTGGGATTTGGAGCCAGGCTGGAGCTCCGTGCTTCTGTCCCAGGGCAGGATACATTCCCTAGAAGGTCCTGGTCTGTCCTGGACATCGCTGCCTCCAGGGTGTCCACGGGCTCAGCCTCTTTCTCCTCCCGCTCTGTTTGTCCAGCAGCCGGGGGTGAGTCTGTGCCTGGGTCAGGGGTGCCGGACATCTCGGGGGACTTGAGGTTGGGGAGCAGAGCTGTGTGGGAGGTTTTGTTGTTGGGAGTCCCTTTCTCCCGGCAGCTCTGGCTACTCTTGTCTTTGCCCAGGCGTTTCCCTGGCTTGCCCAGGCTCAGCCTGGGCATGGTGCCCATGTGGCTGTACATGTCCGACGAGCGGGCGTAGGGGCCAGGGCTCTTGGGCACGGTGTTGAGATCATCCTGGGTGCCGTCGAAGGGCTCCTCCAGGAAGCCGTGGGGAGGAGGGAGGTGCGGCCCGAGACTCTTGGGAGAGCTGGGCACCACGGACACGCGCCGGAAGCTGAGGGAGCGGGGGATGCTGCTCAGGCTCCCAAAGCCTTTGAACTTGAAAAACTCTGGCAAGGAGAAAGGAGGGATGAGTGTCGGGTTACTGCTGGCGCGGTGTGGTGGTGGGGGGAGTCTCAGAGCCCCCGGTCCCAGGTTGGGGTGGGCGTGGGGCACTTTGCAGCCTGATATCACCCTGTTACACCCACATCTGCAGTGCCAGCCTGGCATGACATCCCTGCGGCCCGGGGTGTACGTGATGCTGCTGGGGTGTCTTTTGGGATCCTGGGAGCTCTGCCCTGGTCCTTCAGAGAGCAAATGTCTCCTGTACCCTGGCAAATCTAGCGGCTGCATCTCCCCACCGCAGCCGAGGGCAGAGGAAACACCCAGCCCTGGTGAGCAGGCAACTCTAGAAATGATTTCAAATCTCTTCCTCCAGCCCTCCGCCTCCCTGCTGCTCCTGGGGGAATCTGGGCAGGGCTGTGCCCATCCCCACAGCCTGAGGGCAGCCCTGCAGGATACAAGCATGGGACACACGGCATCTTCCCAGGGGATGGGGGTCCTGGACACGCGTGACCTGCCCACACCTGCACGTCTCGCCAGCACGGTGGAGCAGGACCCAGCCTCGGGCGCTGCTGCGGGCGGGAGATAACCTCCCCACTTCCTCAGCCGGCCCCTCGCTGCCGCCCAGCTGCCACCTGCGAGTGCTGAGCATGTTCGTGGGAGAAATATTTATAACTGCGGCGGGCGGCTCTGCATTTCACACCTCAGCCCCGGCTCAGCTCCGTGCGCTGCTGCGGCACAGCCTCGGCCGGTGCCGGTGCCGGTGTCGGTGCCAGCACGCAGGGGGAGCCCGGCTGTGGCCGCAGTGCCCTGGAGCAGCGTTTCCCTGCCGGGCCCCGGGTGCTGCGGGTGCCTCCGGGGGTTTTGCAATGCTGATGCCGCCCTGAGGCTCTGCAAAGCCTTTTCCCCTCCGGGCAGAGCTGAGCTGCCTCGGCAGGAAGCCACACGTTGCAGAGGTGCTGAGCAAGGACCTGGGTGTCCGGGGCTGCTCGGCCCTTGGATTCCCACCTCCAGCTGCCATCCATGGGCTCTACAGGGCATCCCTGCAGGGAGAAGGCGATGCAGCAGCCCAAAGCCCCTCTCCAAGGCAGAAACCTCGTGGCCTGAGTGCAGTTAGAGGCAAAACTGCTTTGGGTTAAACGTCGCCTTGGAATCCAAGCATCCTCTGTTACCTGCTGCTCCTGAGGCTGCTGCGAGGTGGGAAGGGCAGCACTGGAGACTTTCCCCATCTCTCCGCTCTCCACCACAAAGGAAAATCCCAGCTGGGATGGGGCCGTGGGTTTGGCCAGGGGAGGAATCCCGGGGGAGCTGAGGGACTGGCCCCCCTCTGGCGCCGGCCCCGCGGCAGGAATGCAGAGAGCACAGCCCAGCGCTGGGAATGGGGTGAAGGCCACTGCAGCCTCCCCCCGGGGCTCCGGGGGAAAGCCGAGGTCTGTGAGAAAGTGCAGAGCCTGCTCCCGGTGGGTACCGAGCACTTCCTCCCAGAGCAGCCAGTGGGAATCCATTCCCAGGCTCCCACCCTGGCTCCTCTGTGTCACCCCCGTCCCTGTGCTCCAGGAGCACCCTGGGGTGACGGTCCTGGCCATCCCCAACCCTCAGCACCAGCTTGGACCCCAGCTGTGCACCCTGAAGGCTGTAATGGGGGAGTGAAGACCCCCAAACCCTGCTGTGCATCCTTCTGGGCACATCCCAGCATCCAGCACAGGGCTGGGCTGCAGCAGCCTGGTCCCAGTCCCAGCACCCAGCTCCCGAGCCAGCACCCAGCCTTGGCATGGAAACTGCAAAGCCCCTCACCCCAATGAGTTTCCTAACGAGAGCAGAGCCTGTCACAGCTCCAAACATCCCTGGATAGGATGGCCTGGGCAGCGTGTGAGCACACAGTCACACTCACACTCACACTCACTCTCACATATCCCCCTCCCCACCATGCTGTCCAGCTGAGCACCCCATTGCCCACCCACCCTGTCCCATGGCCACTTACTGAATTTCTTGCAGCCCCCTCGTTTCTGGCCCTCGGCCATGGCCACGCCGGTCGGAGGCCGTGGGGACCGAGAGGGACAAGTTTGTAACTGTGAAGCCCTTCCCTGCCCGCTCCTCCCTCCCTTCCTGCCCCCCCCCACAGTCACTCATCGCTCGTTTCCTTCCCAGTGCTGTCATCTGCTCGCAGCCCCGCTGCTGTCCCTGCCTGCCCTCACGCTGTCCCCACAGTGCCCGTGGCTGCTTGCACCTGCCTGGCCTGCTCAGGGACCACCTCTGCGCCCCGGTTTGGGGATGTCTGGCAGAAGTGGACACCCAAAACCCCAGGTGCCAGCCCCAGAGGAAGGTGCCAGCCCCAGAGGAAGGTGCCAGCCCTAGAGGAAGGTGCCAGCCCTGGAAGAGGGTTGCTAGCCCCATGGAGGAAGGTGCTGGCCCCAGAGGAGTGTGACAGCCCTAGGGATGAGGTTGCCAGCTCTATGGATGAGGCTCCAGCCCTGCAGACAGGATTCTTTCCATGCACTGGGTACTCAGCCTCTGTGGGTGGGAGCTGGATGGCATCACGGCCACTGGGAGCACCTGCCACCAGCGGTTCTCTCATGCTGGGGACCTTGGCGTACCCTGTACGAGTGTCGCCATGCAGGATGAGGTGGCCAGGACCCAGCAGGGATCCAGTGTCCGTGTTCCCCATTCCCAGGGAACTGATGGTTCCCACAGTCACGATGCTGGTGGCTGCTTCTGCCACGGCTCTGTCCTTGGCTCCCTGTGCTTTTCACCTCGGGGATCCGTTTCGAACAGCCCCAGATCGAGCTCTTTGTCCTCCACCTGAACAAGCCACAGACGTGAGAGTAACTTGGGGTGCCCTGGACCAGACCTTGGACTCCTCCTGCCCTGACCATGGGGTCCCCATGTCACAGAGGCGGCCGCAGGAGCAGAAATGCTGTTTAACCTGACCAGTTTGAGCACACACGGGGGACACAGCAACGCGCTTTAGGGCCGCCGGCCCACGCGGGGGACAGCCGGGGCCGGGGCCGTGGCCTCTCCGGACTACAGCTCCCAGAAGGCCTCGCGGCGGGCGGCGGGCGAGGCACTTGTGGCGCTGCCGGTCACGTGGCGGAACGGGCGGGACGCGGTGCTGTGGTAACGGCGCGGCCGCCATGGCCAAGCAGTACGACATGGTCGAGTGCCCCTTCTGCGACGAGGTCTCCAAGTACGAGAAGCTCGCCAAGATCGGGCAGGGCACCTTCGGGTGAGTGTCCCGCCGGCCCCGGCCCTCCCCGGCCCTGTCCCGGCCTTCCCCGGCCTCAGGCCTGCAGCCCGGGCCCGGCCCCGCGGCCACCCGCGCCAGGCCCGGATGTTCCGTGCTCGAGTGTCCTTTCCCCAATCCGCCCTCTGGCTTCACGGAACCCGCCTGGCTCCTGAGCCCTCTTTTTCCCATCCCCGGACCACGCTCGGTCCCAGCTCTGGCAGAGCATAGTTAACCCTGAAAACGGTTGGGGTGGGGACCTGTAACTTGGTCCAAATATGCAACTTGGCTCCAAATGTGCAAGTTTTTGCTCAAAACGTGCCACTTTACCTAAAATCCTTGTAAGACTGCAGGAGATCTGAGCTCTCTGTTGGCTCAGTGAGTCCTGAGAGCCTGTGGTCCAAGGGGAATGTGGCTGGGTGGGGTGGTGGCTCAGCACAGAGCTCTCTGTGCGGTGCTTTAGTGTGTCGTGTTTGGTCTTGTTCCTTGTGAGGAGCACCCGGCTCCTTTCTCCTTGTGCTGCTCATGGGTTTCTTTCTCTTCTTCCCAGGGAAGTTTTCAAAGCCAAACATCGTCAGACAGGAAAAAAAGTAGCACTGAAAAAAGTGTTGATGGAAAATGAGAAGGAGGGGGTGAGTGTGGGAGCATGGCTGGGCTGTTTGGGAAGGTGACAGATAATCTTTGGGACAGCAGGGATGCATTTTCATTCTTCTCTTTAACAATATTATTGCCATAATGTGCCAGATCTTGAATGCGCCAGGGTGTGGACAGGATTCCAGCCCTTTTGTCTTTTTTGTCTCCTACTGATACTTGATAATGTTTGGTATTGTGATTGCCCTGCCGAGGTCTAGGGCCTGTTGTCACCTGGGCTGCAAAGGGACGTGGCAGCAGTGTGGGGACTGGGCTGCAGGGGATGGCTGCTGGGAGGTGACACTTCCCATGTGTTCCTTCTCCTGAGGGAAACCCCAGCACCTCCAGCACAGGGCTCCACATTGGCTGTTTGTGGGAGAACTGGATGGTGTGTGAAGCACGTGCTGAGCGGCTGGGGAGAGATTTAACAGCTTAAACAGCAAGGGCAGCAGCCGGGAAGGCTATTCTGCAGCTCAGACTGGGCTGTACCATGTCCTGGTGGGAATGTGAAGAGTGAGAAGAGGAGGGAGGGGTGTCAGCACCACACAAACACCTCTGTGAATCTCTCATGGTGGCCTGATGGTGCATAAATTTTGACAATTTCAGGTCTGGTTACATTTTAAAGCCTTGACTGCCCTTCAGTGATGCACTGCTCCAGCAGGTTCCCTGCCAAGCCTCATGGTCCCTCTCCTGTTCTCTAGACAGAGATGGCCTTGTCTCCTGCAGCTCCAGTCCCCATCCTCTCTTTCTCTTTTCCAGTTTCCCATCACAGCCTTGCGAGAGATTAAAATCCTCCAGCTGCTCAAACATGAGAATGTGGTGAACCTCATAGAAATCTGCAGGACCAAAGGTATTTTGAAGGCTGTCCCTTGTGTTGCTGATGGCTTTTTTGAGCCCTCCTGAGCAGGCTGGTGTCTTGTGCTGCAAGTGGGGTGGTCCAGCTGAGCACAGACCTCTGTTCCTGCATGTGACATGGGGTGACAGCTCATTTGTCTTGCAAAAGAGTTTCTAAATGAGTCAGGAAGTTGCTGGAGCTTGGCTGGAAAAAGCTGTTGTCCTGCCAGGACATGCCTGTGCCATGGCAGTGAATGCTGCCCGTGGTGGGAAACTCCCCTCTGAGAGGCTTTAAATGAACCAGACTGGAGCAGAGGCTCCTCAGCCTGGAGCTGGGCTTGTGGCTGTGCTGGAGCTGGAGCTGCCCCTCTCGGTTGGCTTGTGATGGTTTGTGGCAGCTCTGAGCTGATGACACAGCTCCAGCTGAGGCTCAGTCAGCATCTCTTTCTGTGGGTGATGTAACTGCTCGTGCTGGGAGGGCTGGGCCTCCACACAGGGGGTTCTGAGCTGCTCTTCCCCCTCCTCACTCCCACCTGATGCCGTGTGTCCCCACTGCTTTGCAGGCTCAGCACACCTGGCCTGGCTGTGTTTCCAGTGAAACTGCTGTAAAACATTTGCTAGAGTTTATATGTCATTCTCTTACATGGATTTGTACTGGAAAATTACTTTGGAAAGTGACAGTTGATGTTACAGCCTGCCCTTGCGTAGGCTGTCAGTTCAGTGAAATAAAAACAAAACTGACCAGTATCTGGTGTTTTTAAAAAAGTCCAGTCACTGAACTGGCAGAAATCTCTGGCCTAGGACTGGGAAATTCAAGTTACTCCAGTACTCAACTGTGTGTAGATTACTGTTTGAACAGGTATGAGTAAAAACACCAATGGCAAGTTAATTTTTAATTCACTCTCTGATTCAAAGAGCTGTGACGATTGGGTGTCTGGCATATCAAAGGTAAATATTTTTGTAGACATGTCAGTTGTTCCTGTTTTATTTGTGTTTTGTTTGTATTCCAGTTTTCATCCAAATCTACCTTGACCTCAGTTTACAGTGAAGCAGAAATGTTTCATTTACTGGTCTCAAATTTGAGGCTCTTCTCTTTATGCTGGAAAGATTTGGAGCTGTGTCCATGTGAGGAACTGCAAACCCGGTGCAGCAGGCACCCTCCTGGCTGGAGAGGAGAGCTCTGTGTTCTGTCGGGGCTGAGCTTTTCCGGTTGATCAGCAGGGTTTGCTGATGACAGCTGATGAAAATCAGCCTTTCTTGTAAATAATGTTTCGTGTGTGTGCTCTAGGAACAAGGTTGAAATTGATTGCTTCACTTGAGGTCTGCTGTCATTGACTTCAAGTTGGAGTTGGAGTTTTGTATCACTTTGATCTAGATCAGTCCATTTTCACAGATGCTGTTTGAGGTTACAGAAAAAGCTCACTTTTTAATGTGAGATTAGACAGATTTTTCTCTGTTTCTGCATTTTCCCCAGGGCTGTCTGTGGGTGCCTCCTCTATTGCTGGTGCTTGGCCGGCAGCCACAGCTTGCAGGGAGGAAACCCCACAGTCATTATGTGCACAGAGCAGCACGAAGCGAAGCTTTCAAAGGTCTTCATGCCCTTTCCTTGCCTGTCTGATGATGTTCACTGCGCCAATCCTCATCTCCTCTTCTTGCGTTGCTAGTTTTGCTCAGTGCTTCTTTAGGAAGGACCTTGAAGCCTGCAGGCTGTCTGGTTCTCTGTGTTCCCGAGCTCTGAGTTGGTGTGTAGGGAGTGTTTTGTGAGCAGCACGGTGGTAGGAGGTAAGATAAGAGGGTGCAGAGTCCCTCACTGACAGCCCCACTGTGCCTCTCCCTCAGCCTCTCCATACAACCGCTGCAAGGGCAGCATCTACCTTGTGTTTGACTTCTGTGAGCACGACCTGGCCGGCCTTCTCAGCAACGCCCACGTCAAGTTCACACTCTCAGAGATCAAAAAAGTTATGCAGATGCTCCTGAATGGACTTTACTACATCCACAGGAACAAGGTAATGGGACAGACCCCTGCTGTGCTCAGTCACCCCACTCTGTGTTTTTATAAGGAGCAGGTGTCTTAGCACAAGCTGGAGGGAAATCCTCTCTTGTCGTCCATATCTGCAGTCTGAGCATCCTGCTGGCACCGAGCACCCACGGAGGACGCCTTAATGGCTTAACTCTTCAATGTCTGTCCTTGTACAGATCTTGCACCGAGACATGAAAGCAGCGAACGTGCTGATCACTCGGGATGGAGTGCTGAAGCTGGCAGACTTTGGGCTGGCCCGAGCGTTCAGCCTGGCTAAGAACAGCCAGCCAAACCGCTACACCAACCGCGTGGTGACCCTGTGGTATCGGCCCCCAGAGCTGCTCCTAGGTAGGAGGAGGGGGGCTCTGCCACCTTCTCGGCCCTTCTCAGCCCTCTGGGAGACTAACTCGGCATCTCCGTTTAGGGGAGCGGGACTACGGCCCCCCCATTGACCTGTGGGGCGCAGGCTGCATCATGGCAGAGATGTGGACCCGCAGCCCCATCATGCAGGGCAACACGGAGCAGCACCAGCTCACCCTCATCAGCCAGCTCTGCGGATCCATCACGCCGGAGGTGAGGGCGAGAGCAGGGAGGAGCTGGGAGTGTGGGCAGGGTCTGGGACCAGGCATTCCTAGGCCTCTTCCCTGCCCTGTGCTCCCAGTGCTGGAGTGTGCCCGCTGCTGGCAGGAGTCTCAGACAAACACCCTCAGTTTCTGCTCAAAGAAGGGTGCATTTTGTTGTTTCCTGCTGAGAGGTTTTTCTCAGCTGTTTTGCACTGGTCACCTTGAAAAGCCTCTTGAATTCTGGCTTGTGATTTGCGGCATCAGTCCAGCCCTGGTGTCAGCACCCCGCCCCTTCTCAGCTCCTCCTTTATCAGCAGCTCGTCCTGCCCTCTTGTGGGGAGTGAGCTGAGGGATCGCAGCCCAGACTGGGCTGTGCAGATTGTTGTGCCGGCAGCTGCAGAGTCCTGATCCCGCTGTCACATTCATTATGCACATACATTGAAGGTGCTTTCTGTGGCGTGTGAATACCTGCTGTGGTCTCTCCCAGACGGGGGTTGAGATAAGTGCTGGTGATTGCAGCAGGCTTTGCTTTCTAAGGATAAAAGGTGCCACATCCAGGTGACTATTTCGCAATTGGTTTTGTTGCTTTATCTCTCTGGATGTGGTAGCTGGCCTGAGCCATGCTCTGTAGTAGTTCTTTTGTGGGAGAACCAGAAATCCTGGAGCATCGTTTCCACACCAGCAGGACTCTGTCTTGGCTTGCCCACATATCTCCAGGCATTAGTGCACCCGTAAGTGCCTCTCTGTGGGAACAAGATCTGCAGGCTTGGAGGTATTATAAGATAGAATTGTGATTTTGGCAGACCTCACCCCAGTTTGCCTGAGGGTGTTTGAATCAAAAATGCCTTGTCCTTCCCATAACTATTTCTTGCCACCCCCTTTTCCTGCCCCGTCCCAGGTGTGGCCCAACGTGGACAAATATGAGCTGTACGAGAAGCTGGACCTGCCCAAGGGGCAGAAGCGGAAGGTGAAGGATCGCCTCAAGGCCTACGTCAAAGACCCCTACGCGCTCGACCTCATCGACAAACTGCTGGTGCTGGACCCCGCCCAGCGCATCGACAGCGACGACGCCCTGAACCACGACTTCTTCTGGTCGGACCCCATGCCCTCGGACCTCAAAAACATGCTGTCCACCCACAACCAGTCCATGTTCGAGTACCTGGCGCCGCCGCGCAGGAGGGGCGGGCACATGCCCCAGCAGCCGGCGAACCAAGGCAGGAACCCGGCTGCCACCAACCAGACTGAATTCGACAGGGTGTTTTGACACCCAGCAGGGTCCTGTCTGGGCTTCTCCACGTTGAGTGGAGATGTCCCAGCGAGGTCTTTTTGTCTAGGAAAGGACTTTTTTCGAGGTGAAGTGACTGATGGCATTAGCAGAGCTCGGCCATTTCCTCTTGGCTACCACAGAGCTGCCTGACTTGGGGAGGGGACACCTGGGAGCTCGACATTGTTTCCTTGCAGTTTTGTCTCAGAAGCTGTTTTTGCCCCCCCCCCCCC
>VZRZ01000604.1:59593-70032 GCA_013398175.1 Climacteris rufus
CCCACCCCCGGCCCCCTCCGCCGGCTCCCGCAGCCCCGGGCGCCACGTGTCCCCGCTTTCTGCTCGGGTCACCCCGCAAAGCGCCGTGCCCCGTGGCAGCAGCGGCTGAGCCCGGCCTGCAGCGGAAGCCGCTCCGCTGGCCACGGCGTGTCGCGGCCGCACGCGGCTGCGCCGGGTGTCGTGGGGATGATGGCGGTCCCCGGCTTGGAGCCCCACGGGCGGGCGGGAGCGGTCCTGCCCCGCAGAGCTGGAAGCGCCAGCGGTGCCGGTGCCACTCTCTGGGGGGCCGGGGTCCAGTGCCTGGGTGGGGTGTCCCCACACTGGGGACACGGGTTGGTCCCATGCCAGGTGCCCCCTGCAGCACACGGCAGCGCAGCGCCAGGCTCACATGCCCCTGGCGTGGGTTTGGGGGCTCGGTGACACCAGTGACCTCTTGTCCCAGGTGCGCCGTGCAGGTGCAGCGTTGCTGCCTGGTTAGCGCCGCTCGTTAAACACCGGCAGCACGGGCTTGCACTGGAGCGCTGCCCGCTGCCGCCGCCGGCGACCTTGTCCCACTGGGCAGCGGTGGGTGCCGGCGCTGGGCTGTCCTGCGTCCCTACCGCGGGGCCAAGGGCCACCTGCAGAGGGGCGGGCATCCCCTGCCCATAAGTAGCCTGTCCCCGGGACAGGCTCTGGCACTGCCGGCGCGTCCCCGCGGCACCATGGCAGAGATGCTGCCCGCACGGCTGCCCGATGGCACTGCCGACGGGACCGAGCCCGAAGGGGTGGGTCAGGGTGCGGCGGGCTCGGGGCAGGCCGGCCCCTGGGGCTGTGGTGGCTGGCGCTGCCGCAAGGCTGCGGTGATGGGTGGGCACCATCCCGACCATCTGGGTCTCTCCAGGACGCAGTCCGGATGCTCAACACCCTGCAGACCAATGCCAGCTACCTGGAGCAGGTGAAACGGGAGCGCAGCAACCCCCAGGCCCAGCTGGAAGCCATGCAGGGTTTTCTGGAGAGGAGCGGGCTGAAGGTGAATGGGGGATCCCCATCCCTGTCCCCCTGTCCTGCCGGTGGTGCCGCCGTGCTCGGCACCGGCCGCCGCGAGGGTCTCACAGGGTGCTTGAACTCTTACAGGTCGAGGACCTGGATCGACTGAACATCATCCACGTCACGGGGACAAAGGGCAAGGTGAGGCGGGCGGGCGGTGCTGTGGGGATTGGGGGGCTGAATGGGGGCTGCTGCTCCGTGCTCCCCCCTGCCCTGACACTGGGGGTTTAACGCTGCTGTCTCCTCAGGGCTCAGCGTGCGCCTTCACTGAATGCATTCTCCGCAGCTACGGGCTGAAGACGGGCTTTTACAGGTGGGCAGGGGGGTCAGGAGGGTTTTGGGGGGCTGGTGGTGCCGTGCCTGACTGTTCCCCCTGCTCTGCACCCCCAGCTCCCCTCACCTCGTGCAGGTGCGCGAGCGGATCCGCATCAATGGGCAGCCCATCAGCAAGGACCTCTTCAACAAGTACTTCTGGCTGGTCTACAACCGCCTGGAGGAGACCAAGGTGGAGGCAGCAGGGTTTGTGGGGATGCTCCCTCCCCCGGGTTCCCCCTCCTGGGGCCGTGTGTCCCCACCCTGGTTGGGGGTGCCACCTGCAGTCCCCTTACACCCCCTCTGCCTGGCAGGACCCGGTGCATGCCAGCATGCCGGCGTATTTCCGCTTCCTCACCATCATGGCCTTCCACGTCTTCCTGCAGGAGAAGGTCAGTGGTGGTGGCCTCCAGCTTGTGATGGGGATGTCAGGTTGGGATCCAGCCCCCACTTGTGGCAGAATTTACTGTCATGGCTGTAGTCAGGGGATGCTGTGCTGGGTGGATGGTCCCCCCAAAAATAGGGAATGTGTTCAGTTGTGGGTTTGGAAGGGGCAGTGACAGGGACCTGGCTCCACCCACATCCCTGAATCCATGGGGACACGTGCTGCTGGTGGTTCTCTGATGGCTTCAGTGTCCCATGTCCACAGGTGGACCTGGCGGTGATGGAGGTTGGCATTGGTGGCGCCTATGATTGCACCAACATTATCAGGTAGGAGCCAGCAGGGCTGAGCCTGTCCCCAGGGCTGCCAGGGCCTGATGTCCCCACAGTGGGGGGGACAGCAGGGACACTGCTGCATTCCCAGGGCACCAGTGGTGTGTGGGGTCTCCTCCCTGGGCATTGACCACACCAGCATCCTGGGGGACACCATGGAGAAGATCGCCTGGCAGAAGGGGGGCATTTTTAAGGTAGGGAGACCTGGTCATCTCTCCTCCTGTGGTTTGGGGGTGTGCTCTCCCATGTCCCTGAGCACTTCCGAGTCCCTAAGCACCCCCATCCTTCTCAGCCTGGCGTGCCGGCGTTCACCGTGGCGCAGCCAGAGCGGCCGCTGGAGGTGCTGAGGGAGCGAGCCCAGGAGCGGAAGGTGAGTTGGTGGTGGGGGGGGATGTGGATTGGGGGGGACCCTGTGGCTCAGCCTCCTCTCCCCACAGTGTCCCCTGTACCTCTGCCCGGAGCTGGATGACTTTGAGGAGGGCCGCCGGGCGCTGGAGCTGGGGCTGGCGGGTGCCCACCAGCGCTCCAATGCCGCCCTGGCCCTGCAGCTGGCACGGACGTGGCTGCAGCGCCGCGGCTGCCAGGGTAAGGCAGGGGGACGGGGACGGGGAGCCAGATCCCGCCGTGGCCCTGGGTCTCAGTGGGATGCCTGTCCCCCCCAGGTCTTGGGGAGCTGAAGGAGGTGCCACGAAGCACTGAGGTGGCGGGGAGGCCAGTGCCACTGGCGCCTGCCTTCCAACTAACCGATGCCATGATCCAAGGTGCAGTATGGCCATGCCAGGACCCTCCCTTGCCATGGCACAGAGCTTAGGGGGCCTTGCTTGACCCCAGTGCCACCTGTGCTGGAGGGCACAGTCTGGCTGTATGCCCCACGCTGCATCCCTGTGGGGGTACCGCTGCCAGGGAAGGTATGGAGGTCCCAGCCATGCTCTGTGTATCCCCAGGCCTGCGGGACACAGAGTGGCTGGGCCGGACCCAGGTGCTGTCCCACGGCCCCGTGACGTGGTACCTGGACGGAGCTCACACCACCAGCAGCATCCAGGCCTGTGTCCGCTGGTTCCGCCAGGCCGCCCTCAACCGGGACAAGCCCCACGAGTAAGGAGGGCACACGAGGGGGGACACACATGGCGGGGGCACAGTGCTGGTGCTGGGGGTCCCTGTGGGGCATGGGCCACCTGCCCTTTCTCCCCACAGTGGTTCTGAGGTGCGTGTGCTGCTCTTCAATGCCACGGGCGACCGGGACACGGCGGCGCTGCTCAAGCTGCTGGTGGTGAGGTTTGGGGGGCACCGGGCTTCTCTGCCTGTCCTGGGACCTGCTTTGCTGTGGGTGCAGGGGGCCGCGAGGTGGAGCTGGCACCCTGTCTGTCTGTCTGTCTGTCCATCCATCCTGCTGTCCTGGGATGTGTCCCACCTCAGCTCCCTGCTCCTGCAGGGGTCTCACAGCCCTGGGTGTGGGGAAGGGCCCCTTTAACCCTGCTGGTGTGGGACTGGTCCCAGTGGAAATCCCATGGGTGGGTCCCCAGTGCTTATCCCCCGTGTCCCCACAGCCCTGTCACTTCGACTATGCTGTCTTCTGCCCCAACTTCACGGAGGTGTCGGTGGCCAACAATGCAGGTGAGTGCTGGGGAGCCGGGGTCTCCCCCGGCCCCCTGTCCTGATCCCTCCCCGGCTCCCCCTCAAATCCCTGACCGCTGTGCCCGTCCCTCCCAGACCAGCAAAACTTCAACGTGACGCTGGAGAACGCCCTGACGCGCTGCCTGGAGAACCAGCGGACGTGGACGCGGCTCCTGGAGGAGAAAGGGGGGCAGGACCCCTGGCTCCCGTCTCCCCTGCGGGTGGGAGGGCTGCTGCAGCTGGCCCCTGCCCGAAGCTCCCTGCTCCTGGTGCCCCCAGCCCCGCGCCCCCTCAATTCCCCAGCGCTCGTGTTCCCGTGCCTGGCCCAGGCGATGCGGTGGGTGGCACAGGGCCGGGACCCCCACCTGGCAGCCCCGGTGGCCTCGGGGGCTCACCCCCACCCTGCTGCCAGCAGCGGGGCCGTGCTGCTGCGGGAGGCGGCCGCTGTCCGTGTCCTTGTCACCGGCAGCCTGCACTTGGTGGGGGGGGCCCTCCGGCTGCTCGACCCCGCGCTGTGCCAGTAACAGGGGGACCTGTTTGCACCTCTTTTTACTTGAAGCAACTCTTTTGCCCCCAGTGATGCTCAGAGGCGCCTGGGGGGGGATGTGGGACCCCCCCCATCCCATCCTGGCTCGGCTGTTTTCACCCCAGTGCCTTTTGCCTGTGCCCTCCCCAGGACACTGTCCGTGGGGGGATGCTCCTGGCCTCCATCCCACCCTTAGTGAGACTGACTGGGGGGACCCCCGGGGTTTGGGGGCTGCCTCAGGCTGTGATGAGGTCCCAGAGCCCGGGGTGCTCGTAGGTGGGAGCCTCAGGCTGTGGCAAGGCTCGGCATCAGGGTGCGACTAATTTAACATAGGGGAGATTTTTATTATTATTGATAAAAGTTTGTAACTTGGACGGGGAGCTGGGGGGACTGGTGGGTTCTGCCCATCGCCCTGTGGAAGGGCAGCAGCCTCGCACATCCCCCCGCAAATAAACCTCTTGCTGCTCCCAGTGGTGCCTGCTGCCTTCTTGGGGGAATACAGGAGGGACACGGGGGTCACCCCAAGTGCTGGGGCATTTCTTGAGGGCACCCACTTCTTCCCCCCCCATTTGATGGGGAGCTCTGGGGGAGGCTTTGGCAGTAGCTGCTCCTTCTGCCTCCCCACTGCAGCGGGGGACCCCGGGGGGGTTGCAGGGTGCCCCCCCACCGGCGTGGGCTGCCCTCAGGGGGCCAAAGCATTCACTGAATGAGTAATGGAGGCCCCCTCTGGGCTCGGCCTGAGATTTGGGGCAAAGAATCAGCTTAATGGCACCGGGGTGGGTCCCCAAGTCCGTTGGCCGGGGGCTGTGCGGGCTCGGGGGGGCCCGGGGGCGTCAGGCCATGCTGCTGGTGGAGCAGGGGGTGCTCTGGGTGCTGCCGATGCTGTGGTTGGTGCTGCTGCTCTCCGAGGCCGGCGCTGTGCTGGAGACCGGCTGCAGTTTGGAGATGGGACCTGGCTCACGCCGCCCGCCGCGGGAAACACCAAGGGGAAACCAGACTCAGGGCGAACGGTGGTGGCCTTGGCTCGTCCCCTCGGGACCTTCCAGCCCTCATGCACGAACCCTCACGGATCACTCCCCAGCTGGCCCCCGAGCCCCTGGGATGGAGATGAGCATGGGGGAGCGTGGTGGCACCAGGAGCAGGAGGGAGGGCAGGTGGCAGAGGGAACCCCAGGGTAGTAGGAGGGACCCTGGGGAGCTCTGGACACCTGGAGCAGGGATATTCCCCTGTGGCATTGCCAGGAGGACCATACAGATGGGGGCAATGGAGCAGCCAGGTCTCTTGGGCGAGGAGTGAAAAATGGGTAGCCCAGTGAGGGACATGCATGTGGCCCCCACCTCCAACCTCGGGGGTCCCCAGGGGTGGTGGATACTCACGGGTGTGCGAGTAGATGTACCAGAGCCCAGCAGTGAGCAGTGCCCCGATGAGGAAGGCGCCGAAGGTGATGCCCAGGACGGCGGCCAGCCCCAGCCCACGGTCTGTGGGAGGATGAGGCCATCAGCACTGCCACTCTGGAGGGGTCCCTTTCCCACTCCCATTCCCACCCTGACCCCATCCCCTGCCCTGAACTCACAGTTGAGCGGCCGCCAGGCATCCTTGACTGTCACCTCCAGGACCTTCTCGAAGATGGTGTCGTTCTGCGGAGGTGGAGGTTGGGGTGAGAGGAGGGAGACGTGCACCCCCGCAGGGGGACAGGGCTGGGAGCCTCCATGCTCTTTGGGGACCAGGGAATGCTGCTCCTGGATGGAGCAGCGCGGGACAAACCCACCAGGCTGCCACCGCGGATGGGGACCGACATGGTGGCATCACAGGGTGGGGGGGTTACACTGACCTGCAGGCCAGCCTTGCACTTGAGGGTGGCAGAGAAGGGGATGTGTCCGCCCTCGGGAATGGTGCAGGTGAAGCGGAATCGCCAGACCTTCCTCCCGTGGCTGCTGGGGGGGCCCTCCAGCACAGCCACCCCCGCGCCGCGCGCCTCCCCGCCCTGCACCAGCAGCACCGGCTCCCGCCCCGCCGCCACCAGCCAGCACTCCTTCAGCTGCAGGTCGGCCGGGTGGTCCATCCAGCGCATGGACGCCTGCGTGGGGGGAGCAGGGACACTGTCAGGGTCACGGGCTCAGGGGTGGCTGGACCGTGCCAGCCCGGGCGCTGGGACAGCGGCAGCACCTGCACAAAGGCCTCCTTGTTGATCTCCAGCTCCGTCTGCGGTGCCTCGAAGGCAGCGGTGGGGAAAAGGCGCAGGAAGAGCTCCCGGGGGATCTCGCACTGGAAGCCCACCTGCAGGAGGGGACAGCACTGAGGCCACCCCCGGCACCCAGCACCCTGAGAGCCGCTGACAGCGGCATCAGCACCCTCCTCCCACCCCTGGACACAGGGGGAAACTCGGCCCTTACCCGCACGCTCCGGAGCGCTGCGTCCTTGGCCAGGCTGAGGATGAGCTGCGAGAAGGGCAGGAAGATTGGGTCAGTCAAGTGGTCCCCACTGCTGGGGGCTATTGTCCTGCTGGGATGGGAGGGGATGGGATGGGATGGGATGGGATGGGATGGGATGGGATGGGATGGGATGGGATGGGATGGGATGGGAGTCCCACCCACACACGCCCCCTCCATCTCAGCCCTGGGCTGCAGTATAATGTTTCCAGCCGTGCAAAAGCAAGGAGGTCCTTGGGAGAAGCCCACTGGCCATCACTAAGGCTCTCATGGGGTCCCCTCAGCCAGCCCCCCTCTCACCTCGTTGTTGGCATAGCCCCTGCCCTCCAGCGAAGTGCCGCAGTGGCTGAGGGGGCTTTTCAACATGAAGTGAGTGGCATTTTTCTCTGCCTGGCAGCTGATGTCCCTCAGGGTGATGTTCACCACATCCTTGATGGGCTGGGAGGAAAGCACACCCAGGTCACCCACTGGCTGGGAATGGCCCTGTGCCTCCCACCCTGAGAACTCAGAGGAAAACCCAACCTCTGAGTGATGTTGGTGGACACTGGGACCCCCCTCCACCTCCCTCACCTCCAGATAGGACCTGATGATGACAATCTCCATGGTTTCATCTGTGCACTTCCAGGGCTTGAGGGTGAACAGCACCTGGTGGGGCAAGTCCAGGGGCTGTGTGATGACAAGGGGGGTGGTCATCGCAGTCGTCTTGACCATGTCTGCAGGACAGGGAGAGGAGGGGGCTGAGTGGGGGTGGTGGGACCCCCCCATCCCACCCAGCCCTGAGGCACTGGGGCCTCACCGTGGCCCCGGATCTCCAGGCTGATGCGGGTGGTGGCAGGGATGGCCGAGTAGGAGGCGATGACGCTGTAATTCTTCTCAAAGGCTTTAGCGACCAGGTCCTGCTCCGTGTCAGGCAGGGTGTCACCAGAGAACAGCATGGGGAATATGGGCACCATCTTGTAACTCCCAGAGGCCTGCAGTGAGGGGGAAAAGGGGGCAGCATAGAGGGGCTAAGTGGAGACAGGGACAGCTGGGGATGCAGGGTTTGTCCCAGTTGTGAGGGCTTGCAGCAAGGGGGCTGCCACCTCCCCATATCTAATGTCCCCAGATGCCCTCCTGCCACCCTCCCCATGCCACCAGCAGCTCCTGGGCACCTGGCAGACCCCTTGGTGGGGGTGGTGGGGAACACACATCCCCCTCAGCCTACCAGTAATTGGATGTGGCACTTCAAGGAGAGGGACCAGGTGAAGTTGGCCTTGCTCTGCAGGATGAGGATCTGGTTGCCGATAGAATACTCGGGACAGCTCAGAGACAGGCTCACCTCTGTGATGGGGGAGCTGCGAAACCACAAGAGCTGCCTTCTCAGCATTCCACACCAACAGGTCCCACATCCAACTTGGGATGTGGGGCTCTGCCTTTGAGACAGCCCAACACCTTCCCAAGCATCAAAACACATATCCCACCCCTGAACCACCCCTGGGGTCCCACCACTGTGGTACCTGGGCTCCGTCTGCAGATGGACAATGTGAGCGACCCTGGTGCTCTGGGCGTCACTGCGTGAGCAGCCCTTCACCCCATGGAAGAAGACCTCAGCCTCAAGGTGCATCATGGCATTGAAGTTCTCCTGGGGGATGCATTCCGGGGGGCTCTGGGCATCTGTGGAGATAGGGGGGTCATCAAAGCCAAACCAGGCTCAGTGGGTGGGCCCAGGGCCAGGGGCATCGGTCCCCATGGCATCTCCCCAGGGGAGGTGCTTTGCCCCGGAGCACTGTCACCCTTCTGGAACAGGAAGGTCATTGCTGCCCACGCCAGCCCCCCAGTGCCAGCCCCCAGCCCCACACACCTTCTCCCAGGCGGAGCTGGACACTGCGGGGGTCCTGCAGCTCGCTGTAGGATGTGATGCCACTATAGTTTTCCAGAGCCCAGGCCAGCAGCTGCTCCTCGCTGGAGACCACGAGTGGCTCAAGCTTTGATGTTCCAGTGGTTCCCGGGCTGAGGAAGGCGTCCTGTGGGCCAAGGGACAGCCTGAGCCAGAGTGGGTGCATCCCTCCTCCGTGCAGGATGGCATGGGGAAAGCGAGGAAAACCTTCCCCCACAGTGTGCAGGATACAAATGTGAAGCCAAACCAGGTGAGTGTCCCTGGGACCTGGGCTGGGGGTCACCCTGGATGAATGGGAGCTTTCGGGGCCATGAGCTGGGAGCAGCGAGAGCGGCCGGCGGCATGCGGAGGGCTCGGCCCACTTTATTATTAGCCACAAACAAAGCAGGAGGTTTATTTTGCTAACAAAGTGCCCGACCCCGGCTCAGCTCGCTGGAGCCAAACCCCATCCCTGACCTTCCTCCCGCCGGCCGGAGGAAACGGGAGCTTTTTCCAGCCCTGTGCGTCATTCCCTGCCTGGCCAGCCCAGTGCTCAGCGCCGCTGGCAGCAGCCAGGAGCGTCCCCTCCTCCCTGGGGCAGCACAAGCATCACATCTGGGGATGGGGGGGACCAATCTCCACCAGGGACCCCCTAAAACATCCCCATGGATGGCCCCAGCCCTGCTTTCCCCTGGGATTACTCACGGTGTGGATGGTGTTTGAGCACGGGGAGGTGATGTTGGCAGAGCAGCGGGCGCAGAGCAGGATGAGCACCACTGACCGGTTGCAGGCATTGGCTCCTGGAGTGATTGTCACCACCAGAGGGACAGCAGAGGCCTGGGGGGAAGAGGAGAGTGTCCCCACCAAGCCACTGAGCTCCAACTGCTGTCACCTTCCTGGAGCCAGAGGCAGCGGGGAGAGACCTCAGGCTGGTCCTGAGGATGAGCAGTGCAGAGGCAGCCATGGCTGGGTTTAGGGGTCAGGGATGCCACATGGATGTGTACCCACATCAGGGAGGGCAAACAACCCCTGGGTCCCCTGAGCAAGGGACCAGGGGTATCCACACCTGGAGGATGGTGGTATCCCCACACAGGAGCCCAGGACACCCCATATGATGGGGTGTAGGCAGCCTCTTCTTGGGGATAAGGGCATCCTTGAGTTAGAGACTGAGTAATCTCTGCACTGGACATGAGGGTGTCACCCCACTGTGGACTGGGGTGTCCCCACACCAGAGAGTGGCATGTTCCCACACTGGGGACTGGGACTGCCCTATACCAGCAGCCAGAGCATCCTCACACTGGAGACTGGGGTATCCCCACACTGAGGACTGGAGCATCACCACACTGGGCCAGGGCATCCCCACCTCGGGCACTGGAGCATCCTCACTGTAGGTACCGGGGTGATTCCCACTGAAGACTGGAGAATCCCTACCCTGGGCACCGGGACATCCCCCTGGCAGGATTCCCAGCCCTATCCCGGCACCGTGCAGCCACTCCAGGCTCAGGCCTGTCCACACCGCTCTTCAGGGGTGCCCGGGCACAGCGGTGGCACACATCATTCCTCGTGGCTAGCACTGGGAGCCTCCAGCCGGAAATCCACATGGGGAAGTCGAAACGCCGGGCGCCAAGTTTGGCAACTGCTGCCTGAACAGCGGCTCACAAAGTGCTGAGCCAGGCAGCGGCAGGGAAACGCAGCCGGGCACCGGGCGGGCCGAGGCCGCTGCCAGTGCCGGGCACAGGGCTGCGGGATGAGGCCGTGGGCGTCCCGGCCTGGCCACGGTTCCGTGGCAATCGTGGGTGGCCAGGGACCCCGGGTGGCCCCGAGCGTCGGGGAGGAGCCGGCGGCTGTTTTTCCTGCCGCGTGTTTTGTGGCGCTCCATTGTTCGGCTGCGCGAGTGGCGGGGGGCGCCGCGCTCCCCGCCGCCGCCCTTCCGGGAATTTTTTTCTTTTTCTTTTTTTTTTTT
>VZRZ01000604.1:96884-135731 GCA_013398175.1 Climacteris rufus
ACGGAGCGGGGTAACAGCGCTCCTGCCTTCCCCGCCTCACCTCGTTACAGCCCGGAGCTCCTGCGGCTCCTGGCAGGAGAGGACAGTCGCCTTCCTGAACACGGTGCTCTGGTTCCATCTGCCCCGTGTGCCTGCGAGGGCTGATGGAAGTGATCCTGACACCAGCCGTGCCCCGGGACACTGACAGCCCACGACCCAGACGTTCCTCCAAACACAGCCGGGCTGCTGCGGGAGGAAAGGGAAAAGCGAGGCTGAACAGCCAAGGGACACAAGGGGCCGGAGCGGCTGCCTCCCCTTCCTGAAACAAGGGAAAGGGGAAAACCCTGCTTGGGATTCAAAAGTGGAGCAGAGGCTTGGGGAAGGTGGAAAAGGCAAAAGCCTCTTCCTCCCAGGCTCCTGGTCCCCTCTAACTTTGTCATGCATCAGCAGCGAGTATGTGGGTGCTGAATTTGGCTCACTGCGTTAAGGGAATGGCCAGCCGGTCAGGGCACAGGGGCTGCTCTGGCACAAGCCCTGAAGGCCCAGAGAGGTTCCGTCCCTGGAGCCCTGAGGTGCTGCAGCACCTTCTCCCAGGCCAACCAGAGAGGGACCCTGGGCACCAGCACTGGGGCAGGATGGGGCGGTTCAGGCAGAGCCGGGGCTGGGACACACGGGACAGAACACGGGACACTGCTGGCGACTCAGCCAAGTCACCTTTCCCCGGGATTGCTGCTTCCAAGGGACTGGTGCTGTGCTGCCAGCTGCCCTCTCCAGCCCTTCTCCATCAGCAGGGAAGGGCTGGCAGGGATCTCTGCTCCAAGCCGCCAAAGCAATCCTAGAAGGCAAAGCCAAACCCTATTCCAGGCCCCAGCACACCCTTCTTACCCTCCTGCTTCCTCAGCAGGTATTCAAATACATTTAAAACAAGAAACAAAGCAAGAAGAATCAGCGTGAAGTACCAAAAACCTTTATTTTTTTCCCCCAAACCATAACAACATTTGACATTATATTGATTTCCTCATATATTTGTTATTTCTCTACGTTAGGAACCAGATACAGAAAATACAAACACGATCTGTTGAATCAAAGACGGCACAGCATTCCGTTAGAAAAAGAAACAAAAAAACTAGAGGAGCAAGATAAAAATGGTGAAAAATAGTCATTCCCTCCAGCCCAAACTTTCCAAGAATCATCATCAAAATAGAGCAGTGGAAGTAGCTTCTCTTTCTAAACGCACTTCTGCTTTAAGACAAAAGTTAGATTTATCTTTAGATTTTCAAAGTAAAAAAATGTTAAACTATCTTTCAAGCAATTTTGGAAGTTTGCATAGACCCATTCCCTTTCCAAAAATATCAGCCATCTCTCTATAGAATCTGATACAAATCGAGTGCGCGCCTCAGCCGAAGGTCACCAAGCTCAATTCACTTTCAAGAAAATAAAACACCATCTCCCCTTCCCCTCCCTCCCCCCACAAAAATATGGGCTCTAACGTTATTCCATGTGTTTGAGGAGTCTCCAGGCTCAGCCGTGCCCCTCGCCCAGAGCTTCACCCGGATTCCTTTGCCTTTCCCAGGTTCCCACGCCCGCAGAGGCGCTCGGAGGCGGCGGGGAGGATGGAGCGGGGAGGGGTTGGATGGACACAGCTCTCAGGAGGGAAGCGGGGGGAATTTTGCACTCATCAATCCCCCCTGCCCCTCAGCGAGGAAGTGGCTTTTCAAGGACAAACACCTGCGACCAGGCAGAGTTTGTAGGAGCTTGTCCCTGGGGACCGGCCTTGTCCACAGGGCTCAGTCACCAGAGCAAGGACTCAGCTAGAGAGCGGCTGGGGCACAGGGATGGGGCAGGAGGGGGGGCTGCACCCCCGGGTAAGGCAGCGAGGAGGGCAGGGGGAGCCCCTCGCCAGGAGGGGTTGGACCGAGGTGCTCTAGCGTACCTGGAGTGAGGTTTTCCCAGAGGTTCCCGGCAGCGGCGCAGAGACCAGCTGCACTGCCACCAGCTTCAAACGAAACAGCAACGACAAAATAAATAAAAAGTCAACCCCTCCCATCCAGATGAGAATGAAATACGGATTTCTTCAGGCCTCCGCCTGGTTCGGAACCCTCTAAAAACGGAAGCAAACGTTTAAAAGGGCTTGTGAACTTTCTGCAGGGGGCAAAGCAATGTGGTAATGAGGGGGAGAAATCACACACCTGCTGCCTGTTGCTCCGAGGGTCAGGACAGCACGAGGCCCCCCTTAAAGTGCTGACCATACAAAAGATGATGAGGGAGCAACATCCTTCTCCCCCTTTTTCCATCACAAGTTCCAATTGAAACCCATCTCCTTCACCAAGTAACGGCTAAGCCTATTCTTTTGGACACTCGGTTTTATATTGGTTTTAAAAAAAGAAAAGTTAGTAAAAAAGTTACATTGAATTTCCTAACGCTTTGCAATGGGCTTCCACCAACTAAAGGTCCAGAAACTGGGAGAGCACAGCCCACGTTCTGCCTGGCCCCCCAGACTGGAGCAGAGAGCCAGCTCTGCTCTCCAGGGCCAGCCAGGCGTGAGCAGTCCTGCTCGTCAGCATCAGAGACCCAGGGGATGCAGAGTCTTGCCAATAAGGTTCTTTTACTTGTTTAAGCCACCTCTGAATCCCCTGAGAAGGGGAACAACGTGGGGAAGAACATCCCCCACCTCAGCCCCCCTGAAATAAAATATCACTGAAACAATAATGCAATCAAAAAACACCAGCCTGCTGGGTTTATATAAAAAAAAATTCCATAAACTTCACAACAGAAAAAAAAAGAAAAAAAACCCAAAGGAAACTAGCCAGCGGTTTGGGTCTGGAAACTGATTCACCTTTTAAATGTTCAAAGTCCAACAAGGAACAGGAGGCAGTGGTGCCACAAGGAAAAAAGTGCTCTTGAGACGCAGCTTCCCGAGGCAGCCGTGAGTGTGTGGGACCAGTGACCCCACAGGCACCACCTCGGGGGCCCAGGGACTGCTGAGCTCGTGCTGGATGCTCAGTGGGAGCTCAGTGTGGGATCTGCACACAGGAACAGACTGCTCTGCTCCTGCCTCCCTGTGGGTCTGCACCGGGAGCTCCAGCCCCGGCCGTGCTGCGCCAGCCTGGCTCACTAGGACTACTCACTCACTCAAAACCAGGGGTAGGAGAGCTAAAAAGCCACACAAAGACCAGGATCTGTGGAATCAACAACATGGAGACAAGGAAGGGATACCCTATGAGACACAGTTATCAAAAATGCAAGCAGTGATGTGCCAAGTCACTGGAAGAGAAGCCAAAGACATGCCCAGGTTTGCCACAGCGATGTGATGGAGCAGGTTACACCTCTGCCAGCCTGGGAAGAGACCAGCTTTCTCAAAAGCTCAACTGTTTCTGCTCTTGCTTTGCTGGGAAGATATTCCTCCCTCTGTCCCACTGGGGATTTCGTGACATGCCGAGCTGCCAGTGCCTCGGAGCAGCCGACTCCTGCCAATGGAGGCCAGAAGAATGCCCTGGGATCCCAACTGCTCTGACAGTGACTGCCATTGTTTTTCATGGGAACAGAAGCAAAGCAGCAGAAGTGAGCTGGGTTTTGGCCTCTTTCCTGGCTTATGTTTGCTCCTTTCAAGTCTTGGTTGGATCTGATTTCCTGAGGGGCTTCGCTGGCCCCTGGGGAGCAGCCAGACTGGGCTCTGCATGGCCATCCACAGACAGGGCAAGAACAGCCACTGCTGTCCGAGCCTCCTTCTGCCCTCACCCTGACCTGAGCAGAGGGTCAGGCCAGGCCTGGCTTTCTGGCAGGGCCCCAGGGAGACAAAAAGACAAGCAGTTCTCTCCTTCCTGCAGACACCCGGCACCCCAGGAACAGGCCAGGATGCTCAGCAGCCTGCAACTGAGTGCCAAACCAGGCTGAATGAAGAAGAGATCACCAGGAAAAAACACCAGCAAGTGTGAAAGAGCTTTTGTTCTAGACACTCAAAAGATCCAACACTTTTCTCCTACATTAAACCAAACCAAGGTGTTGTCTGTATCCCCTTCTTGCCCTAATTCAAATTGAAGGGAAAGGGTGAAAAAGTTGCATATCCTATATGTGGTCTGTCCAAACACAGGAAGAAACCTCTTGAAGAGAGAAACCATCAAAACAGAGTAAGCAGCTGTATAGTTTTGCCACACTGCTGAGCACCCTCCCCACGCAGCATCCTTAGCTAGAAGGGTGAAAAAAAAGAAATCAAGGCCCTTTCATTCCTTGTTTCTCATTCTGCCAGATTCCCTTTTCCAGTAGCTCATCTGCATGCATTCTGGCCACAGAGACCACAGTTAATTTTTTTTTTCTCCTTTAAAAAAAGGCTTTACAATAACTAAGAATTTGAACGACAACGTGATCAGTTACAAGTCTTTCCTTGCTGAACGAGATTGTGTGCCTGTGCCTTGCACACACTGTGTCAGAGGGATGCACATTCCCAGCCAGGCCTGGGAGCATGGAATTGCTCCAGGGACATGGCTGCTGAGTGCTACCACAGGACACTGGCCAAAGAGGAATGGGCACTACACAGAAATAGCTTATCAGCTGAGGGGCTCTGTACAGGAAGGGCTGGAAGCACAGCCCATGGCCAGGGGCTGCCCAGGTCCTCGCTGGCAATTCAGCTGCCAGGAGGATCTCCAGGTGGGAGCTGAAAGGGATTGACATCTCTGCCACACACTGCAAGGAAAAGCGTCAAACAGCTGCAGAAACCAAACCCAAAGAAGAGCAAGTGAAAAAGCAAGCAGAGAACAGTTTGAAGCCTTGTCAGAAGAGTTCACTTGCCACAGAGCAGGTCAGGACAGCTGCTGTGGCTAATGCAGCAGCAAACACCCATTCTGCCCTTGAAGGCAGAGACAGTGGCTTTTCCCCAGCCCCAGAAGGAACCAGCTCAGGCACAGATCTCTGCTGACAAGGCAAGAAAGGCCAACCAACACCAAATCCCTTACTGGCCCAGGCCGAAGAGAGGCAATCGACATCACCACCACAACAGAGAGACCACTGCAGTCAACTGCAGCCTGCTCTGGCCCAGGAAAGGGCTGTCAGACAACCAGATTCTTTTCACAGTCCAAGAAGGGCAGTTCCCTTCCTGAGCCAAAGAAGCAAGCAAAAAAAAAAAAAACAACCAAAAAAAAAGAGGCTTTGTATTCCAAGCTCCAACAGGACTATTTGCTGAATCAGTCCAGCAAACACAGATTATATTCCTGGAATAGTGAGCAGAAGCCTCCTCCAGGTAAAATCTGTAACCTCTAAAGTGCTCCTGCTAATGCTAGTTGATGAACACCCCCTTCCATGCCCAGCAGTGGAAGGGCTGCTGCAGTCAGTGGTGAGCACTCACATTGAACCGTTCACCAACTCCCAGCTGGATTGTGGTAGTTTTCTGAAATGCACTTTTGGGAAGTATTTCCTATGAGCAGATGTTGTTTGGGGATGTGAGGGTGGGAAGGTGAAGTGTACACCACAGCATACCTTGTTCAGTAAAACCATTGCCTTGGGAGGTGATGTTCCCTTGCAGAGTCAATGGAATAAAGCATCCTGCAAGTGGCCATGTCACCGTGTCCCCAACAAGCAGCTCTGGGTTTGGTTAGAACAGTTTCCCCCACCCCCAGTGGTTTGAAGAGTTCACAGTGGTATAACCCAATGTTTTGGGGAGACAGAAGCTGAGAAGTCCCCTGCTGCAAGTGAATGGATGGAATGAGGGATGCAGATGAGCAACATCCTCTGGGACTAGCCCAAGGATAAGCCCCACAGACACCTTGTGTCTGAGCAGGAACAGGGGGAAGGCAGGCACTGGAAGGACCAGGAAGCAGAGAAGGACAATGCCAATGCAGGGAAAGTGCATGTTCTGGAGTGGTCTCGAGGAGTTCTGCAGTGCAAACATATGGGGAGGGGTGTGGAGAAATAAATCCCTTCTGGAATGCTGCATGAAGAGAGGTAAAGGTTGGCATCCATGTGGCAGCAGACTGGGTAGGGGGCCTGTGTCCAGCAGCTCTACCCTGTTCTTCACATTTAGTGGGTTTCTATCACCACTGGCTCGTAAACTCCAGATGAGACCCTGGGGAGGCAGAGGGGGGAGAAGATGAGGAAGGAACATTATTTTCCACAGTCACTTTGAACAACCAAGTTCTGATTCAGAGCTCTCCACTCAAACATTGTTCTCCAACCCCACACAAAACACTGCCAATAACTGGCAGGGAGTCAGCCCTTGGAACACTGAGGGGACAGAGATGTGGCAAGTCAGCACTGGAGCACTGGAGAGAGCTGGGTGTGACACATGAACCCTTCTAAAGGACACAGCAAAGGGGGAGGGAGTATCCTATCCTGCACAAAGAGACAGTGTTCCTGCCTTTGCTGTGCTCCCAGTTTTGTTACCAACTTGACACATCTTTGCATTACCATTAATGCTTTTTTTTGTTCAACCCAAAGGCTGCAATAAAGCCTCGAATGCAACTGGCCAAGACACTGTGCTAAGCTATTGTGGCAAGAAGAAAGTTTTATTGCTTCAGAAGTCTTTCATGAGAGAACAAGCCCTCGATGATTATGGAGGAGGCAGGGAGAAGGGACAATAAGAGGCAGGGCAAAGGGACAATAAACGTGGCTCTGCCGCAGTTTTGCTGCAGGCCAGCAGGAGGCAAAGCTCCCTCCTTCAGGAGCAAACGGGAACCAGCCTCTACCATTTTGTCCTTTCACTCCTCACTTCTGTTCCTGGGTCTAACAACCAGGATCCCATTATCCCTCTGTGCTCCTGCTGAGAAATGCATTCATGCTCCAGCTGCAGCCTGACACCAAAGGGATCCCGGGGCTGTTAATGTGGGAATAAAGCCACCATGTAGCACATGACTTTTAGAACTCTCTCCTGTAGCAAAAAGTGGAAGTTTCCTGGGTACAAAGCTCACTAATCCCTCTGCAGCCCCTCTGTGTGCCAGCCTTTTGGGAAGCCTACCTGTTTCCCAGCTGAATACCACTCAGCGTAGTTGTTCCATCTCTGCTCACAAACAACCTCAGGTTACTGTCTGCAGATGGAAAAGGGAGGCAGATATCAAAATCCAGAACTACTGAGGCTGCCAAGAGCTCCCCTCCCAGACACAATACACAACAAGTGTGTTTCTGCAGATGCACATCCACACTTTCTGGTGGTGTTCCCACAGTCATGGAGCCCCTGGGAAGTCCCCTCCTTGCTCCAAAAGGGAGCCTCCACATGTTTTGGAAGAGTAAAGGCAGAGAAATTAATTCAATGATCCTCCCCCAGCTGCCTCTTTTAAGGCAATCCCATTGATGCAAGTTTTTAGTCAGTTTAAACACATCTGAACAGGTGAGATGTGGGGCCTCACACTGCTTTTGTAGAGTCACTGGAGGAGAAACTCAGCCTGTTCTGCTGGTGAGAAGCAGCTGCATTCAGTCCAGTTTTAACCCATGCTGAGTGAGGTGTAAATCCCCATATGATAAGAGTATTATCATGTGCAGCAATTTAAGGTGACTAATGGTAAACTACAGAAGCAGATAACAAGCTAGGCCTAAGTTTTACCAAAAACCTCAGATAAAATCAGGTGAAAGACTGATTTCTATGCTAAACTGGAAAATGAAAATGAAACAAATGCAGTTTTATTTTTAGTTTTCTCTTAACAAATGCTGTGATTGCAATGGAGAAAAAGCCCTTCTTAAGCTCTCAGAGAGACTGTGCTGGTGATCAGCACCAGCACACTGTAACCCATCTTTGTGCACAGATGTGCTGCTTCCCCTCCAGTTGTGCTCTCCTGTTTTGATAAATACCCTTGAGCTGACCCTGGATGAAGGCCACTAGAGCAGTGCAGACAGCTGATGCAACTGATTTCCACTGCACTGAGAATCAGTATTTTTCTCTCCCTGCACATTTGAGTACTGCTCAACCTCTGCTGTCATGTGTGGAACAGCAGCAAATGCTATTTGTGACTGCACGTGCAGCTCTCAAACCCACATGGTTTATGTAGCACAGGGACACCCAGCAAGCACTGAAGCTGTCAAAAGGGGAAGGGGAGCCTGTGGCAGATCAGATCTGACTGTAAATGCTCGGCAGCCTTGCGAAAGGAACAGCCCAGACATCCCCTCTGAGACTCCTCCTCTCACCTTCAGTGTTGCTGACATCTGTGAAGTCCTGACTCTGCATTATTTTCTCCACTATATCATCAGCATCGATCCTGGTGTCATCCACTCGGGTTGGGTGACTCTCCACTGAATCCTTTTTCCTCCTGGCGAGCGGAAACACAGGGAAAACTCACTCAGCTTTGTGACACCCAGACTTCCACGCACCATCCCGCTTCTCTTGGCAACAAGAGGCTACAATCCAACCTGCTGTGATGAGACAACCGCGCAGGCTCTCTGTCCTTCCCAGAGAAGGGCTTTGCTGCACAGTTACTCACCGGGAGGGCCTGTCCAGCAGCAGGGCTGGCCTGGGGGGGCGAGGTGGCTTCTCCAGCTTGTGCTCCCGCTCGCCCTCGGGGCACTCCACGGTCATGCTGAGCCCCCCCGAGGCGCTGCTGCTGGTGGACGTGTTCCGGCGGTGCGTCAGGTCCGACATGCTGGACGAGCGCGAGTGCTCCGTGCTGTAACCTGCAACACAGGCATTGCAAACCACACTGCTCCCCTTCCTGCAGCACAGGGCAGGCTCAGAGCAGCATTTCTGCTCCTGCATGCAGAGGGTTAGACATCTGAGAGCTCCTCTGGACAGGAGGCTGGTGTCCCAGAGCAGGGCGAGAGAGGCGAATCGCTCTCACAGGAGCTCGCTGAAGGAAAGGGAAGGGCCGTGGCCAGAGCTGGCAGAGCTCTGGGGATCAATGCTTACCAGAGATCTTGGACTGCTGGCTGGCGTAGCTCGAGTTCCGCGAGTGCCCCGAGTGGAAAACTTCCTCTGGGCTGGACAGGTTCTGATCTGGCTCTTCTGGGACACCTGCCAAGGAACAACGGGACACTGCTCACACCAAAACCAAGCCAGCAGGCTGCACTGCTCAGCTTGGAGTGGAGGCTGATCTTGGGATGACAGATCAAGGAAAGGGCAAGTCTGCTGGCAGACCCTACAGGCCAGCACAGGGCTTAGAAACACTGAGGGGGCAGGGAAGGCCACAGCGAGCTTCTGTCAAGTTTATCACTAATTCTATCCAGCACCTGAATTTACAAACATCTCTGGGGCCTTGTAGCATCTAAAGGCCAAGTAGTGTCTGAAATGATCCCTAGTTTAAAGCATTAAGCTAAGACCAAGAAAGCATCAGATGGCCACTGGCAGTAAAGCATTACAACCTCAGTTTGGGTGCTCCTGCTACTACCTTTCCCTTTTGAGAGAGTCTGTACCATTTAAATCATCTCTGAATTTGATACAGAAACTTCAGCATGACCTCTGCTCCTTTGCTATTCCTGCCTCTTGCAGGAAGCTTATCCAGAATTGCACAAATGTAACACATTAGCTTTTTAAGAACAGTCCTTGCACCATGTGCTCTGTCACTGAGGTGATGAGTGCTATTTTGGTGCAGTGTATCTGCCTGCACATTTGGAATGTGCTGGGAAGGAAAAAAAGTGATGTGAAAATGCAGTGCCCTTGAAAACAGGCTCATAGAGAAGCCAAAGAACTGCATCAGCAGCTGGAACAAGGCCATTAGACCTTAAACCAACCTCTAAAACCTTCAGAGGAACTTTTCTAGAAGATAAGTCTGAGCAACAGAATAGCTGAGTGGAGAACAATGCTAAGTGCCATTGAGCACAGTGGAAAGCAGGAATGAGTGCAGTGCATGAATTATTAAATATCCAGCAAAAAGAACAAATTACTTTATCTCCACTAACATAAATATGCATGTGGCAAAGATTCAACCTTCCTCTTGTCAGTTACACTTAGATGGTTTTGTTATTCTCAATATTCTTAATGAGCAATGGGGTTGAGGATGGGTGCAGGAAAACATGAAAAATTCAAGACTTTCTGTGCTTGCAGCTGCTGGGAAAAAACAAAGGAGTGTCCAAGCATTGCATGGCAACAGGATGGGCATTCAGACCTGAGCTGAGAATGGCAGTTCTTGGCTTGCTCTGGCGCAGGGAGCCAATGGTGGAGGAGCTGCTGCTGCTGGTGGTTCCCTCGCCCTTGCAGGTCAGCTGCAGGGTGGAGTCCTGTCCCGGGATGGTGATGGACTTGGCAGTGGAAGGAGGCCTGTAAGCAGAAGGGAAGAAGGTTACAGGCTGCCAGGCAGGGAGCAGGAATCACTCTGTCTATCCCACCCTTCTTGGCAGGGGGAAGCAGGCAGCCCTCTGACCACCAGCTCAGTGGGAGGATGGGTTTTGTTTTCCTACGTGTGGGACTCGGATCTTCCATACCTGGGGCTACTTGACAAGAAAAATCAAGTTTCTGAGGTAAATTAAGGCAAACAGGGACCATTCATTCATTCATACAGGACAAGAGGCTCAAAGCTTGCACTATACCCCAGAACACCACCCAGAGCTGGCCTTTTCCCCCAACACATGTCCACTGGCCAGCTGGCTTCACAAACAGGAACCAGTTTGCTCTTGTCCCATTCCAGCTTCCTTTCTGTTACACCTTTTTGGCCAAAATCAAACCTTTTATCCCAGCAACCCTGTCCCCCTATGAGAGCACTTTTACAATGATCAAATAACCTTTACCCTTTTTAACTTGCTATTAAACTCCTTTTCAGTGAAACTGAAGTGTTTTTCCAGCTGTCAAAATTATTTTTTCTGGTTATTCTGCGAGCTGGCAACATCCTTTTGTAAAAGCTGACTGCAGGGCAGAGCTATGAGTGCCTGGAGCCCCCTCCCTTCCTCCAGAAGTGTTTTTGGGTGGAGGCCACAGCATGTGCAGCGTGGCAAAGTGAATATTCCTGTTGGAGCCCTAACCTCCCTGTAGCCTGAAGTCTGAGCTGGAACTAATGGATCATATTAAGGTTTTTAAGTGAGGAGAGAGAAATAAAATTTTTTATTTGTCTCACTCGGAGCTCTGAGGGAAGATATCACATGAGAGGACCTCTGCAGTATTTTGGGAGAGAGAATAAAGCACTGAGAATATTCAATGTGGGCAGCCAAATGGCTATAAAGCTTTCAGGAAACTCACAGCATGCCTTCACCAGGAAAAAAAACCCTCTCTAATCAGGTTATCAGTGATTTGCATGCACCCAGGTGCTTTGGGGACTTTGCTTCACAGGTTTTTAAGGCTTTTAAAATCTAAAGCAAACTGTTCCTGCAGCAGCTGTGAGGGCAGCCCTGGGTCTGTCAGCTCAGCTGCTCTGCCCCTTCCAACAACCCCCAGCAGGAGAAGGTTCATTGAGTGCTGCAGAAAGCCAGAGCTTGGAAGTGATTTCCCAGCACAGTTTAATTCCTGCCTAACCCTCTAATGAGTGTCATTTACCAGAAGCTCTACTGATCAAGGACTATTCCACATGCAAAGCTTCTATTTTTAGATATCTGCACATCATATAAGGGAAAAGTGGGAATGACTGCAAAAATCCTTCAAGAAAATTAGGAGGTTTGACTTTCAGACTGAACCTACTTACATGAAATAGATATTTATATCCTATTCTGTGTAATTTTCAGGCACTCTAACAGTGGGACTTGCTTCCATAGCAAAGGAGCAACAGGTATTTTTGTCAGACATTATTGCCAGACATGCTAGTACCCTAGATTTAAAACATCTGTTACTGCTATAAAGTTATGGTTTAAAATACCCAGAACTTCTTTATTACACTTCCTTCTGAAACAGGAATTCTTCAGAATTAGGTGACACTGATTTTGGGTTTGAAAGCATCAGAAACCGCTGCAGCACTATGAAAAGCCATTCACAAAACAAACCTACCAAAAATTATGCAGCATTTTTAACAAGAATGCAAGCTAGTTGATACACCTCAAGCTAGCTCCCAAATCAGACCTGTTAGCTCAGAATACAACTGCTACAAGAGTTGGTCTCAAGGTAAAGCTTTTTTCTCTCACACTGTTGGGCATCACCATGAAATATTTCTGTGGGCACACTGCAGCCATGCTGTGCAGTCACACTTCAGCACACCACAGCAGGGCTGGGACTGTGATGCTGCACTGTGGTGTGAGGGGAGATGTTGCCAGGATATTTTTCAGTTGATTCACCAACAATTCTTTAAGCAACAAAACTGCTCCTCAGCTTAACTCTACTTATTGTTTCCTATCATTATGCATTAAAAAAACCCCACATTACTGCAATTTCTCTGCTAATTAATACAAGTTGTGAGCCCTGTAGAAAAAAAAAAGAATTAAAATGATTCAGCCTTGAAGTATTTTTGTTGCTGTTTCAATCTGAGATCTTTATCCCCCATGATATGTGCTGAAGCGTGTCCCCTTCCAAGACTGTTTTCTTCATTGACCTTTCTCCTCTTGGAGGTCAGTGAAACCAACCCCAGAGCCATGAGAAATTCTATCTTTCAGGCAAAACATGAAGTTTGTCATCAACATCTACTGGTTTTCAAAACCTAAGCTGCACCAGCAGGAAAAATATTGTGCACAGCAATAACCAAGCTGGGAAAACCAGAGCAGAGGACAAAACCAATTAGCAGCATGGGCTGGCTACACTTTTCTGGCTGATTCAACCAATTTCACTGTACTTCCCAATATCAAGGGCATATTTTCCCCTCTTGTCATCAATTTTAGTGTCTGCCCAGAACGGGGTGCACTCAGAAACTCACGTTTTGAAGCAGGGGTCCCCAGAGAGGAGGGACATTCCAATCGTGACCTGGAGAGGGGACACAAGGTACATCATTAGCCATCCTGCACTGAGCTCTTCACTTCCCAACAGCCAGGAGGTCAAGGGCTAGGTGTAAAGATTAGCAAGATCTAGCTCCTTTCCCAAGGAAATCAGCTTCAGGGATTTAGCAAAGCTTTTCCCTCCCTGCCCCAAATCCCTGGCACCATTAGCTCGAAGTGGCAGTGGCTCAGCAGGACACCGGCCTGGCCACGCTGACAGTGCACTCATAACCTTTTCCCTCCCTCCTGTTCCTGGTTTCTCTGATGACAGAGAATGCTGGCAAGGGTCACTGCTTGGCCAAATCGATGCCAAATCACCAAAGGGCAACTCTGGTAATAGGAAGCTTCCCCAGTCAGTCTAGCAGCACAAAAGCAAAATCCTGTCTCTGTACATAACAAGACCTTCTCTCAGGTCTGGCACTGCACTCTGGCTGTAGTTTTCCCAAATTCCAAAGCAGGATTTCCACTGTGGCAGTAGTGGCTGCTGTACCTTTAGGATGGAGTTGTCCTGTCGGGTATTCTTAGTATCATATCCTTCCAGCAAGCAGCAACGGACAGTGGATCCAGAGCCTGCAAATTCTGCCAGATTTAGATCAGCAAAGCCCAGCTGTAGCCAAGAAAACAATGGAGGGGAAGGGGAGAGAACAAAAGTTACTCAATAAAGGGATACGTGGTGTCACACAGACCAAAGGGAGAGGGCGCATCTGTGAGCAAAGGCAGAAACAGCAGCCAGGACACACAGAAGGGTGGCTGTGAAGATCCTCTGTTCTTGAGGATGGGCAGGGTCACAGATGGACACTCTGAGGCCTTCAGGAAGCCAACCCCCCGAGGAGGAAGGGTGTACAGTGGTGGTGGTGGCCAGGACAGCGTTAACCAGCCCGCAGCCGTTGCATAACCAAGGACATGGAAGGCACTAGGTCAACCATGTGGAAAAAACAGAATCACACATACACAAACATAATAAGGCACTCTTTGTATCAGGCCATCCCAGAATGCAGTGGAGCATGTGAACCAGGAGATGAAAGGATATTGTTACAGGGGAAAGTGACACCATCCTGAAAAAAACAAGGGAGACTTTGGGCACAGGGAGCTGGAGGCCCGGAGCCATGGGGCACAGCCTGTGCCTCACCCCTCAGAGGCAGCTGCTGGGCTGGGCAGCACCTGGAGCACTCCTCCTCAACACTGCTGAGGTTTAACTAGTGAGGGCAATGTCTGACAGGCAGAAGGGAAGAGAAGTATTTGGAGAGACTTAGTTGTGGGCTCTCTAAACCTTCTCTAACAAAGGAAGCAAACAGGGAAGGTGACAAAGCTGAAGATCACAGGCAAATTCAAAGAGGGCACTGATGCCTCCAGAGTAAAGACAAACACAATGAAGAGCACCTTTGTTTTCCTGCCCTGATTGCTGGTGTATTAACACAGTGTTTCAAAGAAACTTTAGGAATAGAAGTTAGTTGTGTCTCATCTAATCTGATCAGGAAGAGGTGCTGTACTCTGTGTTTGGCCAAAGCATCCAGGCATGGAGCGTCTGCGTCACTTCAACAGCAGGTCAGCCCCCAGGAGAGCAGGGAGCACAGGTGGAGCAGCAGCAGGCCACTCTGTGCCCTGCAGCACATCCCTCCTGCCCTGGTGCTGACAGCTGGATGACACAGCTGAACAGGGAGCCCCAACAGTAGCACCCTCCTAAGGAACTGTGGTGCTCTGTCAGCTGAGGAAGCTGACAGGGAGTCACAGCACAAACCAGTCACTGCCACAGGAGCCCTGACTCCCACTGTTCCAAGTCAAAAGTCTAGACCACAGTCTGCTCAAGATATATGATTGAGGGGGAAACAGCAACAAGATCACTATAGCTGCTTCCTCCATCCCATTCTCAAAGGGGAACTTCTGATGGCAAATGAAAAAAAGTGTGGGATAGAGAGGGAACCTTTTATCAGCAAAAAAGGAAGGAAAAAAAGAACATTTCTCCCTCTCTTCATACTTCTTAACAATTCCTTTAATGCAAGTGTTTCTCTAGCCCTTGCTGTAGAAATTCCTGTCTCTTTTAGCCAAGGATTATGCTGCTTGCTAGTTATTCACTGATAAGGAAAAAAACAGCGAATTTTTATCTCTTAGAGATAAACAGGACAGGGGAAAGTCACAGAGGGAGGTGCAATCCATCACTGTGACAAAGACACAGCACCACCACACTAGGAGAACAACATGGCACAGAGGTGGCCCAGACCCAGATCCCTCTTCCTCCACCACAGCACCAACTTCTCCGAGGAGATGGACATGGGAACACAGTGTGGGAGAACCTCCAGCGACCCACATCATGTGCTGAGGTCAGAGGCTCCTTCAGGAAGCAGACTCCCAGTATATAGAGGAAAGATCCCTTAACAAAAGGATGTTTTCAGATATAACCTTTCAGAATAGTTTCCTCAGTTTTCCAGCCAGCTGATGGTGTTTCTTCCAGCTCAGGGAAAGAGTTTCCGCTTTCCCAGTCCTTCCTGTCGTCTTCCTGTCACCCCTGACCCCGAGGTGACATTCACGTCAAACCCCAAGGTGTGTGGGTCAGTGCAAACTGCCTGGAGCACAAACAGCCCCACCAGCCTCAGTCCCAGGTACAGAGGGCACTCACAGCCTTCTACACCTGCTGCCATGATTCAGGAGTTCTCAGCTGAGTTAAGATAGTTTAGAAAGGTGGGGACTCGTGGTTTAAAGTGGGAAAAATGGACATGAACCACAGACTTCAGCTAGAAACTCTGGGAAGTCCAAATCAGTCAGTTCTGTCACAAGGACATGACTGGAATGAGCCTGGTCCACAGGGCAAGACTGCAGTCACCCTGCCTAGTGTGACATGCCTTGTTTCTGGGCTGCTGAAATGCTCAGATCATCTTCTAGAAGAACACAAATGTTTTCTTCACAGGAGACCAAGCAAGATACCAGCTCAAGGGATGACAAGCACTTGAGATTTGGTCTCCAGGTCTGGGCTGGAGCAAGTCAGTCTCTCTTAAATGCCACTAAACACAACTGGAGACTGAGCAAAAAGGAAGTGGGTTAGAACATGACCTGAATAAGGTCCCCAGGTTAACTCCACCATGGAAACATGCCTTCAGGCTTCCTTTAATTCTGCATTTCCAAATGCTGTGGAAAGCTTGAGGATGCACACTGCAGGAGGCACGGGCTGAGGCATTTACTATGTCTCAGGGGCACATCTCTCTTCCTCTAGCTATGCTCCTCTCTCTGGACAGGCAGCTCTGCAGAATGAATAACCTCCCCACAGTGTGAATTCAGGGAAAGAGAATCCGATGGCCCTACAGATGATGTCCTAATTAGCAACAAAAAAGGAACGATGTGGGCAGCCACAGTGCCTTCTCCCACCCAGCAGAGCAGAGCACAGGGCTGAGTGCAGTGTGCCCTTCACAGCCAGTTGGCTCCATGGCCTCAGAAAGGATATTGATGAGAAGGAATTCTGACATGGCTGTGCATAACCCCAGCATCTGTTTATTAGAAACCAGCAACAGTGACTCATTTTCAAACATGATTTTGGGCACTGCATGAGCTCAGCTTCCAAGCCAACATTGTCTCTTGATCCAGCACAAGGAGAAGGGGGTGGCCCATTGTCTGTGCCATAGCAGAGACAAGAAAATGGGGCAGAAACAAACCAAAACCAAGATCCCTGCTGATCCAGTTGGCTTTTGCCTTGGTGTCTCCTGTACTTTGGCAGGCACAGGCAGTGGTTTCTGCTGTAGGCTCCTGCCTGCACTCCTGAGGCACTGAGGTGCCTGCCCCAGCCCCAGCTGGCTGCTGTGCTCTGGAGAACAGAACTGCAGTTTGTGTTTCTTTATTAGAGACATGCTGCCAGAAGCCAGAGAGTTCACATCTGACTCAGAACTTCCCCAAAGTTTGAGGACATGCAGATCATCTCCCCAGCCCCCGTCTCAAATCCACATCCAGTGCAATCTGGATCCTGTCCCAGCAAGTAGATTTTTTGGGAAATCTCATAACTCAGATTTAAACTAAGAACTAAGGAGCATCTCTGCAGACTGCTCCACTCAGCAGCCATTGATTTCTAAAGGGTGTCAAGCACTAACAGGAGACAAGACCATCATCACTCTGCCACATTTGCCCTTTCCGTGCTCTTACCTTTGAGTAGGTTTTTCCGCCCTTCAGCTCCTATATTGGGAGACAAAACAAACAGGAAAAGCAGCTATTATATGTGCTGGGGAAACAGGGGGAAAGTCATTCCTCAAACCTGGAATGTGCTCTCAGGATTCACAAACCTCTCTCTCAAGGGTTACCACCACCCTGGCCATTCCCACCCTCCATCAAGGAGCTTTGCTGGAGAGAGAGAGGCCCCATTCCAGTATACCCTGGCCCAAACAATCTTTCCTTCCCACCACCAGTCCATGCAATTTTTCTTGCTGCCAAAAGGCAGCCAGTAACCCAGTGCCAGTGCACTGGTGGTGCCACCTGCCAGAAGCAGAAGCTGGCTGCTCACCTTACGGACAGACACTCGGCAGATGCAGGGGTCCAGGAGTCCTGTGGCAGGGTTGGCACTCATTTTACACACAAAGGTGAATTTCTTTTTCCAGCGGACACAGTTTTCCTGAACCTCCTCTCTATGAAAAAAACACCAAAATTCAAATAAAGGTACAAAGCAAAATCAATCCTGACTATTAAGTACCTCTTTTAACGATTGTCATCCCGGCCTGTAAAGATCCTTTGCAACACAGGTTGGTCCACACCACCCGAAATTGCACCACACAAAGGTGTTAAGTTAGCATCAAGCTTTTCACTAGTCAATACAGGTAAAATCCACCCAGGTTACAGGAAGACTAATCATCTCATCAACAGAATTTGCCTTTAAAACTCTCACAAGCTCTCTGACATTTCCTGCTTAGCCGGTTTAGCTCATTCACCGTCCGGCCTGGATGGAGCCAATCTCTGTAACTGAACTGGGCTGAAGGTTCACAGGCAGATCTCCCTGCAGCATGGCTGGCTGTACAGCCTCTGCACAGCAGATGTGCTGTGTATCCTGGATGGCTTCTCCTTCCTTGCTTCTCATGCTGGGACTAAGCCAGTGAGGGTGGCCAGCTCGAAGGAGGACAAAACTGCTCGTGGAAATGCTCCTGGTGCAGGCAGGCAGGGCCCACAGCAAACACTGCGCCTCAAATTGTGCAGGGGTTCAGCCAGCAAAGCAGTCTCAGCCAGGGGAGAGGTGGTTTGGCTTGCAGAACTCCTGAGCAGCCCATCCTGATCTCCAGGGTGAGTGGAGAAGCACACGGCTCCAGCAGAGCCTGAGCCCCCAGGAGGAAGAGAAGCAGCTCTCTTGAGTGCAGGAATCACTTCAGGTACAGCTCTGGCTTCCATGCAGCCCTCAGGAGAAGCTGCATTTCACCTTTCCAAGGAGGCCAGTTCAAAGGAGCCTGCAAACAAGGTGTGTGGGTCCTTCCATGGGGCACTGATTTCCCACTGAGCCTCTGCAGGACCTGATCCGTTTATGGCTCAGAGCTTGGCCCTCAGCCAGGTCAGTTCTCAAAGCAATGAGGCCAGGGGGAGGAAAGGAAGGCTCTGCTGACAGCTGTGAGCAAGCAAGTTTGACTCTTATCTCTCCTCCTAGCACAGGACAAAGGGGCAAGGGCACCTGATAAACTGTTTGCTTCAGCAGGGAGGCTTCCCACCATCTGACCTGGGCACGATGCAAGCCAAAGGGATTGGTGGCAAAGGGAAGAATGATGATGGCAGTGCCTCAACTCTCCTTCTGGGAAGGAAGGGGAAGAAGCTGTAGCATTGGGTAACCTCAAGGTGAGCCCAAGAGGACAGATCCAGGGACTCAGCCCTGAGCCAGGAGGTCCCTGCTATTCCTCCAAGACATTCTGTGGGACTGAATGTGCCAGCCAAGGCAGACACAGAGCACAGAAAAGGAGCAGCTGACAGGAACTGAGACCTGTAATCCTCTGTAATGCAGGTAAAGGCTGATCATCCCTGTTTAAAATGAGAGAAAACAGAAGGCAGCAATTCCTTCAAGGCAGAGACACCCTTCCAGATAGAACTCAGGCTCACTGTTGAAGTCAGTGAAAAGTGAGACATCTAAGTGCCAAAAATACCTTTGAATCTGGGATTATTAATTCAAGATGAGATCTGGTCCTCATTGCTCCACTCGACTCACCCCAGCTCTCTCAGACAGCAGAAGAAACATTTCCAGAGGGATTAAAAAGGTTTTGCCTATAATAAAATACTCACAGAGCCAGCCAAATTAGGCAAGTTACATTCAAATATGGGTGCCTTAAACCTGACTCAATGATAGACATCTTAAAGGACCTAAAAGGAAAAACTCAGACAAAGAAAAGTTCAACAGAATGGAAAACCACCTGGGAACACGTCCTTCAGCAACACAAGGCAGGTACAGGGGGATGCAAAAAAACACTGAATATCTTAGCAGCATTAGTCATCTTCCAAAAGTAACTGCTATTTTCTAGAGAGCAAGGCTAATGCAAAAGCTGCTACTGACACCAGAGCTGCAAGTGAACGCTGGAAGGCAGCTAGAAGTGAATGATGTTCAGGCAGGCAGCAGCACACTGCTGCACACCTTCCCAGCCCTGCTCAGAGTTCCAGCTCCTGCCAGACAGGAGAACTGATGGAATCGAGCTCCAGCTCCCAGATCCCACTGCACACACCCAGCTCCTGCAGCTGTGGGACCCTTAGTGGGATCAAGGGCTGCTCCAGCCTGCCAGCTCCTTACTCAGGAGTTCTTGCTCGTTCTACAATGCAGCCATGATCAAGCATCTGCTGGATGCTGCTCAGTCCAGTGAGGGCTAATTACTTCAAAACGTGGCAAAAAGTACTGATCAGTAATAAAGAGCTCCATAGCTAATTTGCCTTTAGGGTAAGCTCCTCTAACAGACATTCTGCTTCTTGTTAAGGATGTATGTTGGCTTGCCAGAGCTGCTGCAGATACCACACAGTGCAAAGGATTAGGAAAAGGATTTCAAGGGGTTATGTTACCCACAGCACTGTGATCACAAACCTGAGGTGCAGGTGCAGGCACAGCTTGGGGCTTTTTATGTTGTTGGAACAGTCAGCACAGGACAAGAAGGAGTTTACAAGACAAAATGCAGAGCTGCTTTCCAGTCACAAGTTTCACAATAATTCAACAATTAATTTCACCCTTTTTTTTTTTTTGAAGGGTGGGAGCTGGGTGTGTATCATTAGACAAGCAAGCAGCAGCTCTATTGTTTCAAACCAAACTCTAAAAAATTAGTTCCACATTTCCAAAAGATGGCATGTGGAGAAGCAATGCGCTTTGCCTATCCACCTCCCTTCAAGCTATCGTTAGGCTGGTAATTAGAGAACACTAAAATAGGGACAAAAAGAAAAAGGAGAACTCAGATGATGAGCAGTTTTGTATTTAGCCCTGGAATATTCTCTGATGTACAATTAGGAGCCATCATACAGAAACAAAAAACACCCAAGAAGCGTGGTAAGGGCTGCACTGAGAGGCGTCTTCTTCCATCCCAATCACAAGGCAACTAAAAGTAAAGCAGAAATGAACAGCTTAAACCCAGAAGTGTCTAATTTTAAGTTTTACTCTCTATTTGGAGAACCAGAAATAGTTCAAACCAATCCCTGGTACTAGGTGCCAATTCAACGGGTCTTCAGAAGTTTTATTTTAAAAAAGCTGTCTGTATAATTTTGCAAAAAGACTCCCAGAAGGTTGAATCCCTGCCAAGCTAAGCTTTGCCCTCTTCTGCCTTCAGACTTATTCAAAGCTGTGTAATTACTCTTCCAGACCTAAATATACCTCCTCAGAATAAACCAGTGCAACCCTGCGGCAGCTTTTGTGGAAAGCGGAGTTTCAGAAAGAGGTTCTTGAGGTCTTCTAATCCTGGAGCTGCTCATCTACCTCCAGCCAGAGGAACACTTTTCTGCATCCCTCATCCACTATCCTACCCCTTGAGAGAAAATTTACCAGAAAAAAAGCAGCTGGAAGGTGTTTGTCCATAGCATGGTACGAATTCAAGCAATGGGAATGATGCAGAGCAGGGACCCACTGCTCTACCTGCTTTTGGAGGAGCAGCAGTGAGCTCAGTGAAGCCTCCAAGGCCTCTTTGGGTTCAGATCTCACACAAAGATCTGGAAACAGGCAGAAGAACATGCAACAAACAGACTTTAAAGCAGAGATGTTTCCCAACTGTGATTTTAGTGCCACAGACAGACTAGCACTGTTACAGAAAGCCACAGAGCTCGCTCTGAATTCAAGTTGGTAAAGCAAACACTTCTAGAAAAAGGCCACATATACGACCCATGCTATCTTGGGCTACTGTGAACCTCTCTCCCACATGAAAACGCAGCTAATGAAACACTAGAACAGAGATTAAAACTTCTATTTACAGGCTCAGAGCTGAGCTGTGGGTATCAACCTTCCAACACCCCACCCGCTGAAACACTTCTGCCTTGCTGGAGCATTTAGAAAAGCAGATGTTTCACTCTTACTTTATGGCAGTTGTCACACATAAGACAGTGTGTCATAAAAAGGCCACAGCCTCACTGAAAGGGCTCCAACAACAAAAAAAAAATAGCTTTTAATGCCAAACGTTTCAGTAGAGCAATGTGTCTCAGTCTGATGCTTCATGCACAGGAGCAGATGTGGGAAAACCTCAGGCTAAATGGGACAGTCTAGAGATAAGCACACACAAAGAGCTGCTTATTCAGATTTCCTCCTCCTCATTACACAAAAGGGAAGGGTAAGCTTTCCTATTTGTGCTGCTGTGTCCACATGGCCACTATCCCCCCTCTGAGATGTGGATCTGTGTCAGAGCCTTCAAGCAGAACTAATCCTCCTCGCAGCAGACCTGGTCCTCTGCACCCTCCTCCCTGGTTCACCACTGCAGCAGGAGCAGCAGCATCTTATCTGATAAGGCCCAGGAGAGATAACACCATTTTAAAGCAAGCCAACTCCCAAGCTCAGATTCTTTTAATTGCAATGAAAAACAGCCCTTGAAGGGGCCCTGACACACACCAGCAGTGGGTCTTTTGGGGAGGAAGGGAACACAGCCTCTGCAATGTGGGTACAATCCCCTCAGTCACAGAGGGGGATAAAGGAACAAAAAAACCAAGTTATTTCAGCAGATTGCACCTTCTACAGCATTTCCTCATGCAGCTCTGCTTTAATCTGCAGAGACACATTGTTAAAACAGCCTCATCTATTCCCCAGCCCTTCCAAAGGCTGAATTAGAGCAGAATCACAGACATTCCTGTAGCTTGGCAAAGCCTGTAACAATCCTGTGTTTTGCTCCAGACAAGACAGTTACTATTTTAACCACATTTTCAAGTGCAAAGCTGTAGGAGAGACCTTTGGTAAAGGCAAGGAAAACTCCCTGAAAAGCCTGTTTCAAAATTGACTTTCTAAGATGCTCAGGAACCAGTATTCACACCCCAGCATTCACAGCACACCAAAATATATCCCATCCCACTAACACAGCAGGTCCTGCTACAAACAATGCCTAATCACTGCCTATAAAACACAGGAATTACAAAAGTGGGTGAACATACATATGTAGTACAAAGCCAGCTCTCATTTAGCCATTAGCTGGTTTAGATTTACAATCCAGAACCTCCAAATAATGGGCTTAGGAGAGGGCATTTCACTGCAGCACACATGTTATTAAAGAAAAATGCAGCTCTGAGGCTTTGCCATCCAGATGCCTGGCAAGGAAAGGGGAGAAAAGGAGAGAAATCCACAGTGAGCAGGATGCACTGTGGGCAGACAGCACGGGAAGGGGTCACATCAGCAAAGCCTAGGGCTGCCATGCTCTGTTTTATTTTGTTGTGGAGCTCCTGAAAGCCAAACACAGGTAGAAAAGCAGAAGCAGACACGATGCAGCAATAGGTGCTGGGAAGCTCAGTGTAAACATATCCAAGAATGAGAGGTGACACACCACATCCCTTGGGGAACATCATACACAAAACCCAGCTGGATACACACTGCAGGAAATCCAAGTTTAACCTGGAGGTGGGCAAGTGCTTTACAAGTTTACACGAAGGGGTTTTGCCTTCCCTGAGCAGAAGCAGAGCAAGGGCTGCAGAGAGCTCCCAACAATAAAGTTACTCTGCTGTGCCTGGGCTTACATCACTGGCCAGAACAACTGCCAACCCAAGGAGCTGGACGTGTCCCCCTCTGCAAACAACCCTGTATTCTCCAGCTGACAAGTGCTGGTTGTTGTGCAGGAGACATGAGCAGTTATGATGGAAAAATGGCTCAGAGACAGATGATGCAGACTGTGTTACTGAGAGAACTGAGCAAGCCTTTGTCATTTGAAACAAGTCTTATTTGGATGTTTCACTGCAAGTGTTTTAAATAAGGGTTCAGCAGTAAGGTCACTGAATCTACCACCTACTCACAAAATTAACTTTTGAACTCCCAGGAAATGCTTTCCAATGGCCTGTGGTGGAGAAAAACACCTACTCACATCTCCATTGGGGCAACAGCTTAGACCTGTTTACCTTTTCACTTACACCAAAGCAGTGATAAAAGTAAAGGCTCTCTAAATGCCAAATGTGAACACCAATGCCTTTAGAATGCAGCATTCACACAATCCAGTGTTTCTGAGGGGGAACCAGGCAAATTTAAAAACTTCTGGAGGGCTTCACTTGCTGTCTCAGTTCTGCTTCACCCCAGGAGATGGACATATATCCACTCCTGCTGTTCACTGGCAGCTGGGCAGGTGGGGAAGAGTGAACAGGGAAGGAAGAGTAGGGGAAGGTCAGCTCAAGAAGCCAGATTGCACTTATGCAGTTAACAGCACAGGCTGCATAATCCCTACTTGACTGGACATGAGACAAATACAGGAAAAAGGATTAATGGCAAATGGACAGGAAAAAAAAAAAAGCTAATGGAAGAAACTTCAGCCACAGCTGAGAAACCAAGGTAAGGAGGAGTCAAGGCAGCTTCACTGGGGGACAGGGGATGATGACGACAGCAGCAAGTATGTGAAAGGCAGCTGAGGGAAGAACTGGAGCAAAAACAAGGCAAGCATGAAATAAAAACAGGATTCAAGGAATGATTTAGAAATCCTCCTTAGGAATAAGCTGGTATCTAGCAGGCAAGGGATTGGCTTTTTATGCTTTAACCTTATTTCCAGAAGAAGCCTGTTTCTGTGAAGCTTTGGAACTGAGTGTTACAGTTCCCTCCAAAGCAGTGATCAGTCTTGATAAAGGTCCACCACTGGACCAGGGAGTGGTAATACCTCCTGGAGAATGGGGGTGGCAGGCAGTCAATCACCAGAAGAAAACCCTCGAGCACCAGCATTCCTAGTTGTGTATTAACAGCTTCTTTGAAAGTAATTCAGTAATGTTTGGACTCCAGTCACATGAACCCAGACACGTGTCTTTTACAAGTGACAGACATGAGATGCTGCACTTCATGTACAATGTCCCATAGGCAAGAGCTTTCCAGTGCAGGGCATCCCATCAGTGCACTGGGTAGCCACACTCTCCAGTACATCCAGGGCTTCTAAAACCACTGGGGGTTATTCTAGAAGAAATATTTCCAACCACTCCTTGTATCTAAATTTTAAAACTATTAAGCTCCTCCTAACATGAGCTATGTTAAAAATATTAGGAGAAACAATGGAGGTTATTAAAAAGTCATGTGCAGCTGGTGACCGAATGCTACAGCAGAAGCTGCATAAAGAAACAAAAACCGTGCCAAACAGAGAAAGTAAGTCACAGAAAAATGACCCTTTAGAACTTAAGCTATAGAACAAGTCAGAGGAGTTTTGGAAGGGTGAGCAAGGGTGGAGCAGGGGGAAGGCATGGGGAAATAATTCTAACAGACTCGGCTGCGAGCAGCAAGGGATGGGTACACGGCACTTTAAAGATGGGACGTGCCCAGCAGAGCCACTGTGCTCTGAGGTATTCCTAATTTACATTCTGTCATCTGGAAGCAAAGAAGAAAAGCTAGACATCAGAAAACAAGTCCAAGAAGGGAGTGTAACAGCGAATGCTGTGCAATACATCTATTGTTACACAGTGTGCTGAAGGCAGACCAACCCGAAGCAACGCATATCCAAGGACTTCTTGCCACATCTACAGAGCACAAGCTCTTTTTGGTCTGAGGCCAGGGATGTGTGCCAGGAGCAAAAACATCACAAGCAAAGAAGCAGCAAACTCTGAAGTGTAAAGAAAGGACTAACTGGCTGGATGAGTCAGTGACTGAAAGAGCAGCCTGCAACAACGCGCGCTCCGAACGCTCAGAGACGCGTTCGCTGTTGCTGAACTCTGATTGTGCACTGAGTCACCCACTCCCACTGCCATTGTTCCCACAGGCCACGTCGGAGCTGGGTGAGCCACGAAGGAGCCTTGGGCCAGGCTGCCAAGCCCACCACCAGTGCTTTCTTCCCATAACCAAATCCACAAGGATTTCACCTGCAGAAGACACAAGAGCAGGGCTGCGCTGCAGGTTCCACCTGAGGCTGCCCAGGTCAGCCAGCAGCTCCCACCCTCCCAGTGCTGCCTTCTCCAGCCTGGCTCCCACGTGCTGTTCTTCTTGCTCCATGGCTGCTCTGTGCTGCACAGGACTGGCCCACCTTGCAGTTCACACCCAGCATGCTCTGAAGAACTTGTCTAACTCTGGGCATAAACAACTTTCAGATCTAATGTTCCACAACTGCACCCACTGAATAACCAAATGTGCTCGGTGCGTACAACAGACATGAGGGCAACTTAGTTAAGTTACCTCTTATGAACTCTAACCAACACCTGGAGTTACAGGGCCATGAGCAAACCCAGCTGAGACTTCCCTGTTACTGGGGTATGGAGAGCACAAAGAGAGGGATGTTCAGGCTCATTACCAACAACTGCACAGTAAAACGCACAAAAGTTAAAATAGAGGGATGTTCAGGCTCATTACCAACAACTGCACAGTAAAACCCACAAAAGTTAAAATAGTGGGGAAAAAATTTTGACTCTTGCAGGGCCTCTTTGCCCTTTGGACAAATCACAATTCAAACTTCCCCTGTGGTTCTAACAAATAGAGGAACCAAAGCTTCAGAAGGTCCCAAGCACTTCAGAAAAACACTAAGGTTTGCTCTGTACAGATGCTTACAAGATTAAGGTAGAATAATCCACCAAATTTCAGTCAATACATGTTTCTGTATCACACTGTGGCTTTTCTAGAAAGCCTTTTCACTTCTGGCAGGCCACAGATGCAAAGTGAAGACTCGCTGATTATCTGTTGCTGGTGTATTTATAAACTTTCTTCATCCCCTAAGTGTTAGCTGTCATTCTGAGAGATTCCAGATTTGTCTTTTGCCAAGTGAATTTAAACTCCCAGTCAAGAAAGTCAGCAACATAAACTCCATCAAGGAGAACTCTGATAATGTCCCCACCACACAGGGAACAAGACATGGCTACAACTCTCTATTGCAAGAAAGCTGGCTTTGAAAACAAGATACTTATATGAAGAAAAGCTACTTATAAAGAAAACAGATACCTTTCAAAACCAAAGAAATCCACACATGTCCCCCAAGATGAGAAAAATCAAGACATGCAGCAACTCAGTAGTCCAAAGCTTTGCTGGGATAGTAAATCTGGCAAATGAAAACTCTGAAGGGAATTGACACAGGACTAGGAACAGCATCCCTAACACAGATGATGTACAGAGAAAATGGTTTTGCCTGTAAGGCAGATTTATGGCATGATAACATATGCCATAAATCTGAAAACATACTGATACCAGAATAGTTAAGTGACTTTTTTTGCCAATATCAAGCCTGTTTTCGACCAGGAGAATTTGCCAATGTAGGTGTACCAGAGAAGTCTTTATAGTGCAAATTAACCTGCACATGAGGCCAAGTTCATTTCTGGAATAATTTCATTAATACTGTGTGATGTAACATCACTGCATTTTGGCTCAAACATGCTGAAGAGTCCTTCAGTAAATAAGCTGCCTGAAGTCAACCCTGGTGCTAAAAGTAGGTTTAGTTACCCAAGAGGTAACACCCAACCATGCTCAGACGTGTTTCCCTGTGAGTCACTTCTATAGAGTACATATTTACTCAAAACAAATACAATAGCCCAGGAGAAGGCCCTTTATATGTGAACAGCAGCTTTTTCATTCCATGAGCAACACAAGTGCTTTATGATGGCTCCTTTATAGAGGCACCATTCAGCATTACAAACCAGGTCACTGGTTTTAAGGACAAGGTCCAAACATGCTCTCCCTGAACCTCTGTCCCTCCATCAGTATCTATCACTGCTGGTGTTTATCAGCAAAAAGGCCACTCAGCAGGAGAGGTTTGCAAATGAAAAGAGGCTGCTGAGCAAGGCTTGCTGACCCCTGACTCATCACTCTTCTGGTGGTGATGGGCTGGCACTCCTGAACCTGCCTCTCCCAGCTCTCCCTTCCCTTCTGCCCCAATTCCAGAGTGACACAGCCAGGGTTATGCTGGACTGACAGAGTCAGCAAGAGGGGAAAGAAAAGGGTCTGAGATGCAGCAGATAGAGCTGATTTTGCTCCTCTGGAGCCACAGCTGCAGACAAACACAATTCTCTAAGAACGACCAATATCTCATGGTGCCACTTGTCCTAATCAGAGAAAGGTAATTTCATAAGTTACATCCTGGTTAAAAGCAGAATACAGGAGAGCTCTGCATTTACTGGCAGCAGTTAATGCTGGTTAAGCCCTTGGGAGATGCCAGCACAGGATCCCACTGCCAGAAGCAGGTTTCAGAGGATCAGAGAGTCTTCACCTCCTCTGTGGCTGTCACCACAAGCTGTATTCAGACACAGTCCCTTGATTCTCCCCTACTGAGAGCAAATTACATTGGAGATGTACATGCATCACTTCTGGAGGGAAAACAACATGCAAATTTGCTTTGAAAGGATAGATGCACTTGCACTTACAGCAGGAAAAGTCATTGCTATAAACCTACACCAGAAATAGACCTTAAAGAGAACATTAGCCAGAGTAACATCAGCACCAAAAGGGTGTTCAGCAAAGCAGAAAGGCAGCAAAGGACAAAAACAGTTGTAGGAAACACACTCCTCCACAGCACAGAGTTTCCCTTGCAGCAAAGAGCACTGCAGGCTACTGAGGGTACAAAATGAGCAGCGCTGCACTTGAAAGAATTCGACATTTATGTAGATGCAGTCGCCTGGTGTTACCAGAACAGGCCACTGACAGAAGCCAGAGAAAGCTTTCCTGCAGAGGGGTTACTGCATAATTCATCTGTAAGAGAGGCAAGCAGGCTACCTCTGCACAGCCCTTAGTCTGGGAACAGAATGCTGCTCTAGCTGGGGCTGACTGGTACAGCAAGGCTTTAAGTGGGAATGGTTTTGCTCCGTTCTGGGGCAATGGAGCATTAACAGCTCTGGAAAGATTGCTGAATTATAAATATCCTACATGCCTCCCTCATATTCTGTGACTTGTAGGCACAGCCTAAGCTGGGATGGTGCGAACAGGAACTAGCAGGAGAAATAAGCATGATGAAAACACAACCGAAGTGGAAACCCCCTCCTCAACCTACACACACACAAACAAAAACCCACTGAACACCACGATGCCACACCCAACCCCACCTTTGCTGTCTCAAGCATGGATAAAGCCTCAAAGTCTGATACAAAGCCAGGTTAAAAAAAAAATTCTTTATGCCCAAGTTTTTCTAGACAAGCCTTTCCTTCCTCCTCTCCTGGCCATTTGCATTTTTGTTTTGATGAGCAATATTATCCCTTAAAGACTGGAAACAAAAGTGACTGGACAGAGAACAAGTCAGTTGGAAAATTTCATCGGGGTTCACTCTGGCCTCCCCGTTTTGTACTCCTCACACTGGAAACTTGCACTTCAGGGGAAATGGAAACTCCACTGGCAGGTAGGTGTGTGCTGACCAGCCCTTTATGTGGCAGCTGGTTGAAGCAGTGAGTCTCTGTTGATCATTAACCCAACACCCATTAGAGAAATATCTTGCCACAGTCATTTCATACAAAGTTTTATTCTGGGAGCAGAATGGACGTAAGTGACTATCCCAAATTGAAGCCCTGAGGCCACATCCCTTTCACAGGGTTTTCTATTACAGGTTTCTTGATCTGCTTGTCCATTGCAAAGCCAGAGTGCAGCACAGTGCTCGGTAATTTCTGACAGGCACTGAACAAGACCTTGAATTTTGCTTTCCACATTTGGCAAGCTGAATGGCAAGAGATGGGACATGCCTCACTGAGGCAAACACACAGCTCTAGAAAGCTCCAAAAGAAAGTTTTTTAGCTTCAGTTGCTTATTTCAGAGAGCACATTTCAGGCTAGTTACCAACCACATGATGGTCTTTGTTGATCTCTAAAGCTGCATTGCTAATTAGTGCTGCAGCTTTCTAGCCCTTCCAGGACAGTAAATCCACATACTCCCTTCCTTCCTCCCATGTAAGCACTCGCAGTTCTTTCAGGCTGGACAGACAGGGTTCATTCCTTATTTAAAACACAGCACACAGCCATAAAAGTATTTTTAGCTTTGTCCCATCTCCTACTACAACATGGGACCTCCTTCAAGGCCTCTTCTCACCAATGAAGGTGGATAAATCCAGCCAAAGGAAAGGCATAATCCTGCTCTTTTGCCAGCTCAGCTACTCTCTATCCGCAGGGAGTGCAGTCGCCATAGAATGTATATGCTACTGCTTATCTAGAACATCCTGTCTCTTGCACACTTGCCTCCTCCCAATCCTTTAGTCTCCATGTGCTTCCTCTTCATTTTCTTCCTCATCTTGGCCTTATCCACTGAGCTCCACGGGCGAGCCTGGAGGAGCATGTGACAATGACATCCACGACGATCAGCGATCTCGAATCGTGCACAACAATTCCCTCTCTCGCTCCTCAGATTAAAAATACACCAAACAAGAAAGCTGTTCATGCAGTGAACACAGGCACAACTGTTTGTCTAGTGGGAAGTGCCTTTCAAACCCAGGCACTAAAATGAGATGCCGAGTCCCACTGTATGGTACCAGAGGGATCACGATGCCAAGCCCGGAGTTACGACAGCGACGTGCGTCGTGTCTCCCAGCAAGGGCACTTGGCACCATGGGAATAAACTGCAGGGAAAAAAGGAAAAGTCTCTCACCCTGCAGGGCAAGCAGCTGGTACTGGGGTGGGCTGACACATCCTGAAAGAACACCTGAAACGATCACTTTTACAGCAGGGATTACTGACATGAGGTCACAGGATTGTATGGAAGAAACAAGGAGATCCAAGTGTTGGTCCAGGGAACTCCTTAAAGGCTTCTGGTTATTCTCCAATAACCCACAGCTATGAAATAATTCCTGACCCATTTCAGAGCAGGCTGCAAGCACAGTGCAGAGCTGGCAACCCACAGAGGATGCAGAACACATCCTGTTTGAGAAAGGGAGGTCACACACAGAGCCACATCCGCCTGTCCTTGCACGGATGAGGCCTCACAGAGCCACACACAGGTGGATGCTGCAGAGCTCACCACACACCAGGCCTGTGAGCTTTCACACTTGCCCTGAAGTGAGGGATGTTTCTGATCTCAGGGAGACACTGGGCTCTTTCCTGAAACACTACCAGATGTAGTTTCCTGCAATAAAATAATAAGAAGAAATAAATGTGTACCTGCCTCATTTATCCAGAAACTGGTACCAGAACAACTTGCCACAGGCAACTTATGGCCTATTAAAATACCAACTGCTGTGCAGAGAGACCACAGGCTCCCTAAGGCACGCATGAATTCCTCAGAAATTCAGCTACAAAGCTAGAGTCAACACTGATGGCAGCTCAAGAGCACAAAGAGTAAACAGACTGGAAGCCATTTAGGTTTTTCCCTGTATTTCAGAAATAAATACATGTCTTAAAGGAGCAGAGCCACGCTCACCTACCTTCCCTGATCCTCAGCCAGAGCTGATGGTATTGTCACACCGCAAATCAAGCGGGCCACAGGGCCCCAGTCTCCAGGTAGAACACTGATTTTCAATGAGTAGTTTTTTTGAGCCAAGGGCTGCTTAAGTCACACAGATAAGGCTGTTGCTAAGAGTCAGCTGTCAAAGCAATGCCAGCTCAGAATCGGCGGCGAGGGGGAAGTTTGAAAGCCGCCTGTATCCGAACGTATTTACTGATGCTGCACACACAGCAGATCAGTTACAGGGCTTTAGATTACAGCTTCTGGTCAACAGAGCAGCCCCTGCCTGAGCCACAGCAGGCAGGACAGAGCCAGGGCATGAACAGAGACTGTTCTTTACTTCCGTGGCAGGAGGGTTTTAACGTAATTCTGCCAGCCTTGTGAAGGCTCCAACACAGTGACCGGGGACAGGAAGAGGCAAGTCCAGCTCAAAGCAAACCCACCCACCCCAAAGCATCTGTCAGACCCTGCAGGTGTAGCAGCCAGAGCCCAGAAAAGGTGGGAGAAGTGCTCTGTAAACTCTAAGTGCAGCTTAAGATGGTTTATGCCGGGGACCTTGTGGTGCCCCATCACTTCTGCAATTTTTCCAACACTCTCAACTTGCAGAGGTCAAACCTCATCCACTGCTTCTGCTCTCACAACTTGCACCTACATTTAGCTTCAGTGCTGGCACGAACCCCCTTTTCTCATCTTTGCTGTCTAGTTTCTCTGTATTTGCTTCAGAATGCAAGGCAGTACGGGTACTATGCTTTAATATAATCTTGAAATGCTTTATTTCAAATCACTTCTAGAGGCTGTATTCAAATCACTTCTCCATTAACACCCCCAGCCTATTGCTGAGGCTCTGCCAGGAAGGAAGGATGTTATCATGTCAAGCTACTCTGGAACAGTAAAACTCACCCTCTTGATTTGTGTATTAGGAATATTTGTACACGCAGGGAAGGTCTGCGTTTTCAGACACATTTGCAACAAAAATACTTTAAAATATGTTATCACACCACATGCTTTAGCAGAAGATAGAGCCAAGCACATAGTGTCCTAAAATATGAAACTGGGAAATGGTTTAAAGCCACAATCAAGTTCCTTGCTCTACTAAACCATGACAATCCCACTGGAATCAAGAGGCAGCACTCAGCCAGTGATCCCCTTTTCACTACAGCCAATTTTCTTCTCTCCTGGTGACTCTAGAATGAACTATTTAGTTACTCAAACTCTGTTTTAAGGCAGACAGTAGTGAATATTCAGATCTCAACGAGGCTGAATCAGTCTTTGAGTCTCTGATTAAACAAACAGTTAACAATTTTCTGGTCTGACAAAGCTAAACATGGCCAACTGAATTACCTGAAGGATCCTGTAACACCAGGCACAATCACTACTTATGTAAAGACAGTGAAGTAGTTGATTTCTAACTCCCACCACCAAGAGCTGCATTCTGGAGGTGGCACATCACAAAGGTTCCTGAATCACAAGCCCTGTGTTAGCAGGGCAATGCTTCTTCCCTTTATTTATGTCCTACAGAAGTGAAAAAGTTCTGTTTATTACTGAGGCATAATGATGCTTTGCATCCCACCAGCTGCCAAAAGCAAGTAGCTTCAGGTCATTTGTGCCTACATGAGGATGACAGAGCCACACTTCCACAAAAGCTGACCTCAGTCCACAGGGAGCTGTCAGTGTGAGGTGTCTTCCCAAATATCAGCATTTCCTTTGGCTTTCTGAATGGAGCTTTACACCCTCAAAAAATAAAGTATGCAGTGCAGGAAATGGCCTTTCATACTGACTCAATTAAAAATTGCAAGGCTAAGAACATTCTGGGTTCAGGCTGCAGCACTGACATACTTGGAGGTCAGACCACCCCAACAGGGTCAGCTCTTGCCACACTGAGCCTGCATGCAAACAGGGCTGGGCTGCAGGAGACAAACTACATTCCTTGCTTCAAACTGCTGCAGGAGTGGCAGGATCAGAAAACCAAGCTGAAATGCTGCATATGCTTGAAAAGCATGGTCCCAAAGGAAATACAGTCTGAGGTGCCTTCAGAAGACAATGAGGAAGGTGGGAAATAACCTCAAAGTTGCTCAATTCATGCAAAACAGTTTTTCCCCTGGAGTCAGACAGGGGCTTTCAAAGTACAATCCCTTCGTTCAAATCCAGAAATACCAGAGTGAAACTGTTGGCAGGCTAAGAGAACAATGCAGGATGAGGTGTCAGGAGTCTGTGGATAACACCTGGCTTTCCACTTCCTTCACATGGTGCAGCGGCACCGCTCGCTGCCAGCACAGAGCCAGAAATCACTCAGCACCCAGGCAAAGAGCATCTGGCTGTCACTCAACATCAACTGACACTGTAAGCACAGAGGGGGGAATTGCACTGAGTCTTCCTCTTCTGGGATACCCAAAGATGTACATGCACTTACTACATCAGCCTGTAGCTTTAGCACTTGTGAACATCCAGGCTCCTGCCTGTGCTGATCCATGGATCACAAACCTCCTGATGAACTTCTTGTCTCACCTCTTTAGGAACAAAGCTGCACAACTCCCCAAAAAGCTTCAGACTGGTACAAAATGCAGCCGCCCATCTGCTCCACAAAAACGGTTGCCATGAATACATCCCCACTGCTCCGTGCCTGCTATTTTTAAAGATACTTGGGAGGCAACTGAATTCACTGGTGGCTGTGCTATTTCAGTATCTGGATTAATAATATTCAAGGAATATATTGGTACTTCTCTGTGGGGAAATACAGCACCTGCCTGGGATGCCTTTTCAGATGCCCAACTTCTGTAATCCAACAGCAAGGTGATAAACCCACAGACAATAGATGCTTTTCACACAGAGCACTGTCAAGTGAAACCAGTAAGTTTTATCCTCAGAAGCCTCACCACAGCCTAAGGAGACTTTACAAAAGCAGGGGAAAGGGCAACCAAAAAGGTATTTACAGCTGCAGCTTTAGTCATTAAAATACCCATGGTTTAATGCAAGGTCTGAGCACAAAAGTGTGGAAAAAAGGTACCTGCCTGCAAAAAAAAAACCCCAAACAAAACCAGAAAACCCATGAGAGGCAGATCCTCAAAGCTGAATGTGCTGACAGGACCTGAACTTTTTCCAGACAGCCTCAAATTCCTAAGAGCATTTAGTCTTAATGCATTTCAGACAGGTTCCCCTCCAGTCAGAGGTGTGAGCAGTCTGGGAAGGGGGTCCCAGCCCAGGGTGTGCCCCACCAGACCCAGAGCACCAGGCTGGGGCAGGTAGGTGCAGCCCAGGCTGAGGTGGACTTGGGACCAGGACAGGACAGGCTGCTGCTGCTTCTGCCCTGCCCACAGTCAAACAACCCTGGTGCCACCTGGCAGCTCACTGGGTATATCATGTTCCCACCTCCTGCCACAGACATTCATGAGGTGCCAAGGGAGTTTATTGTAAATAAACTGAAAAATTCGTCTCTAGAGGTTCTTACACAACGCTCCTCTTTCCACACCATAACTAGAAAAAAACTGATTCAACGTGTCCTATGCAGAGTTCCTAGACCTACTTCTCCCCTCAGTTTACAGACACCAGGGGACATGGGACACCTTGTTCCCATCAGTTCTCTGAAAACTCATGGTCAGGAAGAGCTACAGGTCAGTTTGGTCACAGCCACAAACCTCCAACTGCCCCAGAGCACAGGAGCCCATTTGGATTGCAGAGCAAACCCCACATTTTGTACAGAAGCAGCTCACAAGAGATGACCTGCCAGACATTACAACCCCAAACCCAACCAGTGATTTTGGAAGTGATTGATTTCAAAGAAAATCACAGACTCTAAAGATTTCTAACACAACATGAATACAGCATCTCCTTTCCTTTAATCTTTCCCAGGGAGTACCAAAGAGGTGACAGAAATGATGAGAGGAGCACAGAGCAAAGCCAAGGCATGACCTGGGTGCCTCTCCACACCGTAACTCTTCTCCTGGAAATTCATCCCCCCTGAAATTTCTCTAATTGCAACAGGGAAAAAATATTTGAAAAAGGTCAAATGACTCAATACCACTGAGACCCATAACTTTTCCAGCAGAACAGGTTTCCATGTGCTTTCAGTTAGAGCACAGACAGGTCGGGGGAAAGGCGGCAAAGCCCCCAGCCCACTTCCCCTCTGCTCGTTTGCAGAGCCGTGTGTGTGTGTTTGGTTTGAATTACAGTTGATGTTGCTGCTGGAACACATCTGCAAGGCTGAGCAAACTGCTGAAGCCCAGCCAGCTCAGAAAACAACCCACACGGCTGGCAGCAGCAGCAAATCCCAGCCACGGCTCCAGAAGCCGCTTTCAGGGACAACGAGGAGAGGCAGCCGGACATTTCTCAGCACAGGCTTTCCCTGAGACACCCTCCAGTGCCACACATTCTGTCAGGGCTCCAGGAAGCAGAAGGGTTAATTTCTTTCCAAGTTCACATACTGTTTGAATTCCTTAGATAAGCTGCTTCCACCAAACCCGAGGATCTAGCCTCAGGGGAGAACACTGTGAGGAAAAGCTCTTTTGATAGATTTTCTTCAAAAGAGAAATTAATTCAAAGTCCATTTTTGGAGGTGTTTCACGCCCACGGCTTCTACAGACTTCAGATGAGGTTGCATCTGTGCCTCTGGACAAAAAACCCAAGCTTTGAGCAATGCCCTACCAGTTCTGTTTGCAAGACAGAAATGTTTTATGCTTGCCCAATAAAGTCTTCTCTCCTGAAATGAGAAAGCTCAGCACACAGCACCACAAAGAGGAAAACCAGACCAAACCAGGCTTTAGTCCTGGGATAAAGCAGTTAGCAGCTAGCACAAAGTAATCCTGTACCTTTAAAACTGAGCAGTCACTCAAGAAAGCAAAAAAACAAGTTTTGAAAGCCACTGAAGGCTTCCTTCACATCTTGAGGCAGAAAGCAAGTCTGGGCTGTTAAGGAATTCGTGTTTGCATACTGCTGGTGATAATCTGTGTGCATAGTTGGAAACAAAGCATGTTTTTATTAGCAATTAGTAGCAAGAGTAGGGACAGACCTGCCTGAAGGAGTCAGAGTAATGCCAATACGGGATGGCAGAACCTTTTAAGACGTGTGGCAGAACGATCCCAACAGGACACAGAAAATACTGCTGCTCTAAAGTGGGAAATGCAGTGGCATCAGTTCAAGGAGATAAACTGGGTCTTTAACACTGATAACTTTGACTCCAGGCAGCAGTTTTCCCTTGCACAGCAATTTGCAATGCAAAGCAAGCTACTTCCACCCTTACCGACAAGAGAAATTTAGAATCAAAGGGGGAGAGCAAAGTTGGGAAGGGTTGATTTGCTTATAGTTTTCTACAGAGTTGAGTTTCAAGTAAGGCATGAAGGCAATACAGCATAGGGCCTGAAATAGTGTGTGAGAACTTGGGCAAGGAGGGGGGAAAAGAGAAGAGAGGATTTAATTCACAAACCTCAGCCCCTTTCAGGGGAGTGACCTCCCGCTCCCTCCCCTCATCTCTGAAAAATTCAATCCAGCTCGGATCAGCCAACACCACCCAGGTTCAGAGCTCTCAGCTATGTACTTCCCCCACTCTGGAGAATGATCTGGCATGTGGGGCCCTACAACAGAACTATTAAAATCCCATCAAGGGGTAAAGCAAGTGGTGGCCATATGCTAAACCACTCAAGTGAAGAATAACCAGGGAAAGAAGCACAGCCAGGCAGCAGCCTGCAGGCAGGGTCTTACCTGGTAGATAAACTAGCAAAGTCTCCTCCATCTAGCAGCCTGATTTTGCAGAACAGAACCCCGTTCACAAAGGGGACGGCAGTCAGCTCTTCTAGAGTGAAACTTGTCTGAAACTTGAATTTCTTCTTCTTCATCAGGAAAGCCATGGGCAAATTCAGCGTGGAGAGCTCAGGAATTCCAAACAAGAGCAGGGAGAAGCGGCTCACAGCACACACAGACAGCAGAGGGAGGGCACTCGTTCCAGGAACACGAGCAGGGAGTAAATTCCAGTTCAGTTACAACGACGGCCCAGCTTCAAACACACAATTCTCTTCTCTTTGGTGGTCGGATCTGGCTGTGGGATCATCGCCACGGCAGGCTTCAGGTGAGCAGGAAGAGGTCAGATTAAATCTCTGCAACATCTCCAAGGGAAGAGGGAGGGAGGGAAGTTGGGTCTCAGCTCCAGACCAGCAGGAGCTGTCCCACTTAGAGGCTGCAGTGCTCTGTCTTCAGCACAACCCCTCCTGAAAGCATCTCTTGTGAGAAGTCATCTCAAGTCCCGGAGAAGCCTTAAGTCTGTGGGCAGCACATTCAGAGAGCTTCCAGTCTCTATCTGCTCTTGTGCAACTCCTTCATACAGGTCTTTGGGTCAGCCTTTGGGAGGGAAATGAGTAAATTAGTTCCAGCCTGCCTTGGACTCCTCCTCCTGCTCTAAAACCTGTTTGGATGGGTAATATTCAGTCCAGACTCATTCCAGTCTGAAGAGGTATGGCCCCAATTAGCCCGGCCCCAACATCCTCTTTCCCCTTTTTGCCTAGGGCAAGCTTCACTGTTGTCATCCCTCTTGTAATTTCTGTTTTGCAAAGCAGCTAATAAAAATCTGCTCTATTTTCAGCCATCATCTTCAGAAGCAGTTTACATAGCAAGATCAGTCTAACGTGTAGTCTAACAAGAGCAAGGAAAAGCCATCTCAAGAAATGAAAAATCTGCTTCTTTCCTGCATTTCCAACCAGCCCTCGTTAGCACCTGTATCTTAAAAATGGAGAAAGCAGCAGAGAGGGGAAAAAAACAAGCAGCCTGCTCCAGATTACACAGCATAACAACCGAATCAGGTCATCTGGCTGTCCAATCGCCAGGCCCACCAGGAATGCTGCCTTCCCCGGCACCGGGTCCGCACCGCGCTGTGCCCTGCACGGTTCAGCTCTGCGGCTGCAGACGGTCCCCTCGTTACACATTTACACAACACCTAAACAGGCACGCAGAGGCTGATTAACATCTCAAAGGGCCAAGGTTATGAACACCGGGCAGTAAACAATCCTCACTGACTCCAGGAGCTGCCTGCGTGGATGGGTGGGTGGCTAAAGCCGCTCTCCCGCCCGGTGCTGTGCATGAACCCGGCTGGCTCTGCCCGCTCTGCCGCGGCCCGGGCACCTCCACAGCGGCTCCGCTGTCCTGGGGACACCCTGGAGCAGAGTGGGGGGAGATGGCTCACTGCTCCACACCTCCAGCCCGCTCCAGGAGCAGCACCTGTCCCTGCACTGAGCTGCTGCCCAGTCACAGCCTGTCCCCTGGCACTCCGGGGTCATGCACTGAGCTGAGCCCAGGTTCCATCTCTGTCTGAGCCGTGCATTGAGCTGTGCCCAGGTCTCAGCTCTGTCTGAGCCGTGCATTGAGCTGTGCCCAGGTCTCAGCTCTGTCTGAGCCGTGCATTGAGCTGTGCCCAGGTCTCAGCTCTGTCTGAGCCGTGCATTGAGCTGTGCCCAGGTCTCAGCTCTGTCTGAGCCGTGCATTGAGCTGTGCCCAGGTCTCAGCTCTGTCTGAGCCGTGCATTGAGCTGTGCCCAGGTCTCAGCTCTGTCTGAGCCGTGCATTGAGCTGTGCCCAGGTCTCAGCTCTGTCTGAGCCGTGCATTGAGCTGTGCCCAGGTCTCAGCTCTGTCTGAGCCGTGCATTGAGCTGTGCCCAGGTCTCAGCTCTGTCTGAGCCGTGCATTGAGCTGTGCCCAGGTCTCAGCTCTGTCTGAGCCGTGCATTGAGCTGTGCCCAGGTCTCAGCTCTGTCTGAGCCGTGCATTGAGCTGTGCCCAGGTCTCAGCTCTGTCTGAGCCGTGCATTGAGCTGTGCCCAGGTCTCAGCTCTGTCTGAGCCGTGCATTGAGCTGTGCCCAGGTCTCAGCTCTGTCTGAGCCGTGCATTGAGCTGTGCCCAGGTCTCAGCTCTGTCTGAGCCGTGCATTGAGCTGTGCCCAGGTCTCAGCTCTGTCTGAGCCGTGCACTGAGCTGAGCCCAGGTCTCAGCCCACCTTCCGTCCCTCCGAACCCCCGAGTGCCCTGCAGCCAGCTCTCAGCCCCTCTCCCCGCCCCAGGGACCAAGCACCGGAGCGTGCCCGGGCGGCAGCCCAGCTCCGGCCCCACAATCCGTGCACCGCGCTGCAGCCCGGGCTCAGCCCCTTCCCAGCCCGTGCGCCGAGCTGCAGCCCGGTCTTACCCCTCTCCCGGCCCCCCATCACCAGCTGCCCTACGGGAGCTCTCGGCTCGCTTCCCAGCGCTCTCCACTGACCTGCGGCGCGGTCCCGGCCCGGTGCCTGCCCGGCCCTGCCCGCT